>JAESVK010000631.1:24338-40426 GCA_017140935.1 Hamamelis virginiana
CTCTCTCTCTCTCTCTCTCTCTCCATGCTTGCCTCTTCTCAAGAGTTGTGAAGGTGCAAGGGTTTATGTGGTCTTGTGCTCGTGTCGATACCGTTGGAGGCTACCATACACTTTGGAGCTTAAAGACTTGGAGGGATGCTTCGCAAAGGAATACAAGTAAGCTTTTAATTAATGTTTAATTAATTGTTTAGATTCGTTTTTATCGTTTGAGTTTGATTCTTGGATGAACACCATGGAAAATTTTAAAACTCTGTCTTCCGCTGCGTTTCCATGTGGTTTTCTTTCATACATTGTACAGTATATTATAAGGAAAATTATTCATAAGACCCTTAAAACTGATTTTATTATCACCAAGTCCAATTCATAAGATTCTTTAACCAAAAATTCTTTAATATTTAAATTAAAATCAAATATTAATTGTGCAATGACATTTTTTACCTTTCCTTAATTCTATATTAGAATTAGATTTGATTTCCATATTTGGTTTGTAACTGAAATGGATAAAATATGAGATAAATTTGAATTGAATTTATTTCAAACTTATCCCATATTTTATCCATATCAGTTACTAACCAAATATGGAAAATCAAATAATAAAAAAAATAAAACAATCAATGATGATCAACTACGTTGGGATTCATTTGTCCGTAAATAATAATAATAATAATAATCAAACGCAAATAAATAAATAAATAAATAAATAAAATCAAAGCTTACAACATTATAGCAATTATTTAACGGTAGAATTATTTTTCTGTGGGCAAAAATTGAATAGAAAGCAAAAGTGCGAGTCATCCATTGCAAAAAACCAAATCTTTATGAGATTGGAGCAACAATTTCATGATAGATTGATTTATATGTGGACATAAACTAAATATAAAACAAAAGCCAGAACTTTATGAGATTGGAACAAATTAAATAGTTCATGATGTATTCCTTTATCTGCGAACATAAAATGAATAGAAATAAAAAATATGAGCAATCATATGTTAAAAATCAAAACTTTATGACATTGTAGCAACTATTTAATGGTAGATTAATTTATCTGTGCACAAAAATTGGAACTACTAAATATCAAACTTTAATCCAATCCATTGAAAAAAATTAAATCTTTATGAGATTGAAGCAAAGATTTCACGGTGTGCTCATTTATCCACGAACATAAACTGAATATAATTAAAGAAAAAAATCAAAGTAATCCAATGCAAAAATACAAACCAAATCTTTATGAGATCGAAACAAATAGTTTATGGTGTATTTATTTATCCGTGTACAGTTATATTTATCTCTGTAACAAAATCCCTAAAAAACACAACCCCTAATCTATGTAATGTACCTTTCAACATTAAAAAAACTCACGGGATAAATGTATCTCTGTGATTCGTGCGAAAGTAACCATACAAATCAAATATGCAAGTAATTTATTATTGATTCCTACCACCTTTGATTCATATACTCCTCTTCCCAAATAAAAAACGAAAAAATAATGAAATAATATAGGGCTTATGCAGTTCTTATTATTTTTTCCATGATCGCCAGTTAACTTGTTCCATATTCACCAGTGAACAGTGCCAAAGAATGATTGCCGATAGATATGAAATGTAGAGAAAGTTTCTGCATGTCATTTGAAATTGGATATCCTATTGGTATTATCGCATAATAATAGGAGCTTGATTCTTAGTTTCATTCTAGTGTCCACTAAATTTGGCAACTACCTACGTTTTTAGAAGATTCATATTAGTAGCATAAATAATGGACACAAATGTCATTTTTTTTATATTTTATTAATTTATCAAAATCTTATTTTTCTTAAGGGGCCTATGAGTATATTGATTTATACTAGGGTTCTTTGAGCATATAACCCTATTATTTATATATATTATATGTGTTAATAAATAAGATGGCACCCCCTCTCCCAACTCTTAACATTTTGAAAAGTTTCTATACAAAATATTATATCAAGTCAACATATGTTTACATAAGGTTATGTAAGTATGCGAGTAATAGATAATTGTGGGATGCATATTTTGAAAAATTAACCATTGGATAAGATACTATACTTACGCATGCCATGCTTGTTAACAATCATAGTGATCCAATGGTCGGTTTCTTAAAAATGTCACTGAGAACAACTATGACAATTTTCAACAGTCACAGATTTAATAGTTTATATTATGAGATTTTGACATTAGATCACCGTGATTTTTTGGCATGCATAACATCCATAAGAAGAATATCTAATCCATCAGTCAGTTTTTCAGAAATATGCATCTCACAATTATTTATTAACTTCATGCTTACATAACTTATGCAAGCATACGCTAATTAGATCGGGACGATATATATATATATATATATATATATATATATATATATATATATATATATATATATATATATAATTATAATTACTCTCTATATATGTATTTTTCATAATTTTTTTAGGCTGAATAGATATTATTTTCATTTTTTGCAAAGAAATTTAATCTCAAATCTTTATATATTTCTCATACTTGAATTTTGAAAGCTTCGTTTTCAAAATTTTGGCACCCCCTAAAATAAAATACTGGTTCCAGCCCTACCAGCAGCGTTGCTTCTCACACACACACACACACACACACACACACACACAAGACCAAATATGGTTGACGCAATGCTTCGAGAAGCTCCCCGCAACCTATCTTCATGCTCTGATTGTTGGAGATCTCCAAACTCTGTCCATATTCCCCTATGTTCCTGTCCCTCTCTATCCTCTTTCTTCTCTCTCCTACTATCTCTTTCTTTCTCTCCTCTATTAGCAGTGCACAGTTTTTTTTTTTCTTGATATAATGAAATCCGGTTCCAATATAGAAAAATCCGGGGCCAACAGAGTGAAATCCGATTATGGAGTAGTGAAATTCAAGATCTGGGATCCAAGGTAGTGAAATTTGGTTTTGACGTAGTGAAATCCAGGTTCTGGCATAATGAAATTTGATTCTGTCATATTGAAATACAGTTTCGACATAGTGAAATCTGAGGTCCGACGTAGTAAAATTTGGGGTCCATATAGTGAAATTCGATTCTGGCGTAGTGATATCCCAGTTGGGGTTGGAGGTTGTTTGGGTAAGGATGGATATTTTTGTCCAATTCATGCTAAAAAGAATTTTGGCAAGAAAGATCTTTTGAAAAAACTTTTGGCATAAAAATATTTTAAAATTGGACCTTTGGCCAAATCCCCCTATATAATATTATATTAAAAAAAATAAGGCAACCAGCTATTCCAAATTCACCAACACACTAGACTTATATCATATTTTTTTATATTACCAAATGCCATTTGCATAATCAATGCCAGCTAGAATTAAAAAAAGAATAAAAAAGAAAAAAAAAGAGTTTAAATTTTGTAAAATATTTTATTTATCGTATTATTAAATCGAAAAATGGTATATAATCCCATTTTTTTTTCCCAAATTGTTATCCCAACTGACATGCTACATTGTGAATTACTCAGTACTCAACTCTAACTATCCCCATTAAAATTTATGATATAGATTGTACCATGTTATTTGGGACACTGATTTTGGGTCAAAAAGTTCGAGGTGCATAAAATTACAACATGTCATTTTAGATCAATTTCTTTTTTTGGCCTAAATTAAGTTTTTTGGGTTATGCCACATCCTTTGGAAGAATATTTTGGAAATAAAAGTAACACTATTAGTGTTATTATGATAAATGTTGTCCTAAGTAAGGACCCTAGAGGGAGTGAATACACTCTAAGCAAGTTTTTTGATGCAATTTACTAAATATAATTTAATTTCAATTTAAATAGAAGTGCAAAAAAGATATGCAATACAATAAGTAAAGAGCAAAGGTAGAGAGACAAATGCTAGTCATTTAACGTGGTTTGACTCTCCTCGCATAAGTCCATGCCTTAAGCACCAAGTTCAAAGATTCCCAAATCCATTATGTCGATCTCCTTCAAGGTGGAGAAATCTTTACACCTTGAGAACCAATCTCGTTCACAAAATTGTAGTAGACTAGCTACCTACAATCTTCCCAATAATTAACTAATAATCCTTCTCACAACAAGAATGATAGAAGTTGTGTAATGTACAAAGATGCTTCTAAGTAAGCTGAAAAGTACAAATTAATTTCACACTAAATAGCCATCAAGTGTGTAAACTAGTGAAGCTCAATGAATGTAGAGAGAGAAGGCTTAGAATAAAAGTTTTTTGTTTTTAAAGATGGAGAATTAAATAAGTATTAATTTTTTAGCAACTAGATAGGAGAAAGTGGTAAGTAAACTTTTAGGATTACTATATATGGTATCTCCAACAATACTCATTTACTATATATTAAAAAAAAAAAAATTGATGTTCTAGAACATCAAGAAAATTAAATTTTAATTTTAATCTCCTTCAAGTATTCATCCAAGTTTATGATGTTCTTGAACATCAAAAATTAAGGAAAGATGATCAAGATCATCGAATTTATGATGTTTGTGAACATAAAAAATAAAAGAATATGGTGAAGAAATTAATTAATGATGATCAAGTCCAATCAATTTTAAATTTTGATTTGGCATTCAAATAATGAGTTTCCTAAATGATTTGACTTTAAAAGGATCTTAAATTTAAATTTCTAAAGAATTGGTTCATTATTGATAATTGGGCCTTGTTAACCCTAAATGATTTGACTTTAAATAGTTCAATTAACTATTAAAATTATCAAGAACTAAAATTAAATAATTAAATAGTGAGTCATATACCCATTAATTTATTTATTTCAATTAATCGAACTACGATTGGCTTGATCCCTACAAGGGGTACGTAGGCAACTTAGGACTTGTGCTTAAGTGTTGCCACAATCAGAAATAAATATAAATTTTCATGTGATTGATATTAATCATGGTTGGAATCAAAGGGTGTTCTCTTGTAACAAGAGATTGTAATTAATAGATATTCATTATCTTGAATGGGTTCTACTCATACTAATAAAAGCTTATATACTCTTAGTATATAGGTGAAATTATGTTCTGTAAAAGTTAAATTTTTACTCAACATGATTTTTGGCACGCCCGGTGGGACCCATTTTCCTTTTCATCTCCAATTATGATTAAATCTTATATTTTCTTGTGTTGCTTTACAGGTTTTGAAATGGCACCGCAAGTCACTGTTCACTTTTATGATTTCCCAAGTGTTCACTTGAAGGGAAAAGCTGTGAAAAAACGAGGTTGCTATGCCTCATTCTCAATTGTTCAAGCACCAATTCATACTGAAATCCCGAAATTGCCTAAGGGTGCTAAGCCCATCAAGGTGAGGGTCAATAAGGCTGCCAAGGCTATTGAGACCCAAGTTGCAACAACTTGAAGAAAGTTGTTAAGGCTATGAAAAAGAAGGCTGCAAGGTCTTTGTAAAGGAAGGCTGCTAAAGTCACTTCTAATGTGGTTGCTAAGACTGCAACAACTACAAGTGAGGTAGTTGAGCCTGCTGATTCCAAGGTCACTAAGACTAACCCATGTGCACCTGCTTCAATTGCACTAATTATGATTGGGTCCATTCCAATCAATTTGGTTACCCATGAATCTGTCACAGTGACTTTTACAGAAATTGAAGATGAAGTTGCAGCGAAAACTCCTAAAGTTAAAATCCTTTGATCCCCTGAGCAATCTTTAATGGGGTCAACATCAAGGCCTAAAGGGTCATCTAAGTGAGTCTTATCCATAACTGACCTTCGACCACGTGTGGTCGATCTTGGCTCTCCCTCTGAGGTTTATTCAAAGGGAAAGGGAAAGAATGTCAAAAAATCATAGCCAAAGGATCAAGTGTCGGTTTCTAATTCCGACAATTTTTATAAAAAGAAATTTCAAGTAAAAAAGGGTTCTAAGGGGAAAAGAAAATAGCCCAACATTAATATTCCAGAAGAGGCATCCTTCCGTCCATTAGCTGCTTTAAGTGTAGAACGATCAAAGAAAGCAAAGTCTGATACGGAAGCAAAAAAATGGTCCTTTATTTCAGGCTACATGTTTGCTAGGGAAGCAAGATGTGCCTTTGGACCGGGGGCATCTTCTATGTCCTTTGACAATAGAAGACCTTATACAGGTCCCATTACTTGTTCAAGGTTGCAATTACTTTCAAGTAGAATCATCAAACAGTTCAAGTAGAATCATCAAATTCAAGTGTGTCATCAGAAGTTGATCAGCCAGTGAGTTTAGTTACAATCCCAAATAGTCCACTTTATGGCAATCCAAAGTCTCTCTTTGATGAGGAAGATTTTCCTCAAGAAATAACAACCAAATTTCAAAAAGAATTAAAAATAAGCAACGAAAGTGAATAAAAAAATATTCCAGTTTTAGTTACTGGCACAACAAGTATTAAAGAGCAGCTTCAAAAAATGCAAAGGAGGCTAGCTGAAAAGGACGCTGAGATAGCAACCCTTGCTACTCAAGTGGCTAATCAAACTAGTATGTCTGCTTGTGAACATGTTGAAGAAAGATAAAATCCCACAACATCAGTCACACAGGTTGATATAAAAACTTTAATTGCAGAAGAAATTCGAGAATTCCAAGCATCTTTAAATCCTCCCGTGCTTGGGTACTCGAAACTATACTCGACCCATTATGACACTTTTCCATTCCCTAAAGGTTATCAAAAGCCAAATTTTGAAAAATTTGATGGGATAAATGGTTCTCCACATGAACATTTAGCTCATTTTTATTCAGTTTGTGGGGAATCTGCTCAATTAGATGCCTTGTTGATAAGAAAATTTGTTCAATCCCTTAAAGGATCTGCTTTCACTTGGTATACTCAGTTGTAACCAGGATCAATCCTTACATGGGATGATATGCAAAGGGCATTCCTAGCACAATTTGTTAGTTCAAAGAAAAAGGTCTCAATTATTGATCTTGCATATTCTAGGCAAAAGCCCAACGAAAGTGCAAATGATTTCATTACAAGATGGAGAAGTCTTAACCTCCAGTGCTCAGAAAAGCTAACCGAGCAATATGCAGTACAAATGTGCTCAAATAATCTTCTTCCAGAGATAGCAACATTTGTTGGCACTACGGAGCCTCAAACTTTTGATGCACTTGTTTTTAAAGCAAGCAATGTGGAAAGACAAATTGCCCGCCAGAAAAGTGTAACACAAAAACCCCCGTATAGAGGAGAAGAAAAATGACAATAAAAAGCCATTAAAGAAAGAAACAATGGCTACTTTTGTTAAAAATGATAAAAAGAATGACAAGGGTAAAGGAAAAGAAGGTCCAAGAAAGTTAACTCTCAAAGAAAAAAAGGAAGCTAAATATACTTTTGATGATGATGATGTGGAAGCCATTTTTTATAAACTTCTTAAAGCTAAAGCTATTCAGCTTCCTGAACCCAAAAGACCTTCTAAAGTTAACAAAAATGATGATCCTAAGTACTGTCGATATCATAGGATTATTAATCATCCAATAAGAGAATGTTATGTTCTCAAAAATGCCATTCAAGCTATGATTAACAATCATGAAATAGAGGTAGATTCATCTTGTTCAAAAGAATATGCCGCTTTGACAAATAATGTTTCTTCAATTGAAGATGATTTAATACCTATTGTTTCTCTTCCACCTGGGCAATACCTGTTGATTTTGAAGTGGATAATGAAGTTTCCATTGTCTATGCTTACCCAAATATGACTCGATTTTGAAGTACTAATATTCAAACACTATGAGCTCATAACAGAGCCAAATTTGAAATTATGGGATGATTTTTCGGCATCGAAAGATGAGTCTGAAGATGAATGGCAAACAGTTGTTAATAAGAAAGATAAGAGGATAGCTAATATTCTGCCTTCTAGTGTGGAGTCCTCTAAACGCCCTGGAATTAAGTTTCATGGATGGAAAGCTTTAAATAAAAATAAGAAAAAAAAGAAGTCTCAAAAGAAAGTTCAAGTCCCACAAGAGGATGATTATGAACAACCTCAAAGGATGCCAATTACTCTTGCAGAATATTTGCCAATTGAATTACTTGAGGATGAATAAGTTTTATCATGTTGTATGACTTCTTATGAGTGTGATGAATCAGAACTAGAGGTAGATGAGATTACTTTGCGTTATGGACAACATCTGTCTTCTCCTAAGAAAAAGCAACAAAATAAAGAATCGGTTGGACCGTCAATTACAGGCGGTGTGATGTTCCCATTTCTCTTCCTTCACAAAATGAGGTTAGAGATGATCCTTCAACAGATCCTCTAATTCGGCTTAGGCCACATCTTAAGGATCTTCCACATCCTCAAAGGATCAAGTATGATATTTTGGTTCATTTTAAGCGCATTCTAGCTCTTCTAAGTGTATATGATGCTTTGCAGTTATCAAAAGAACTTAAGAAAGCACTAGTTATGGCTTTGATGAGTCTAGATTTTTATAAAGCTTAAATTGATCAAGTGGAAGTGCAACCACCATCACCAAAAGTTTGTGAATCTTGTATGGCACGTATCATATTCGATGATGAAGATCTCCAACTTGGGTTTGAGTTTCACAGACCTCTTTATGTGTCAGGCATGATTAGTGATACTTCTGTTACTCGAATTATGCTTGATTGTGGTTCGGCTGTAAATCTTCTTCCTTTGAAAACAATCAAAGCTATGGGGATGAAAATCCAACAATTGTCAGCATCAATGTTGACAATTCAAGGATTTAATCAAGTTAGGCAAAAGGCTCTATGCACTATTGCATTAAAGGTGGACATAGGAGAGCTTTACTCAGATGCCCTCTTTCATGTTATTGAGGCCGATACCTCTTATAATGCTTTACTTGGGTGTCCATGGCTCTATACATATGGTGTCATTCATTCCTCACTCCATCAATGCTTTAAATTTACCAAAGATGGGGAGGTAAAGAAAGTCTTTGCAGATTCTAATCCATTTAGAGGCGATGAAGTAAATTATGATGATGCAAAGTTTTACAAAGCAGCAAACGTCACTACATTTCAAGATATGGATGGTATGAAAGAAGATAAAAGGGGGAAAGCCTGTGAAGATTCAAAGCCACAAAGTTTTAAAACTTTGAAATCATTAAAAATAATTCAAGTTAATTTGGCTTCCCATCCTTCTTTTCAAAAGACAGAAAAAGCTTCAAGTTTAAAACCTTCCAAACCAAAAGAAATTTTTAGGTACTTACCTAAAAACCAAAGAAAGCCTAATCAGAAAGCATTGGTGCCGCTCCAAGATACAATGGCAACGCTTATGACAATTTACACTTGTCCTCTTCGAAGGATAAATCAGTCCATTCCGGAAAGTAATATTATTATTACCACTACATTTGGAGAGAATGAAAGTCAAAATAAGCGAGTTGTTGTCTTCCAAAGAGATGCATCATTGCCATCAACATCATCTGCTCCATTAAAGGTGAAAGCTAAAAAGAAAAATGTTTTTTATAAAAAAGGCAAAGGTAAAATAAAAGTCCATCAAGGAGATGACATTCTCAAAGCATATTTTGCAAAGCCAGAAGTCTTTACTTAAAAAGTACAGGCTATGTTTGCAGAAGCTGAAACTAATTTAAAATTGCCCCGTGTCTCAGTCTTTCAGTGACTTAGAGATACTTCAAATATTCTATCCCAAAAGTTTAAAAAGAATAAAAAGTGGAAGCTTAAAAAGAAAATGCAGCAAAAAGTAATCTTTAAGCAAATTGAGAATACTGGTGAAAATAAAAGCACAGAAGAAATTGCATAAGTTAATTCTATTTCTTATGAAGAATGTCTTTTTGAAGGCCCATCAAATTCTGATCAAGAGGTCAATCTTTTACAGGAGGAGTCTTTAGAGTTTATTTATAATGTTCAACCAACCCCACCCTAAATTGAAGATGGGGGTCAAGCAACTGTTGATGAACTTCGAGAAATTAATTTTGGTACGGCTGAAGACCCTAAATCTATCTTTGTTAGCACTTTGCTAACCCCTGATGAATTACAACAATATAATAATCTCCTTCGAGAATATCAAGATGTATTCGCATAGGGATATCAAGATATGCCCGATTTAGATCCAAAAGTTACAGTTTATAATTTAGCTGTATCAGGTCAAAAACGTCCTGTAAAACAAGCTCGATGTCGGTTTCGACTAGAGCTAACTGTACAAATTGAAGCTGAAGTGGATAAATTAATGAAAGCTGAATTCATCCGGGAAGTTCAATATCCTACTTGGCTTGCTAATATTGTTCATGTTAAAAAGAAAAATGGACAAGTACGTGTTTGCATTGATTATAGAGATCTAAATGATGCATGTCCCAAAAATGAATTTCCACTTCCGATTATCGAATTGTTAGTGGATGCCACTACTAGATTCGGTGCTTTATCATTTATGGATGGTTTTTCGAGTTATAATCAAATCAAAATGGCACCCGAGGATGAAGAGCTTACTGCTTTTCGTACTCCTAGAGGATATATTGTTATACAGTAATGCCTTTCGGGTTAAAAAAATGCGGGAACAACTTACCAACGAGCCATGACTATCGTTTTTAATGATACGCTTCATAATACCATTGAGTGTGATGTAGATGACTTGGTTGTTAAAACTAGAAAAAGAAAACACCATTTAAAAATTCTTAGAAGAGTCTTTGATAGACTCCGAAAGCATCAACTTAAAATGAACCCTTTAAAATGTGCATTTGGAGTAACATCTGAGAAATGTCTTGGCTTTGTTCTTTGACATCGAGGAATTGAAATTGATCCCACCAAAATTAAAGCAATATTAGAGATGTTGCCCCCTCGAAACTTACGAGAATTATGAGGGTTAGAAGGAAGGTTAGCTTATATAAGAAGGTTCATCTCAAATTTATCTGGAAGATGTCAACCTTCAAGGCTAATGAAAAAGGATGTGCCATTTATATGGAACCAAGCATGCCAAAATGCTTTTGATACTATTAAGGAGTATTTATTAAAACCCCCAGTATTAATGGCTCCTATTAAAGGGAAACCTTTAGTCTTTTACATTGCAGCACAAAATTGTAACACCCTAACCTAACATCCGTACCGACCCTTCCGGATAGGTCGATAAGTGTCAAGATGAAGGTACAACCTATTCTGCTCATTCATATTCCTCACGAGATACGAGAGATATATGCTTGCCTATTAAAAGTGTAGTGCAATCCCAAGCGTAGGATCTATCGGTTGCAAGCATAGTAATTCATGGAAGTCCCATGGTAATGTCCTCAGAGATAGGGGGTCGAGAAAGATTTCAAATCCTTTTGAAAATTGTTCAAATGTGAGAAAAAGAAATAAAAATCCAATGGTGGTTTTGATAGTGGTTTGTGCAACATGCACAAAATTTGTTTGAATGTTTTAACAGTAAAATAAATGAGCTGGGATTTAGGGTTCATTGAGTCCACGTCCTTGATTCTGATTTCTCACACCTTTCACACATCCATAGTACATTGAAGAATGGTCTGGATAGAATATTTAGTAATAAAAACCAATTATTTACACGCCCAAATTACATTGAAGAATAGTTTGAGCGGAAAATTTAATCATAAAACCCAACTTGTTTGAAGATATATGATATTAATGCTAAACACTCTTTCAAACATTTTAGCAAACACAGGGAATGCTTTCAGTACTAAGCGCCACCCATGCCAAGAAATCCTGTCTACAGGTGGTCAAAGCTAGCCAATCCTTGTGAATCTGAGCAAATACTGTGTTTATCATCAATATCTAAATCTGTCAAGTTAGGAAATAGTGTGAGAAATAATATACCTTAAATGTGGATCAAGAATCCCCCATCAATACCAGCTGATGGAGCTTAGCTACTCATTGAATTGAAAACAAGTATATTAAATGGAAAGTAAATTGGAGACAGATTTGAAAATGAAAATCCTGAAATTTACTAGCATAAACTGAAAAATAACACAAAGTTGTTCTAGTACAAGAGAAATTAAACAGCTAAACTAAAATATAACTAAGATTAAGAAAGTAGCTGAAATTATCCTATTACACTTGAAAGAAAATGAGAAGGATGAGTGAGAAGAGAGAAAAATGAAAAACCTAAGCTAAGCTAACTACTGGAGTGAAAATTATGTTTTGCAGAAACCCTTCGTAATGTATATATAGGCCTTGATGGGAAAAGACCAAAATATCCTTCATTAAGTCCTCAAAATACTGCAGAAATTGGCAAAGTCAGCTGCCATTACCGATAATGCTTGATGCCCATTATTGGTAATGGCCTTTATAGATTCCTTCATGGTGAAGATTTCTTTTCATTACCAATAATGATGAGCCACCTCTATCGGTGATGCTGTAATTCTGGTTCAAGATGGATGTTGGCTAAAAATAGCATTATCGATAATGATAAATGCTTCTATCGATAATGGAGTCATGCTGGTTTTTTCTTGCTGAAATTTCTTTACCCATTACCGATAATGCAAACACCTCTATCGATAGTGGGTTATTTCTGAAGTTGGTGAAGTCCATTTCTACTTCTTATATCTCGAATTGATCAACCATTACCTATAATGATTGAACCATTATCTATAATGCTTAAACCATTATCTATAATGCTTGACTTCTGGACTTTGCTGGGGTAAATTCTGACTTGAGTTGATCGCATTACCTATAATGGTGGATGCCATTATAGGTAATGGGTGTTTTCTGACCCTTATTGATGCTTGAAACTTTTTCCCACTTTGCTTCCAATGCTTGATTCCAAGCTCCCAATTTGCATGCAAAAACATCCATTTTATATCATTTTACCTATAAGACGGGAAAAACGTAAAAACCATTAAAAGCATCTATTCACTAATATAAATGGCTCAAGTTTGTACAAAATTGTGAGAATAGTGCATAATAAATATGCAAATATATGATGCAATCAATATATTTATATGACAGTTCTATTATGAGGCCCACCTTACGCAAGGTTGCGTAAGGTTGCTTAAATATGAGATATGTATTATATTTATAGTGCATAATAAATATGCAAATATATGATGCAAATATATGATTCTATTATATATATATATTAGTCATTCTATTATGAGACCCACCTTACGCAAGGTTGCGTAAGGTCCCCTCCATATGGCCAATTTTATATGACAGTTCGTAAAACTGACCGTTGGATTAGATGTTCATCTTCTATATGACATGCCTGCAAAAAATCACAGTGATCCGACGGTTGGTTTCTGAGAAAAATGACTTTGAAAAAAACTGGAAAAAACTGCCATTTTTTATTCCTTGAATTCCAGTTTTTTTCAAAGTCATTTTTCTCAGAAACAAACTGTCAGATCACTGTGATTTTTTGCAGGCATGACATACAGAAGATGGACATCTAATCCAACGGTCAGTTTTACGAACTATCATATAAAATTGGCCATATGGAGGGGACCTTACGCAACCTTGCTTAAAGTGGGCCTCATAATAGAATGACTATATATATATATATATAGTCCCGTTTTTGTGAGGACTTCCTTATATGAGGACTTGGCCTCTTGGCCAATGTAAAATGAGTATTTTGAAAAACCGACAGTTGGATTTAATATTCTTCGTATGTATGATAGACATTCCAAAAATCACATTAATCGAACCACCGATTTCTAAAATACAGACTGTTAAGCATTATATAGGTATTTAACTTTTCACAGTTTATTTTTAAGAAACCAATGGTCTGATCATTGTAATTTTTGGCATGCCTGTCATACATAGTAAGAATATTAAATCCAACGGTCAGTTTTTCAAAATACCCATTTTATATTGGCCAAAAGACCAAGTCCTCATATAAAGAAGTCCTCACAGGAACGAGACTATATATATATATATATATATGAAATGCCATGTACATACATGATGTCTCAAACGTGATATATATACATAAATAATAAATCAAATCATAATAACGCCAACATCCCTGGCAAGTAGGTTGTGCCACAAACATTGACAAATCCTATTAATCAAAAAATATAAATATAATACATATCTCATAAACATGCAAGTGCTAATGCTGAAACTACCATGAAGCCTTCCAACAATCCTCAAATAGAGGATTGTTCCAAGCCAAGCATGTAACCCCAAGCCAACCTATAATCTGCTGCATAAAAAACAGGAGTAAGCCTCGAATTGCTCAGTAGGAATAAGGTAACCTCTACTAATAACAAGAATACAGTGATACATAGAATATTTTATATAAACTAAGTTTCCATCACAATTATAAACCAGTGAGCAAAATAGTTATAAACCTGTGTGGTCTTTCAGTGAAAAACAAGTCTCATACCATTCCAAGTACCAAAATGATCCATCTCAAATACCTCATCATATCAACCGATAGCATATGCTTCACATATCATCCATGTTCATTGCATGTCCATCGAAACTAGGCTCGCGAACGTATTACAAGTTACTAGTTCCTGGCTAACAAGCCACCGGTACGAGCGTAACTGAAACCGACCACTACGAGGTCTAACTTCTTGAGGATACCGACTATTACCTTGCACGGTCAATTGTCGAGCCACTACGGGGCTATAAAATTCAGGTCCGCACTAAGGCTCCACCCAGGACCATGGGCCCTTATAAAAACACCTCCATGTAATACCAACCGAGCCCAAAACCATATCCAGAACACTGTTCCATAAACCATTCTCAAAGTACATCCATTTCAAATTCCCAAAACAATTCAGGGTTTTCCACTCATCCAGTGTATTAAAATCCGTAAAACAGTTCTGAAAAAAGAGACATTCGAGCATAAAACCATTTCTTATCATGTTTGTGTAAACTATATCACCATATGCCTTTTTTAAGTTTTCAAAAATCATTATCCTTTCCAAAAGAGCTGAGAAAAGCTTTAATGCAAAGCCAACCACTTCCTCTAACCATAAAACCATTTAAAAAGTAGGGCATACATAAATATTGTCAAAACATATATCATTTCACCAAAGAGTTAAGTAATATGCCCATAAAACTTGTTTATAAAACTATGGATAGAAAAGGCACAATTCCCACCATTTTAAATAGTGCGTCATTCATAAAGTATCTCCACCAAAAACCTATTTTGACATAGTTTAATAATCCTGCCACACTGCTTTCACATTTCATAAATAAGTGTATTCCATGTATCTACGTGATAGTTTAATAAATGACGGAGTTCTCAAACATTCATAAATCATATCACTCAAAATGTGTTTGATATTCACAAAGTTCTCAAAACAGATATAAAATAGGTATATCATTATTAACAGTAAAAGGTTACTTATCCCTACCTCAATGCAAAGGTGTTTTCCAACTCTTTATGGCTCCACGAGCCTCCCAAATGCTATGCTCAATGCACCCAATGCAAGTGGTCCTCCAAAGGACCTTTCAAACTGAGAATAACAAATAATGCAAGCGAGGAATCAAAAGAAAGCACAAAGAGTCTCCATTTCAAAAGTAAAACAACTCGCTACCCCAAACCGCCCACACGCGACCCTAAGGACTCAAAACCCCAAAAAGCCAGACC
This sequence comes from Hamamelis virginiana, assembly GCA_017140935.1. Classification (NCBI taxonomy): domain Eukaryota; kingdom Viridiplantae; phylum Streptophyta; class Magnoliopsida; order Saxifragales; family Hamamelidaceae; genus Hamamelis; species Hamamelis virginiana. Next base: position 39,762 of record JAESVK010000631.1, read on the forward strand.
AAAAGCCTTAAGACTTCTAAGACATATTTCCAAGTATGTCTAGATGCTACACATCGAATTTCGTGGCCAAAAGCCAAGCGATTTAAGAGATATATACTAAAGAAGATAAAGGGTACAAGAAAAAGGCAAATCTGGTATTTCCTAAATATTTCTCTCTCCACAAAGAATTTTACCCCAAAACCACAATATTTAGAAACTAGACTTCACAAGCTTTCCGAGCATATAAAGACCACTCAAAACGGATATTGGATGCGAAAGATATGGCACTTTGAAAACATGTTGCAAACGGGCCGAAATGAAGCATTACCTATAATGCACTTGTGCATTATAGGTAATGGCATTTCACAGCTGGCCAAGAAAAAGTGCATTACCGATAATGCACAAGTGCATTATCTGTAATGGCTCAAATTCCACTTCTCCCCAAACTTCACAAACACCCACCAAATCTCGATTAATCAACCCCAAACCTTAGACCAGACATAAAACAACTTCAAATAACCTTGAGTTACTACCCAAAGTCAAAATGAAAGAAGAATCACAAAGATCCATCATGTACACAACTCAAAACCCAAATACAAACCCATAAACCTTACATGCAAGCTTCCAAATCCTCAAAACTCCTCAAGTCCAACATCATAACCATCAAACCAACCCCAAAACTCCTT
>JAESVK010000631.1:40436-94303 GCA_017140935.1 Hamamelis virginiana
GGGTCATTAATAAAGATTTAAATTTAAATTTAAATTTAAATCTTACAATTAAATGATCAATATATGGTAAAAACTGTTAACTTAGTTCCATATTATCAAAGAGCTAAGTATTTAATGTCACAATTCCAAGACATTCATATCAACCATATTCTAAAATTAAAAAATAATATAGCCGATGCTTTAGCCAGTTTGGCAACATCTTTAACACTTCCTGATCAAAGGGGTATACAAATTACTGTTGGAGAACGTCGTTTATTACCCCCGACTTTGAAATGGATTGAGGAAACAGATACTACTAAAGTGGTTATAGTTTATGAAATTGAGGAAGATTTAGATTGGCGTTAACCTATCATTGATTATCTTCAACATGGAAGATTACCAATTGATCCTAAGAAAAGAGTCGACATAATGCGACGGGAATTCGATTTAAGTACTTGAATGACATATTGTATAAAAGATCTTTTGAGGGGATTCTTCTTAGGTGTCTCTCAAAAGAAGAAGCAACCCACGCTCTTTATGAGATTCATTCAGGAACCTGTAGTTCTCACTAAACTGGTCCCAAGCTTACAGCACAATTAAGAAAGTTAGGCTATTATTGGCCAACTATGGTTCAAGATGCGATGAAATTTTCAAGTAGTTGTAAAGTTTGTCAACTACATAGAGATTTCATAAATCAACCTCTTCATCCCCTTCGTCCTACAATTTTATCTTGGCCATTTGAAACTTGGGGTTTGGATGTTAGAGGTCCTTTTAAACCTCCATCCTCACGTTTATATAAATATATTCTAGTCGGAACGGATTACTTTTCTATATGAGCCGGAGCAATGCCTCTAAAAGAAGTAAGGGCAGAAGATGTGGCAAATTTTATTAAAAACCACATAATTAATCATTATGGGGTTCCATAAAAATTAATATAAGATAATGCCCTATACTTTAAATGCAAATTAATTGCAAAATTGTGTGAAAAGTATAAAATCCAATATGAACATTCTACAAGTTATAACCCATGTGCTAATAGCCAAGCAGAAGCTTTTAATAAAGTGCTCGATAAAATTCTTAAAAATATGGTATCAAAAAATAAAAGAAATTGGCATGAACGTCTCCCTGAAACTTTTTGGGCCTATAGAACTACTGTTCGTACGTCTACAGCATGTAAACCGTATAGTTTAGTTTGTGGTTCAGAAGCAGTACTCCCATTAGAAATTCAGTTATCATCTCTTAGAGTAGCCTCTCAATTAACAATGCCAAATGAAAATGCAAAAATAAGATTGGCTGAACTTAAAGCACTTGATGAAAAACGACTTGCAATTCAACAAAAGCTCGAAATTTATCAAGCTCAAGTAGCAGGTGATTTCAATAAAAAAAATGAAATATAGATCCTTCTTAGTGGAGATTTGGTTCTAACTATGAGGAGACCCATAGTCATCACTAGAATGACACATGGAAAGTTTGAATCAAAATTGGAAGGAACTTATGTCATTACCAAAGTATTTCCTAAAGGAGCTTATGAGCTCTCTAATTCTGAGGGCAAATGCATATACCGTTGTGTCAATGGAAAATTTGTCAAGAAATTTTATGCATAGGTAAGTAATTTACCTATCTTGAACTACGTAAGGCTTGATCTCATAAAAAAGGGTACGTAGGCAATCTAGAAGTTAAACTAGATGCAGCCACAACATAAAATAAAACAAAATTTTCCACCAAAGACATGTTTACGTGGCTAAACTAATTCATGTGCAAAAATAAATAAATAAATAAAACCCTACTCATAGCCCACACAAGTATAAACTGTGAAAGGCTATTAAAAAAAAAAAAAAACACTCTTGGCCCGCAAGAGTTTAAACTGTGAATGGCTATAAAAATAAATAAATAAATAAACCCTACTCCTAGCCCACACAAGTATAAACTGTGAAAGGCTATTAATAAAGATAAAAATAAAAAAAATAAAAAAATAAAAAAAATAAACCCCTACTCTTACCTCGAGTATAAACTGTGAAAGGCTATTTAAAAAAATATATATTATATTTACTACTTGTGGGAAAAAAAAAGTTTCATGAATTCTTTTATGTACAATTTTAATAATAAGATAATCGTATGTAAGAATTTTAAATGAATTTCAACACTCTAAATTCACAAGAGTATAATGTGTGAAATAATATAAAATGGGTATCCATTAAAAAGATAAATTCATTCCAAATAACTAATGGTGGATAATGAAACAATAATCAAAAAAAGCTAACAAAGCTTCTAAATATGGGGGGTGAATAAAAAAAAATTACAATCAAATTACTATTTCTTTTGACAAAATGAAGCTAAGGAAGCTACTAGCTTTTTAAACTTTTCCTCTCTAGACTTGTTGCAATCACTGGCATGCTCAATTGCTCGAAGCTTTTCTTCATTTGCATTGATTCTAGACTGGTGGAGGTCTTGATCTAATTTATTTTACTGTTCTAAGGATGCTTCTAAGTTTTTAATTTTCTTCTCAAGAGAAGTTTTTTTAGTTTCAAATTGTTCTCTTAAAATACGAGCCTTTTCTTCTACTTCTAGGACAATTGATTCTGAAGCTTTCAATTCTTTCAAGTTGTTTTTGAAATTTGATAACTCTGAGTTGAAAGCCTTTTTAGTAGCCAAACACTCTTCATGATAATAAACCAAGTTCTGAATAAGAGTTCTGTCTATTTCAGCACCTTTTTTAATAACTGCAGCATTCGATGAAAATTTTGTAGCCAATTCAAAAGAATGATTAACAATACCGGTAAACCAGTCAAGTCCTTCTTTACCAAAATCTATTTCCTTGATTAGTGCATATAATAAGCGAAGCAAAGTGTCAATATTCGAGAGATGTAGTAGAAGAAAAAATATTGGAAATATCCTGTAGCATGCCTATGATGTAACCTTATTGGTAAAAAATTTCAGAAATAGAGCTCTGGATATTTTGCAAAGATGAAAGACGCTCAACTAAGGAGGGAAGATCATCATACAAATATGCAACTAGATAATCTTTATGGCTTCCATAATCAACCAACTCTTCATTTTCAATGTTTTGAGCAATTACTTCATCAATTGGAACAATAGAGTCATCTAAAGTTTCAAACTCTCCAACAATAACAAAATCACTAGTATCGGGAATGATTACATCTTCAAATGGAGGATTAATATCACTAGTATATGTATCATCTGAATCATTAAACTTTTCATATCGGGCCCTCTTAAAGTTCTCATCCTTGTTACTATCAGTATATCTTTCCCTGCTCTCACTTTTGTCCTTTTAGTAAGGTGAGAATATTTACTATGCTATAAATTAGGAGTTGAATCAGCATCAGAGAGTGGAATTTCTTGTCTTAAGCCTGTAGAAATTTCTCGTAACTTTGACACTATAAAAATTGGTTTCTTGTTTTCACAAGGGCGTTTTGTAAAAGTTACATAAACTTTATGTATAGATTGCCCTAAACATAGAGTACAAGTCCTCATCGACCATCTACAGTACCACCATGTGCATGTTCCCAAATGACTTGTACGTGGAATGTAAAAGTATGCAATTGTATACCGTTTGAGAAGCACAAACTGTGCTTTTGCAAAGTCTTCAATGCCACACTACCCTCTTTGAGATACATTAAAGCTAAGCTTATTCGAGGGAACACCCTGGTCAAGACCAAATTGGCGAGCAAATCTGTTAGGGTAATGCGATTATAACCACAAATTGTTATCCATTCGTACGGGCAGTAGTGAAGAGCGCATAGAAACCAATAATTCAAATTTATCGTTTGATAAGTTCTTATCATCTATAAATGAAGAACCATGATCTTCAGTAAAAGCTGTGGGCCGATAAATCACACATTGGTCGCTTCTAAAGATGACTCGAGCCTCAGAAATGCCCATATCTTTTGATTCAGTACCAACATATCTTGCTAAGAGTGGATAACATTCAAGAAATTCATTATTAGCACGAGCTCGATACAAAGCTGGAAAATGCTCTCCTAAATAACCAATTATATAATGGATTGGAAGACATGGATTGGCTAAACCAGGACCACGAGGATGGGTAGCAACTTCTCCAGGACCACGGTATATGTTACCTAATACTATAGGTGCAAGTGAAACCCTTACCCCTTGTGCCAATAAAGAAGCCATATATAAAATATCTCAAGTACTAAATTTTTACTGAAGGTAAAAGAAATTACACAACCAAAATGCTAAAAAAATGCAGCCAATTCCCCTTCTTTCTGTGATATCCTGTATTTTAATAATAGTATTTTAATGTTTTAAAGTATTTTATAATAGTATTTTATTGTTAAAAAAAATAATGAATTTCAAATTATTTACAAAATTGCCATTGGAGATAAGTTTAAAGTTTAAACTTATCAGAATACGTTTCTTACATGTTCTAAGCGGCAGGAAGCTTCGTGAGAGTAGGAGAAAACTCGGGGAGAGAATTCGCTGCTAGGAATTAGCAGAAATTACTCCATAGGTTGTGAAGGTAAGCTTCCTAGCTCATCTTTTTTTTTCTTCTATTTGTTTTTCAATTTTTGGCTCAAACCCATAAAATGAGTTTTGGAATGGAATTGATGGATTTGTAAGGTTTGAGTGATAAGGAAGTTTAAGTATGATGTTTTGAAGTTATTGGAATGCTATTAGGGGTGGTCAAAAACCAACCAAAACCGACGAACCAAACCAAACCGCACCAATTGGGCCGAAATTGAACGGATTTTTAAAATTAATTTGGTATGTTTGGTTTGCAAGATTACAAAACCGATAATTTACGGCCGGTTCACGGTATAACTTTCCATACACCGACGGTCACCAAACCAACCGAAAGGGTGATGTATATAAGTATATTCTTAATTTTTTGTTGACCCAGCTTCAGCCTTTAGCCCTTCACCTTGAGTTCCACTGTTCCAGCCTTCAAGTATAAAACCATAAAGTTACTTAGGGTTTTGATTTTGAACAGCCGCCTCATCTCACCTCATCACCGAAGAATGCCGGAACCTCACTATCTTTCTCGATCTCGGATCTCCCGATATGACTATCTCTCTTTCTCCTCTCACCCTCGCCTTCACCTCGAACCAGCGCCACCTGTAATCTTTATCTTCTCCGACGCTAAGAGTTCAAGCACGAAAGCTTAAACCCCTAGTCTCCTTAAGGTATGTTAATGTTCTTAAACCCCAAAAAGCATGGTCTTGTTTTGTTTTTTGATTTTTTTCTGTAAAAAACTGTATATGTTGAAGACCGAAGCATCCTGCAACCCCATTTCTAATTCACCTTGTTTCTTATATATGTTGAATGTTTAGTAAAAATAAGTAACCACAATAATGTTACAAGCTTTGGGTTTTGACCATTTGTTTCCTGGTTTCTTGGTTTGAAAAGAATCAAACTCACTATTTAATTTCAGTGTGGTTTATCATCAAGCTAGTTTGGAATTTAGGGAACGCTTGTAACAAGCTGTACATTGCAGCTGAGCATGGATACAAAATCCATTTATTTATTTGTTATGCGGCTTATTGGATTTTTTTAGAAGTCATATATAGGTTGGAAGTATCCGTGTTACTTATATTTTATTCGCTTTGACTGGATATAGAATCAGAAATTGTGTTTTTCAACCAGGCATGTATGATGTTCTGCTTCAAATCTTCAATTACTAGAGTAATAAATTAGTTGGAGGTGGAAGATTTTTCGAAAATTCGTTGAATTTGTTATAGACTGTAGACATCCATTTTTGACCATGAGTATGGTCATAAATGGTTGCCTATGCTTAGAAATAAAATAGGGTGTCAAAACCCTAAGTTCCCAGTTTTATCCCTTGTGGGTAATTAGGTAGAGGTCATTATCGCTTGTAGGTTTTTAGGTCAGATTGAGTCGGTTCTTTTTGCATTAGGTTTTTAGAGAGTCTAGGAACATCCCTGCAAAATTCCATGACAATCCGAGCCAGGCTTGATAGAAAATAAGGCATTTTGTGACTAAAGGGCAGTTTTGTCCTTTGAATCACAAAAGCCCTGAATGACTGTCGATCTTGTCTCGAATGGTCTCGAGACATTGGAATAGATATGAAAAGTGTGTTTGGTAGCTAAGTTGATCAGTGGCAAGGTCTGTGGAGCTTTCTGGCTCATGCTTGGCTCTTGAGGCTCGAAAGGCCCTTTCAAAGCCCAGATTAGGGTTTCGACCGGAAGCGACCGGGATTCGATATTTTTATTAAAACAAAGTCTTTAAAGGCTTCAAAACACTTTCCTAAAACATTTTAAAACTTTTTTCAAGAAGAAGAAATGATTTCGAAAGCAATCGGTTCGCAAATTTAAAAACCTTAATTTGGGCCCGCAGGCCCTAAACAGCTAATCGGTCGAATTTTCCCTTAAACTTTGACCTTGGTCAATGAATTTTCACTTCAAACTCTTCTAGAAACATGGAGAATCGAATCACGATCGTTTTGACGCTTGAATCGTCGAATTTGGACTTCAAACGGGCCCGAAAAGCCAAAAACAGCCGAGACGGGTCGAGAGAGGCCCAAAATAGGTCAAATTTGGTCTGAAGAATCGATGGCCATCCCTCCCCGGACGGTTGGCCATCCCTAGGGGACGGTTGGCCGTCCTAGGGTGGACAGTCATCCATTCTCTCGCCCAGTAACTGCTAATAATCAGTCTTTTACCTGCCCAGGACTCTTCCAAGCCTTGCCATGTGTCCAGTTCGGCCATGGGGGCTTTTGGATGAGTATGAACACCTTGGAAAGATGGTTTTGAGCCCTTGGATCATTCCTAGGAGATTTAAACACATCCATTGATCAAACTCAAGCCTCCCTATAAATAGAGGGCCCTGAAATCAATTTCAACACACAGAAATAAGCTTTAGAGAGCTAGCTTGGAGAGTAGAGGCTTGAGCAATTGCACAAGCTTCCCTCATAGCACTCTAGCTTAAGATTTAAAGTTCTTGAGGTCCTTGGAGTCCTTGGAGCTTGAGGAGAAGGCTTGAAGCAATGAGGCAGAGAAAGGTTAGTAGAGTTTTCTTTTTTTTTTTTCTTTTATAGTTTTTCTTTTTATTTGCTTTGGTATACATAGGATTTAGTTCTTTAGTATGCATGATAGGTTAGTTTATTGTTCCTTTAATATGAATAATAGGGATTAGTTTATTAAAATAGTTTTCTTTTGCATGATAGGAATTAGTTTTGTGCATGCATATTTCTCCCTCTTTTCTTCTACTCTTCTTCTTCCACTCTTCTTTGATCATACCATGTTAGGATTAGATATTTGAAATTTATTTCATGTCTAGAACATATGCTAGGAAATTAGGATTATGCATGTTTTTCTTAGTTCATCTCTTTGAGTCATTTTGCATATTGTTACTATGTTAGGATAAAAGTAAAGGTTGCATATTAATAGTTAGTGGTTAAGTTTGTATCATTATTTTAATTGTGTCTTGATTGGAATGCTATATGAATTGTGATCGAGGGAGCGAGCAAAGGTAAGTCCCTCCCCTTGTGATAAATTGATTGATTTCAAGCAAGATGCATGATTATTTTGATATATCATACTAGATTGCATATTAGGCCAATTACACTTCTTTTATTTATTTATTTTATGGGTTTTAAACCCACCTTTTGATTACTTTCAAATCTGTCCATGGATTTAAAGTGACCTTAAAGTGGATCAAAACTCACTTTTTAGGTCTAAACTAACTTAGAAACATGCCTAGGTTCCCATAGCTAATTTAGGTTGCATTTAGGACATTTTCATGCATTGATTACTTTCTTTAATTGTATTTTTATTCATTTTCCAGAATTTTCCAGCATGCATTATTTTGATATTTAGGATTATTTAGATGACTTTAGGATGTAGTTAGGGACTCCTAGGATAGGGAAGCCACTTGGCTTCACTTAGGACTCCCATTTGTTGTAAAAACTACATCTAAAGAGGAATTTCAACTTGTTTAGGAGTCTATTTTTGAGAGTTTTCAAATGAAAATTAAAGAAGTTGTTTTGGGATGAAACTCCCATTTTGAAAGATGAAGTATTTCAAACAAACACTAGCTCTCGAAGATAGAGTCTTAGATAAGGTAGAATGCCTTCAAGGATATAGTTCATTACAATAGGAGAGTCCTAGGGTAATCGAACTACGTGGACTTTGATCCTTATCAAGTAATTGGTAAGGTACGTAGGCAATCAATAGGGTGCAAGTCCAATCTTAGGATGACTCTAGTCTCCTAAGGTCTTTAAGATTTCTTTGATTTCTTTTTTATTTTATTATTATCTATTATCTAGTATTATTTACACTATTTTCAATGGTTGATTAGATAAATAGGATTGATATGATAAGATTTTGATAAAGCCCAATAGTAATTAGGAGACCTTTAATTAGAGCGAGGTGGGTGCCTACAAGAAGTTCCTTGGAACCTTCCCACTTCGTAACCTAGCCCCCGAATCCAACTTTGATTCGAAGACCAAGCTTTTCCTTAAAATATGGAGTCAATGTTTTATTGAAAATAGAACTCTTTTTTGTGGTTTCCTTGTTCCCTAAAAATAAGGTGGCGACTCCCAATTTTTTATAAATTCTTATCCTTTTTCAAAACTCAATCTTGAGTGGATAATAGAGAAGGATAAAAGTGGATAATAGAGAAGGATAATAGAGAAGGATAAATCGAGACGGATAAATATCATCCACAATCCACTCAAGAACACCCCCAAAGTGAACGAGAGGCCTCACGATCAGGTTGGCTGGTTCACATAGACCAGTTACTGTTTCTAGTGTTTGCTTCGTGGAACTAGGTTGTGGGCCTTGTGGCTATTTTATCTGCGTGACATTTTTTCCATACTTTTACAATAGCCTCAAACCGAGTACACCGACCGAAAAAAAGTGCACTGAGTCGAGTCGATGAACCATGGTTTGATGCCTTTTATGGTCGGTTTTGGTGTGCCATTTTCCCAAACCAAGGGTGTTCGATTCAACCCAAAAAATACTTCCAAAATTGGCCGAACCGACTTATGCTCACCCCTAGATGCTATGATGTTGATTTGTTGAAGAAAATTGGGATTAAATTTGAGTATAAGCTTTAATTTGAGTTTATGTGAGTTTTATGCCTAAAACTTTGTGGTTTTCGTATTTTAACCGTTAGATCTTGAGATTTTTGAGAAATTCAAAGTTGTATGAATTTATGTGTGATAGAATTAGAGATTGAACGGATGAATTTTGATTTAAATAAGTATAGAAGTGTTTTGGATCAATTTTGCAGAAAACTGCTTGAATTTGTGCAATATGGAATTGAAACAGTCGACTGTTTGATCAACAGTTTGTATTATTCATAAATATAATGTTTTATTTATGCATATTCTTAATTTAGGAGTTAAATTGCATTATTTGTCTTTTATTTCAAATCCAAAGAGTCCAGTTGATAACCCATTTGCAAGTTAAAGTGTATTTGTGCAAGAAAGTTGAGTTTAGAGTTACAGTGGAAACGTAGGAATATAACTATCCTCATTAACACTGATAATATGATTTATTGAAATGATTCTTGTAAAACCTTCTTTGAAAATATGTTTGGACAAATACGATGCATGAGATTATGGCTGTTTTGAAAAGATATGTGTGGCATGGTTTATACAGATTTGGTGATGGCATATGAACTGGTTTATTGAATTCATATTTGCTGAATATATAAATTATGAAAAAATGTTTTGATAATTGTATTTATATGCCATTTATAATGATTTATGTCTGAATGACCAATGTGACATTATTGTTATACAATAAATGTTTGGAAATTATAATTGTTGGCTTAGTTAGTATTCAGGGGAAAATAAGGACCTTGTGTCCTGGGTGGAGCCTTAGATGCGGACCCAAAGAAAATAGTCCATGCAAGTGGCTTACCATCGATGAAGAACCTGATATGGTTATATTTTAGTTTGGCTGTGCTAGGGGCTGGTTAGCCTGAAATTAGCGACTGTAATACTTTCTGTAGAGCCAATGGGATTCTATTTTGATTATAAATGATTTATGAATTATGGAAGCCCACACTTGTTTATAAATGATTTAAAAATATGGAATATAATTGTTTTTGAATTAATCCTTGCATCGATATTATTATTGTTAATTAAGGATAATATTTCTACTGAGCAAGTTGAAGCTCATTCCTACTTTTATGCAGCAGATTTTCAGGAGGATGTCAATAGCTTGCATAGTGGAGCTTAATGCATTTTACCTTTGAATAACAATTTTGATGTATTCCTGCATTTTGTCCATAGCAAGGATAAAGTTTTGATTTTACAAACTTTATATGTATATTATGGTTTGTACCCATATGCCACGGGTGTTGGCATTGTGATGTTTTATATACATGATTATAAAGTTTTTTGTATATGTACGGTACGAATTGGGACATATGTATGTACATTACATTTGTTTTAATATAAATGTTTTATTATCTCCTGTGTATGGAAATATAAATGAGCATATCAAGTTGTATCTTCATTTTGACACGTGTCAACCTATCTTTAATGGTTGGTATATAACGTCAAGTTGGGGCGTTATACTTTCAATATCTCCAAAGTTAGTTCAAGAATTTTTGAATTCTTTTTTGGCTTTGGAACAATACACTGTTGACCTTCACCATAAACCCTATACAAAATTTTTCCTTGATAAAAATGCTGAATCTAATGATCCCAATATGTATACTTTCTTTTAAAAAGTTCACCCACAGTTTGCTATGAATTCTTAAAAGCTCTGCGATTGTTGATCGATGTAGTCCTTTTCCATATGCATCTTTTTGGAGCAATTCTAGATTTGAAGGTATAAACTCTTCATAGGGGACACTCAAAATTGATAAGTCATCGATGACCTTCAAATCATATAAAGAAATACTCATCTCACCATCTCTATGATGTAGAGTATTGGACAAAGGACCCCATAATTCACAAAATGCCTTCCACACATCTTTATTGAATTCATACGAGTACTGTAGACATCCATTTTTGACCATGGGTATGGTCATTAATGGTTGCCTGTGATTAGAGGTGAAATAAGGTGTTAAAACCCTAAGTTACCAGTTCTACCCTCGTGAGTAATTAGATAGAAGTCATTATCGCATGTAGGTTTTTAGGTCAGATTGAGTCGGTTCTTTTTGCATTAGGTTTTTAGAGAGTCTAGGAACATCCCTGTTAAAGTTCATGGCATTCTGAGCAAAGCTTGATAGAAAATAAGGCCTTTTGTGACTTGAAGGGCAGTACTGTCCTTTTGATCACAAAAGCTCTGAATGAATGTCGGTCTTGTCTCGAATGGCCTCGAGGCTTTAGCATGGATATTTAGGGTGTGTTTTGTAGCAAAGTTGATCAGTGGCAAGGTCCATTGAGCCTTTAAGCTCATGTTTGGCTCTTAAGACCTAAAAGGTCATATCAAGGTCAAATTAGGGTTTCAACCGATAATGACCGAGATTCGATCTTTTTATCAAATCCAAGCCTTCAAAAGCACTAAAACACTTTCCAAAATGTTTCCAAAACATGTTTCGAGAAGTAGAATTAGTTTTTACGACCAATCGGTTAGTGGATTTCAAAACCCTAAAAGGGCCCGATGGGCCAAAAACAGCTAATCGGCTTGGTTTCTCTCAACCCCTTGACTTTAAATTGAGGTTTACTTCTAGAAGATAAGTTCTATCTTTTAAAAATCCTAAATGTATTGGAAATCTTTTAATTATCAAATAATTTTGAAAAGTAATTTTGAATGGATAAAAACTCTCGAAGATAGTATCTTAGATAAAGTTGAACACTTTTAAATGATGTAGTTCATTACAATAGGAGAGTCCTAGGGTGAATCGGACTACGTGGACTTTGATCTTTGTCAAGCAATTGATAAGGTACGTAGGCAATCAATAGGGTGCAAGTCCAATCTTAGGTTGACTCGAGTCTCCTAAGATCCTTAGGATTGTATATATTTTTGTACTATCTATTATTATATATTATTATTCATACTTTGTGGTTGATTAGATAAATAGGATCATCATGATAAGATTTTGATAAAGCCCAATAGTAATTAGGAGACTTTTAACTAGGGCAAGGTGGGTGCCTACAAGGAGTTCCTTGGAACCTTCCCACTTCGTAACCTAGCCCCCGAATTCAACTTTGATTCAAAGACCATGCTTTTCCAAAATATGGGGTCAATGTTTTATTGAAAATAAAACTTTTTTTTTGTGGTTTCCTTGTTCACTAAAAATAAGGTGGCGACTCCCAGTTTTTTTACAAACTCTCATCCTTTTTCAAAAATCCAATCTTTAGTGGATATTAGAGAAGGATAAATGTGGATAATAGAGAAGGATAATAGAGAAGGATAAATCGAGACGGATAAACATCATCCACAATCCACTCTGAACCTCAAAGTGAATGAGAGGCCTCCCGATCCCTCGGGATATCCAGGTTGGCTGGTTCATAGGTACTGAGAAATCACTACAAGAAAAATGACTTTTTGCGACATTTTAAGAACGCCGTCTATAGCCTTTCACGACATTTTAAAAACGTCGTCTCGATGACCATCGTAAAAAGTTTTGATTGTACACGACGTTTTTAATATTAGCTTCCGTGGCGTTTTAAAAACTCCGTAAAAAGTTCTTTTTGCAGCGTTAAAATGCCGTCTAAAGTTCTTTTTGCGGCGTTTGAAAAATGCCGTTGAAAGTACCTTTTTTGCGGTGTTTTAAAAAACGCCGTTAAAAGTATTTTATGCGGTGTTTTTTAAACGCCGTTAAAATCCTTATGAAACTTTTCCACGGCGTTTTAAAAATGCCGCAAATATTTTTATTTTATTTTTTTATTATTTATTTATTTTTATTTTTTTGAGATAATCTTCCTATGCATCATATAGAAGTTACCACTAACATGAAGAAAAATGCACATTCCATTAAAATAATTTCTCAAAATCAAATTCTCTACATTCACTTTGAAAGTTCTAAACACAAAAATGTATAATACATCAAATTCCACGACAAGTTTCTTAAAAAAACATATTTCTCCCACATTCATTCCCTTCCAAAATAGACCCAGGAAAAAAAAAATAGCTTAACTTCATTAATCCTTCATTTCTTGTAGCTCCAATTTGATAATCTTTAAATTGCAAATACAACATAATTGTTACAAAAAATTATTATCAACTAAAAATACACATATATTTCACAAATCATAGTAACTCTATATTTTTAATACTTCTATAATGATAGTATTTGATCACTAGAAAGATCAAATGACACATTCTACCACTCCTAATAATAAGCAATTCAACCAACAATCACATGTATCTAATGCGGTTTTAGTAAAAATGACGCAAAAAATTCCCTATATTAGACCTTTAAAGCATTTTTTTTTAAAACGCCGTAAATATGATTTTTCACGTCAAAAAAGTGCCGTAAAAGGTCATTTTTGTTGTAATTAATAGCTACAGCACGATATATCCCTGCATGGTGTAATAATACGCTTCCAAAATCTTGTAAAATCAATTGAGTCAACTCTAGTACACCAAACTGGAAAGTGGCTTTACCTCGAAAATTAAATTAAATTCCCCAATTTTTCTTCTCTTTAAGCATTTTGTACATAATTGGATAAAAGTCTTCTTTTACTTGTACTTGACAATCTCCTTCCCAGTCAGTGTTCACATTAACAAGAGTGTAAGCTCGAAAAGGGGTCCCAAAATTCTTACAAACTTCGATAACACCATCTTCATTTTTTGGGTTAAATTCAAGAAACCCATATTTGATGTATGCAGTCTGAAGCCAAGTAGCTCGACTTTCCGGGGGCATGTTAATTGTGATTGTGCTTAGAGAAGTAGATCATTTATATTCAAGCCCACACACAGTTCAATTCTTGTCCATATTCGTCAAGTGCCCATTGAGAACAAAGTTGAACATGTGCATCCATTTTCTGAAAATAAATATGTACATGTGTCATAAAAAAATAATAAAATAAAATAAACAAATTGTTATTAAAAAAAAATTCAAGCTTTGTGCATGTGAAGTCATTACATACACAATGCTTGAGGGGGCAACTGTTGAATCATAAATTTAATTAAAAAAATTAATAATAAATAAATAAGCATTCTTATTTATTTATTATTAAAAATAAAAAAAATCTATGTTTTGAATTTGGCCATTTGGCATTTAATTATTTATGGGTTAGCACCCATTAAATTGATATTTTTATTGATGGGTTAAAATCCATTAAATTATTGGTTATATCCATGTGTTAATATCCATTAAATTGTTGGTTTTATCCATGGATTAATATCCATTAAGTTATTGGATATATCCATGGGTTAATACCCATAACCCAAAATATAGTGGTTATTACTTTGTGGGTAATGGGAGTTACTTTATCCAATGGTCATTATTTAGGATAAAGGAAGTTGCTTTATCCAATGGTTATTATTCAAAGTAGTAGAAGTTACCAACGGTTATCGATTGGTTTCATCAACTTTTTAATATAAAAAGAAAAAAAATAAAGAATGAAGGGATAGAGAAGATATGGTGGAGAAAGTAAAGAGAGAAACTGAAGTCTTGCAAAGAAGAGATAAGAAGACAAAGAGAATATTCTATTGTGCATCAGAGGTGTACATACACCCTAGGTATGAATCATTATCATGGTTATCTTCTTTGATTTATCCAATTATATGTGTGTACACACACACACACTAGCAATGCACTGCGTGCGTTGCACGTGTAAATTTTTGTGAAAAAAGATTGAAGAATGAAACACAATTTGGATAATATAACTAAAATGAAACGTTCGAAAATCAAGTTATATAGGTATCTATAAGAAATATAATTCCTAGCATGCAATGCGCATGTAATATTTTTTTAAAAAATATCTTAAAGGAATAAACTATATTGTAAACAATACAACTAAAATAAATATATACTCTTAGTATATAGGTGAAATTATGTTTTGTAAAAGTTAAATTTTTACTCAACAAAAATATTTTACTTTCTATAGTCCTTTCAAAAGACCTTTCATGCCAACCCCGAGTTCACTACACCAGAACCGGAGTTCACAACGTAGGAACCTGAAATTCACTATGTTGGAACCAATATTCACTACACTGGAAACGAATTTCATTATGTCGAAATTTTTTTTTAAATCCTTATTTTTCCAAATCAAAAAATAAATATCGATAGTTTCCAAAAAAAAATACTAACAATTCTTTTTTTTTTTTTAAAGAAAAGTCGCAAAGTAGTAGTGCTGCCGCAAGAGATGCTTCTTCTTCTTTGCTACATCGACTTATCGGTGATCTACAACTACTTTAATCTCGCTAGCTCTTTCCTCCTCACCGTGTCGCAACACCATATCATACCTAAAAATAACTCGCAATTGCAAATTTGGATCAAGGGATAAATGGGAAGATAATCGAAGACGTGTGGAAGATAAGGGTCGTGTGACGAACCATAATGTACCGACTCTACGAGAGGATTAAACCATTTTCTCCAATGGACCACAACGAAGTTGCAGGTCGCCTCTTCCCATTATATGCTGCCACCAATAAAAGAATGAGGGATCGAGGTGCGCATGTGCCGGAGATATAGCTCACTGGAGGAATTCGATAAGGGAGTCCAGCATGTCGGAGGTCGTCTTATCCTAGACCCGCCGCTCCTTCCTCTCACTATGTCACGGAAGGAGGAAGAGAGAGAGAAAATCATGGAGAGGGGAGAGAAATAGAGAGGAAGAGAGATGGATGAGAAGAAGAAGGTACTGAAAGGTGAAAAATGGAGAAATTAGGGTTTTCAAGAGGTTTTTGCTTTTGCTTCCGTGCCAGCGGTGATGGTGTCCAGCAGTGTGGTGGGAAAAAAGGAGAGAGTGAGGGCAAAATTGTATATTAAAAATAATAATAAAAAGAATAGAAATTTTCACAATAAGGACTTTTAGCATGAAAAAAAACATTAGGAGGACTTCGGCCTTTATTGGTCTTTAAAATAGGACTTTTGGCCTAATAACTCATATTATTATTTATACTTTTTAACTTATTAATTTTTGTGGCTATAATTTATTTATTAATTTATTTTTGTTGAAATGGGTTAAAGAAATTCACCTTAAGACATTTTTTCCAATTTTCACTTTTGAGAGCATTTTCCTCACGGAAAACATTTTCCATGCAGAAAACATTTTCCTCACAGAAAACATTTTCCTAAGGTTGCGTTTGGTTCATAGGAATGAAATCTCATTTCTGGGAACCCCTTTCCCTAGGGAATGTGAATGGGTGTTTTTAAAACCCATGCTTATGTTTAGTAAGCTTAGAATTGGTAATATAATTACCAAAAGATTACCAATTACCTTGTTTGGTTTGTACGAAACAGCATAGAGCAAAACTAGGGATTTTCCCAAAAGACCCATTACCATTTTCTTCACTCCCAAACCCAAATTCAATGGAGATTTAAATTAGATGACAAAACCCAAAATTCAATGCTTGAAGACAAACTGATGGTGGAGAGAAGCATATGAAGCAAAACCCAAAAACCCACTTATAATTAAGTTAAAAAAAATGAAAATTTTCTTACACTATGTTTAGATTGAGAGAGTTAGAAAGAAGACAGCTCTTCATCTTTCATGGGCCCTCACTAAGGTTCTCCGTCAAGGGATCCATTGGAAAATGGTGTGGTGGTGGGCTCAAGCTAATGATTGGAGAAATTGGATGGTGAGACAACTTTGCAGTCAATCAGATCTTGGATTTCATGGCGAAGGCGATAGCACTGGTTGGTCGAATGGCCCGGGTATTGATGAAAATTGCAGTACTCATCTCCATTGAAGGATTTGGGTATGGACTTAGGGAGAGGCCTTGGCTCGAGGGGTTGCAAAAGGTTTTGATCTTTCAATATCTCGAGGACTTGATCTAAGGGCTTTTAAAGTTCGGCAAACTGGCGAGATTGATGTGAAGGCAATGTAGGTGGGATAATGGTATTGACTTCATCGCTTGACCCTTCATCGAAAGTGGTTCGCTGTCTTTTACAAGGCTATTCAACATTGATAGCTCCTTTAACAAGGGCTTCTTTGACTTGGGTTCCAGCCCCAACAAGAGCTTTAAAATTGGGGAAGTACTGTGCGAACAGATACTTGTGGTAGATGGGTAATAAGCTCTTGAGTATCATCTGGATTTGTTCTTCATCGGCTGGTCGGTTGATCATCTAAGAAGCCTTAGCCCTCCACCTCATAATAAAAGTTGTGAATGTCTCATAGGGTTCTTGCTTGGTTGTTTCCAAATCACGACGAGTGACATCAATTTTTGTATTGTACTGGTAGTGGCTAATAAACTCAATGCAAACGTCCTCCCACATCTTTATCTTAGACTCATCCAAATGCAAGAACCATTTCAAAGTAGATCCGGCAAGCGACTCATGAAACATTTGGGCTAGTAGCTCATCATCGGCCCCACGAGGATGCATGACTCTCACATACATCTTTAAATGGATCTTAGGACAACCCCTCCCATCAAAATTTTCCAATTCCGGCATCCTAAAGTGGCTGGGTAAGCGGGCTCTCGGGAACAAGGAAAGCGAGGTCATGTCCATCAAGTCATCAGACTTGTGGAATCCTTTAAGGGCTTTTTCCAGGGCTTCAATCCTACTATTCAGGAGAATAGGCTCTTCAGCGAGGTATGAAGGATTTTTGGGTTGAGGGTTCTCATCCAGGTCCATGGGCTTAACGGATTCAAAGATGGGCTTAGGCTTAACGGATGATTCTCCTATTTCAGCCCCATTCTTTTCAGATAGATCTTGGGTTGCTTTTAAGGCTAGGAAATCTTCGGCCATTTGAGCTAGGGCTTCCATTCTTTCCTTAGAGGATATGATTATGGCAGCAGTAGTAGGGGAAACCTCGTCGTTGTTAGCCATATCGGAAGCAACAGATGAATCAACACTTAACCCAGGCCACTAGAGCCAACAATTCAAGCCAGAATGCTCTAAAAAGAAAAGAAAATTTTGAAATCAATTTAAAGCCCCATGATTGCTTTTTGAAAAAGAATGATATTTCACAAAACTCGCAAAGCCCCTACTTTCTAGGACATTCCTTTGAAAAGGATAAAGGTTCACACCAAAAGCGCATGAGGTAGGGTAGGGAATCTTAGGGAAAGAAACCCCTAGTGAAGACACTCAGAATGAACAGACCTATAGAGCCTGGGCTTAAAGCCCGCGCAAATCTCACTTTCTACCTCTAAGGCCCAAAGGCATATGGGGATCATTTGGTAGCATAACGCTACAATGGGCCAAGGCCCACAGGCAATGGGGCAAGCCCCTGATTGGCACTTTAATATCGTAGGAGACTTTTCCAAAGGTAACAAAAGAGGAATAGACCTAGTTGCCCTACAATCTATGGGTTCTACACTTATCTTGCTCAAATATGTAAGGGCAATTGAGAAAAATTCGGCGGCATAACCCTACCATCGGGGTAAGTAGAGAGTTGATGGGTATAGGGACTATACTTCTGACAGGTACCCCAAACAAAGATAAATAATGGTCAAGGACCACTAAACTTTCGAGATCATGAGCCTAAGGCCCGCACAAAGATCACTTCCTAACCACAAGGCCCACAAATGGGTACAATAACTCGGTAGCAAAACACTACAATGGGCCTAGGCCCAGGAACAAAAAAGGGATAAAGACTATACCTTTGGCAACTACCCCAACCTTTAGGACACTTTCCTCATGGGTTAAGAATATTCATCGAAGGTGTAGACCTAAGGATCCTACTCTAGACCATGGACCTAAAGCCCACACAAATCTCACTTTCAATTTACAAGGCCCCTAAATGGACAAACGGTCTAAAAGCATAGGCTGAAAGCCCACACACCAATCTCACCTCAAACACTCAAACATTCTATCCTACGAAGATGGGCCGAAAGCTCACGTCTCGAACTCACCGCAAACCTATACCTTCTATCCAAAGGACATGGGCCTAAAGCCCACGTTTCACGTCTCACGTCTTCTTCTAAGACTCACAAATCAATACCATTATTTGGGCAGCGTAACACTACCACAGGCCTAAGCTCATGAACCTATAGGGTACTAGTCTTTATTAGGTACCTTGACTCTTTGAGGACACATCCCTTAAGAGTTTAGGGCATTTCATAAAGGTCAAGTCCTACAGATCCAATTCCTAATGGTTCTACACACTTCACAATCAAGGTTCAGATAAAACCGGGGGGAAAATCCGGCAGCATAACATTACAATAGTGTGTGACCAGGCGATGTAGGGTATATGTCCTAGAGACAATCTACATGGACTAATGCAAAGGGTAGGCTGAGTGTCCCTTACTCGCTCGGTCCAATCGATATACCTAACCACATGTGACATCAGGAATGCCGCGTGGGTCCAACAGTACGTGATTGGTCCGTTTGATATACCCGAGGGTACTTGGCAAGAAGAGTGATGGTTTTAGCATACATGGAACCCAAGAATCAAAGAGACTGGGCCCAGGGCTAGGCTCATCGTTGGCTTTAGCATACAACGTCCTAAACATGCAGATTCAATGCGCACACAATGCAGAATTCAAAGTCAAACAGTCATGCAAATGTAAGTGGTTGATTTTATTAATTAAGAAATTGAAAAGCCCAAAAATAATTAATTGGAGTTTAGCCCTCGACATCCCCAGTGGAGTCGCCAATATGTGAACCAGCCAACCTGATTGGGAGGCCTCTCGTTCACTTTGGGGTTTCTTGAGTGGATTGTGGATTATTCACTATCCGTCTCGATTTATCCTTCTCTATTATCCTTCTCTATTATCCACGTTTATCCTTCTCTATTATCCACTCAAGATTGGGTTTTTGAAAAAGGAAAAGAGTTTGTAAAAAAACTGGGAGTCGCCACCTTATTTTTAGGGAACAAGGAAACCACAAAAAGAGTTTTATTTTCAATAAAACATTGACCCCATATTTTGGAAAAGCATGGCCTTTGAATCAAAGTTAGATTCGGGGGCTAGGTTACGAAGTGGGAAGGTTCAAGGAACTCCTTGTAGGCACCCACCTCGCCCTAATTAAAGGTCTCCTAATTAAGTTTGGGCTTTATCAAAATCTTATCACAACAATGCTATTTATTTAATCAACCAAAAAATATGAATAATAATATATAATAATAATAATAGATAGTACAAAAGTATACACAATCCTAAGGGTCTTAGGAGACTCAAAGTCAACCTAAGATTGGACTTGCGCCCTATTGACTGCCTATGTACCTTATCAATTGCTTGACAAAGATCAAAGTCCACGTAGTTCAATTACATAGGACTCTCCTATTGTAATAAACCACATAATCGTAGAGGTTCTATCTTATCTTGGACTCTAGCTTCGAGAGTTTGAGTTTGATCAAAACACTTGTTATGAGAGATGGAATTTCATTCCATTTTGAATTCTTTCAAAATCACTTTTTAGACTTGTTCTCGAAGTAGATTCCTAGGTAAAATAGAACTCTATTCTTATTGTAATTCTTACAACAAAGAAGAGTCCTAAGTAGGGTCAAGTGACCCCCCTAATCTTAGGGTTTCTAACTAGTCCTAGGTTAGTCTAAACACCTATTATACTATTGTTATGCATGCTGGAAAATTCTGGAAAATAAATAAAAAATGCAATCAAGTAGGTAAACAATGCATGAAAATGTCCTAAATGCAATCTAAGTTAGCTATGGGAACCTAAGCAAGTTTCTAAGTTAGTTTGGACCTAAAAAAGTGAGTTTTAATCCACTTTAAGGTCACTTTAAACCTTGGACAGATTTATATGCAACCAAAGAGTATGTTTAAAACCCATAAAATAAAAGAATAAAAAAGGTGTGAATGGCCTAATATGCAACCTAGTATGATGCTTTAATTTATCCCATACAATATGCTTGAAAACAACACTTTAGTCATAAGAAATAAACACAGGGATAGAGTCTTACCTTTTGCATGCTCCCTCGAACACAATTGGTATTTTAAGCACACTTTAAGAGATATAAATAAGCTAACAAACCTAATATGAACAATACAAATTCATCCTAAAAATACTAGCATGTGATTATTTTGCATAAACTATCCTAACATGATTACTAACCTAAAAGACTTAAACATGCATTCCTAAATATGAACCTAATCCTAAATATCCAATCCTAATATGGCATGATCAAAGAAGAGTGGAAGAAAAGAAGGAGAAATATGCATACATATTATAAAACTAATTCATATTATGCATTAAAAAAAAAAACTATTTAAATAAACTAATCCCTATTATTCATACTAAGAGAACAATAAACTAACCTATCATGCATACTAACAATGAACTAAATCCTATACATACTAAAGAAATAAAACCTATTCTAGCATGATCATAAAAGAAGAAGAAAAAGAAGAAGAAGAAAAACTTTAAATAAACTATAAACTCTACTAACCTCTTTACTTCCTTTCCTCTTGCTCCAAGCCTTCTCTTCAAACTTTAAGGACTCCAAGGGTCTCAAGGACCTCAAAATTAAAGCTAGAGTGCTATGGGGAAGCTTGTGCAATTGCTCAAGCCTCTACTCTCCAAGCTAGCTCTCTAATGCTTATTCTGTGTGTGTTAAAACTGATTTCAAGGCCCTCTATTTATAGGGAGGCTTGAGTTTGATCAATGGCTGAGTTTAAACCTCTTAGGATTGATCCAAGGGCTCTAAACCAGTCTTCCAAGGTGTTTAAACTCATCCAAAAGTCCTCATGGCCGAACTAGACACATGACAGGGCTTGGAAGAGTCCTGGTAGAAAAAAAACACTGAAAATTAGCAAAATTAGCTAAAGTGGTCGTTGACCATCCACTCTAGGACGGTTGGCCGTCCCTAGGTGGACGGTCATCGATCCTCCATCCCAAATTTTGCCCTATGTGGGTCTGTCTCAGCCCGTTTCGACCCCGTTTCGGTTTTTTTTCGGCTTTTCGGGCCTGTTTTAAGTCCAAATTTGACGATTCAAGCGCCGAAATGATCGTGATTCGATTCTCCATGTTTTAAGAAGTGTTTGAAGTGAAAATGCATTGACCAAGGTCAAAGTTTTAGGGAAAAGTCGACCGATTAGCTGTTTAGGGCCTGCGGGGCCCAAATTAGGGTTTTGAAATCTGCTAACCGATTGCTTTCGAAATCATTTCTTCTTCTCGAAAAAATTTTTAAAATGTTTTAGGAAAGTGTTTTGAAGCCTTTGAAGGCTTTGGTTTGATAAAAATATCGAATCCCGATTGTTTCCGGTCGGAACCCTAATCTGGGCTTGAAAGGGCCCCTTGGGCCTTAAGAGCCAATCATGAGCCAGAAGGCTCCACAAACCTTGCCATTGATCAACTTAGCTACCAAAAACACTTTAAATATCTATGCCAAAGCCTCGAGATCATTCGAGACAAGATCGACAGTCGTTCAGGGCTTTTGTGATTCAAAGGACAGTAATGCCCTTTAGTCATAAAAGGCCTTATTTTCTATCAAGCCTGGCTCAGAATGCCATGGAATTTTGCAGGGATGTTCCTAGACTCTCTAAAAACTAAATGCAAAAAGAACTGACTCAATCTGACCTAAAAACCTACATGCGATAATGACCTCTAACTAACTATCCACAATGGTAAAATTGGGAATTTAGGGTTTTAACACCCTATTTCACCTCTAATCACAGGCAACCATTAATGACCATACTCATGGTCAAAAATGGATGTCTACTACATGGTTGAAACTTCGTCTTCTTCTTCACTGCACGCTGCTGCTGCGTCCTATTCTTCAGTTTTTGCAAAGTGAAGAGATGAGACATGGATGGAATTCAATTTGGCCGTGAGAGGATGACAATGACACACTCGTAATTTTGAAAAGTTATAAAAACCATTTTCGGGGAATAGCTATTGCAAACACTTTTCCACAACTTTGGGGGATGGGATGTGGTTCCCATGGGAATAAAGGATTCCCAATCATGAATGCCAACCAAACGGTAGAATTGGGTATCAAGCCCTTTCCCCATGAAAGAAACATGTGATTTGGTTGGCTGTAATTTGCGATGGGAAAGTGGAATGTTATTACCTTCCCATGTTTGGCACGGCACAAAAGCTGGAATGTGCTATTCCGTCCGTAATGGGATACCCAAAAAATGGCGTAATCCCATACCTAATCTCAGCGTGGTAAATTAAATGGATTCCTCGGAATGTGTTTGAATAGCTTTTAAAATCCCCAGGTGCCCCTTCTAATTTCACTTGGACAAAATTAATTCCTATAATGTCCTAACTATATACGATCCTCCCAATCTCCCATTAGCTTAGCCTAAACCCTCTTTTCGTTACGCTGATCGTGAGAAGAAGAAGAAGGAATAAGAAGGAGAAGAAGGAACAACAACGACAGGAAAAAGAATCAAATTTTTTGGTTTTATTTTTCTTTTGCAACATTTTGATAAGTTTGGTTAGTGGGAAAGTGTAGGAAAATAAAAAAATCCAAATTATATATATATATGTATTTGTGGATTTGTGATCCAGAAGAAGAAAAATAATGGTGGGTTTGATTGTCTTATTCTGATTTTTTTTTCCTTTTGCTACATTTTGCAATGTTTGGTTAGTGGGAAACTGTAGGGAAAAAAATCCATATTATATATATACATATTTGTGGGTTTGTGATCAAGAAGAAGAAGAAGAAGAGGAGGAGGAGGAGGAAGAACGGTGGGTTTGGTTGGCTGATTCTAATTTTCAGATTTTTTTTTTTTGCAACATTTTGCTATGTTTGGTTAGTGGGAAAGTGTAGGAGAAGGAAAAAAAATTCAGATTATATATATATATATATATATATATATATATATAAAAGGTGCACCCGATGCTTCTTGCATCACGTGCCCTCTTGTAGAGCTAATTGCGGTGCAAATTTTAGAAAATTGACCGTTGGATTAGATACCCCAATCATGTATGTCATGCCTGTCAAAAATCACAGTGATCCAACGGTTAGTTTTTGAGAAAACTGACTATGAAAAAATGATAACATTTTAAAGAACAAAAAAGTCACAGTTTTTCACAGTCAGTTTTCTCAGAAACCAACCGTTGGATCATTGTGATTTTTGGCAGGAATGACATACATGATTGGGGTATCTAATCCAACGGTCAGCTTTCTAAAATTTGCACCGCAAATGACTCCACAAGAGGGCACCTGATGCAGAAGTATCAGGTGCACCTTATATCAGCACTTCTGTATATATATATATATATATATATATATATATATGAACAGTCAGCATTTGCTGACTTAACCAAAATCAGCAAACACACAAATGACCGTTAGATCTCGGCCATTTGAATAAGAATCTAGGCCACTTGAATGATCTAATCGTCATTTAAGTATTTGCTGATTTTGGCTAAGTCAGCAAATGCTAACTAGATTATAACTCTATATATGTAAATATGTATTTGTGGGTTTGTGATCCAAAAGAACAAGAACAAATGGTTTTTTTATTTATTGATTCTAATGTTTTATTTATTTATTGTTAAGTTTGATAATCCATGATCTGATTTATTTATTTATTTATTTTTTCAACATTCTAATTTTTCTGTTTGAGTACTGAGAAAATGGAGGAGGAGGAGAGGATATGAGAAGGGATATAATGGGAATTTTAAACCATTTTGGATGTTATCCCATTACACATTCCAACGAGCCAAACATTGAAATCGGGAATCTTATTACTCATTCCTTACCAAATGTGGACATCGGCATCCTACTATACATTCCTCTTTCCGAAGTAATCACATTCCCCAGAATGTGATTCCAAGAATGTCAGCCAACCCCTACCCAAACGCAGCCTAGGAAAATTTTGCATGCTCTCTCTCTTTCCAAGTCGGCTATTCGTCTCAGACGTCTAGAATCCCTCTCCTCTGCTTCTCTCCCTAAAATTCTCTCTCTCCGCTAACGCGACAATCGATAAAGAAAATCATCGAAACAATCTCAAGAGTGATGCTCTGAACTTTCATTGTAAGTTCACCCGATCGTTCATCTTTCTCAATAAAATTTTCTTTTCTATACATTTCAATACGTTTGATTGCCGCGAAAATGTAGGGAAAGAAAATAAACCAAAGTTTTCCTTGTTAATAACCTAAGGAAACAAAGAGCTTCACTGTAACAACCCTACAGAAAACTATTTTTGGCTTTGTTGTGTTGAGGGTTTCGTTTTTATAAAGCAAAAACAACAGAGATTACCGAATATTTTATATTTCGTTTTCCCTTTTGCCTCAGATTTCCCTGTAGTCAAACGTGGGGTAAATGGTCATCAAAACTCTATACACTGATTTGAAAGTTGTCTTATTTACGTTTAACGTAGACCACTGTTTGGCTTCCGGAAAAATGTAGGAAAGGAGAAGAAATCAAAGTTTTGAATCCTGAGTTTTCCATTGTTTAAGGCCCTAGGAAACGGAACACCTCTACCCAAAGAAGCACAAGACAACCAGTTGGCCTATTTGAGAAAACATGTCTCTTTTACCGAAAAAAAGAGAAAACAAGAGACTCAAAATTTTCTTTTATTTTCCTCTGATTTCTCTGCAATCGAAATGATCAAACTACTGTACAATGATTTGAGCTCATTTAGTTTGATGTTTATTGGTCTAACCTTGATAATTTCTATGATGATAGTACTTTTCATTGATATATTTGATCTTATGTTGCATTTTAACTTGCATCGATTCAGTGTCATATTTTAGTTTGATTGCTTTGATTATTGCATGATTAGATGATAACAAACATGGTTTTCAAAGCTTAGTGATTGATTTTTCGATTCTTCGTTTATTATTATAACTCAATTGCAGTATTTGGGCTTGATTCATAGTTGCTTTTTTTTTTTTATCACTTCATTATAAAATCAATTGCAGTATTTGGGCTTGATTCAGGTTATAATTTGGCTACATGTTACAAACTTATCATTATTGTCAGATTTTGTGCAACCCAAACATGTTATCTTTGATCTTCATTTTTGTTTATTTATGCATGCATACTCAGACAAACATGTGTCCATATATTATGATTCTTATCAAGGTACGTTTTCATCATATCTTACTAGTTATTATTAATGTCGAATACTGTCACTATATTGGATTCAAAGGGTCTCACTGGTACTTCATGTCCTTTGGATAATGGTATGGGACGGGGTTGATGATGCTTGTCAAAATGCATCGAAGAGTATCACCAACTGTTGGTGATGCTTTTTTTTTTTGCTTGTAAAAAAAAAAAAGTTATCACCAACTGTTCTTGTTATAGTTATTTCTTGTGGCTTTCTAGAATGCTGGGATATTCTAATGCTTTTTATTTTTATTGGTTGTGTCTTTTGTTATTAATTCCAGCTACAAGGCTCACACAGTGCATGTGAGGAGGTTAAGAGTCTACAGGGGCTGTTAATTGCATGAGCCAAGTTCTGTTTTGTTGTTGAATAGTAAGGATGAATAGGAAATTTATGTTGAATATGATGATCAAAGGGGGCATTAATATGTATAACTATACTGGAACACATGTATTCCTTTCCTGAATGTCCGATTTAGTAGTCTAAAACCAGTTTGGGCCTTTTTTATTTTGAAATTTAAAGGTGCAATATTCTTGTTTGTTGATACGAAAGGCAGCTTCCCCTATTATGAAATAATAATTTTATGTGGTTAATATTAAAAGAATGATGTCTCAAGTTTGTGATAGATAGTGTTAGACATAGACCCGGGACAGTTGGAATGAGGCAATTTGGTGGCATTTCTAGGATATCCCTTTTGTGGGGACCGGAGAAAATTGCTCTTGTTTTGAGTATTCTAATATATGGATGAACGATCATGATGTAATTGGAGCTTACACTTTTGGACCTTGAGATGGATTAGAAATATTAACAGTCAGGATTTGAAAAACCTATGGTGGGATGTACATGAGCATATATGGAAATTGAAAGATAGGAACCTTTCCTTATATTCTTGTGACATTTCCTTACTAGATTAGATTCTTCTTTCAATTTAGAGACTTGAGGTCAAATTGGAATTTTTATATTGGCTAAATATATGGATATCTTATTGTAGGATTTTCAAATAGGATTATTATGAATCTTAGGATTTGACCAGATTGATGGTGTTCTTTTTACGTAAATTTTGGGATTCTAGAAGTTCCTAGATTCCCAGCATTTCAAATTCTTTCAAAAAGCATGGGATTTGTCAAATCCTGTGTTTGAAATATAACATGGGATTTAATGTTGGATGACCGGGTTTAGATGGAATGGTATTTGCAACAATAAGTGCAACTGAGGCTAGCTGGTTGGATCAAAGATGGGAGAAGGATGAAATTCTTGAGGCTGTGAGAAAGTCTGAATGGGGATAAGGCTCCTGGGCTGGATGCTTTAATGATGGCTTTCTTTCATATTTGTTGGGGGTTGATTAAAGGGGATTTGGTGGTAGCATCAGGACAATTTTTTGAAGAAGGAAGATTTGAGCGATGTCTAAATGCAACCGTCATTGCTTTGTTTCCAAAGAAAGGAGAGTTGGTGAACATTAAGGATTTCCGCTCTGTAAGCCTTGTGGGAAGTGTATAAAATCTTGTCTAAAGTTCTGGCAACAAGGTTAAAGAAGCTAGTGGGCAAAGTGATTTCACCTTTCTAAATGCATTTGTGAAAAATGCATTTGTCTGGATCTTCTCCTTTATGCGACTTTGTTAAGCTTATCTATTTTTATGTATTGTGTCATCATTTCATTTGAAAGAGAAACGTATAGTTTATTTAACGCATTTAAAGGCCACCTTTAATTCAGGTCTGTCCATTTCTTTTGTTGTGTTGCTAACATTGGTTACATTTACAAGAATCCTCTCATATCTTATGTGCATCAGTGCATGAAATCCGTTTTATCAAAATTTTGAGAATGGATGATTATATTAATCATCTTTTATGCTGCATCTCTGTTTGGTATTTGGCGACGACCTTGTATTAATCTGTTTGTAGTGCCTAGTTTTGTACCATGTAACATATGAAATTTAATTTTGTTTTTTTTGTTTTTGTTTTTGGGTGTCTCAGGCTTGAGGCTGCCATTTTCATTGGACCAGTGCTATGGTGGCTGAGATTTGCTGATGACCAGTTTTATAGGGCTTTTATCTTGAGTTCTCATTATATTTTGATCATATCTTGTAAACATGAAACAATTTCAGATTGGAAAACACTGTCCTGTACATTTGTAAATAATGCGACCTTCTAGTATTAGTATATTCATTTCATCTCTCAAAATTGATTGCAATCTGATAATTTGAAATGTGAGCATTCTTCAATTACTGTTTTCCCCCTCTAAGTATATAATTGCATTTTGTGGGAAATTTGTAGATGTGTGTTGGTTTTACGTGGGAAAGGAGAAACAATTGTCTCTTTTATGGTTGGTGCCTGATCACCTGAATTCTGCGAAACTGTACTTTCCTTGTCAGCAATGGAGAGCTTAGTACAACTGGAAGCGTTGTGTGAAAGGCTTTATAATTCACAGGACTCTGCTGAACGAGCTCATGCAGAGAGCACTCTGAAATGTTTTTCTGTGAACACCGACTACATATCACAGTGTCAATATATTCTGGACAATGCATCGACTCCTTATGCATTGATGTTGGCTAGTTCAAGCTTATTGAAGCAAGTGACAGAGCACAATCTCCCTTTGCAGCTCCGGCTTGACATTCGTAATATTCTTGTTTGCTTGCAGATACTTATGCCTATAAATATTGTAGGAGGAAATTTGTGATTTGCTTTCATCCTGTGCCAAGCTTGATTTTTGTCTCTTTCCACTTTTGAATGTATGTGGTTGAATGTCACTATCATTCGAGGCACACTTCACCCACTGACTTATGCTTGTCTTTGGTCTATCACTGTTTTCCCCATATTTTCTTGTCATTTGTGGTTTGTTTAATTTGTATTTATTAACCAAATGAGGAATTTTTTTTTATAAATTTTATAAATTAATTTTTTCATCAGTAGCTGATCTCAAGTAGTTGGGATTAAGTATTTGTTGACTTGAGTTGATTTTTATTTTATAAGGGGGAGGGGCAAGTGATGAGTCTTTCATTTTGTTTGATGTTTGTTTAGGATGGACAACTTTTCAGATTTCTCTACAGTTACTATTTCCATATATTGTTTCTTTTTCCCTAATTTCTTTAACTCTTTCCAAAGTTGACCTATTGCACTTTGTCTGAAGGAAACTATCTTATAAACTATCTGGCCACCAGAGGACCTGATTTGGACACTTTTGTAATTGGATCTCTAATTCAGCTCTTTTGTCGAGTTACAAAGTTTGGATGGTTTGATGATGACAAATTCCGAGAGGTGGTTAAAGAGTCGATGAACTTTTTGAGTCAGGTGACATGACTTCTTGCTTCTGCATATTGTGTTATACCTTACTGTATATTTACAATGCTATCTTTCTGATCCCTTATCTTATCTGCTTTTAAGCGCATTAGTTTTATGATTTTAACTGTTGGAATTTAAAGAGCTCAATAATTCTCATGTAATGGAAAATTGTTCTTATTCGGCCAGTTTATTATAGTGTTTATTATTATTATTATTATTATTATTATTATTTGTAGTCTTAATTTTCTTTTGGTAAAGGGAAAAAGAATCAATAGCGCCTCGAACTAAATGTATTGATAACGTCTTTCCAAAGATCAGACAAAATCTCTCTGGGAAAATTGGAAACCCAAATCTGATTACATTTTATACAATGTCATAAACTGCCCAAAAATTCTGCAGTTTTATTTCCTTCTCTATAGACATGATTTACCCTATTACTCGTACCATTCTCCAAAACAATATTGATACAATCATTCAACATACTTTGAATCCTCCAAGGATAACTATGTAACTTTTCATGACTATTAATCACAATATTAGCATCATATTCAATATAACTTGTCTTAATCCCTTCTTCCTTATCAAGAAGAGGACCATTTCTAAGGCCAATGGCTTCCATATTTGGCACAGTAACATTATCATCAAACCAAACTGATTGCATAATAATAGGTTTATCGTAACTATCCCTAATAATAGATCCAACCACTCCTTGTTATTCTCAATTAATCCATCAAAATTCAAATCAAACCAAACTGATTGCATAATGATAGGTTTACCATAATTATTCCTAATAATAGATCCAGCTGCTCCTTGTTATTCACTCATTCTCAATTGATCCATCAAAATTCTGGGTGCAGATTCAATTATTGTAGGGTTTTGGGTGCTAGGGTTAAGGTTTAAAGGTTGAAGAAGGGTTGGGAGTTAAAAAAGGAAGGGTTTTGGGATTAAACTGTGTGAAACAAAGGCTTATGTGAGTATTTAAAGAAAATACAGCAATATAGCAGCAAAGAAAATAAAAGGAGAAGAAGAGAATAGAAAAGAAGAAGATAATCTAGGAATCACTTGTAGAACCCGTAGGCCTCACACCCAAGGTCCTTAGGTATCACACCAAGGTTTAGGATTGCATCACACAACCCTTTAGAGCTCCACTAGCTGCTGGAAAATTTTGTAATTCTTGTTCATCAATAAAAGAGAGACTTACAAGCCTATATAGCTAGGACTGCAATAAGAAAAGAGCAACTAATAAAATAACAACTAACAAGAAAATAGCAACCAACAAGAAAATAGCAACTAGGACTCTAATACGAAAATTGCAGCTAACTCCTAATGAGAAAATAGTAACCTGGTGATGTGAATCGGGTGTTTGGATAGAGAAAAAAAATGAAAGAAAATGCTTATCATTGATAGAAAGCAAGATAAAATATAGAGAACTTGAGAGAAGCTTTTCTCACAGGTTTGGAAAATATTATTTAATCATCTGACAACTTAAAATATTCCCTTTAACAACCATATTTATGTGCTTTTAGAAGAAGAATCTAACTAACTATGCATAAAAATAAAGTAACCAAGCTGTGACAGAAGTAAAATGACACTACATGTAAAAATGACAGAAAATAAAACGGAAAATAACAGCCACTGGATTGTAGGTACTACTGTAGGACAGCAATTATGAGCTCTTCCAAGGCACATTAGACTCCCTCTTTTGAAAAAAACTTGCCCTCAAGTTATAGTACTAATAAAAAATAGCCAAGAAAGCAGCTTATTGAGTATGTTGAAGATCTTAGCTTTCTTGTAAACATGAATATTGAAGACCCTTCAAAATTGCTGCCATATCTTGGCCATTTGGATTCTCCTAATTGGAAGATGTAAAGAAACTTTATCTAGGTCACTTGTTAACTTCATCTTCACATCTGCACGCTTCCATTGAAGTTCATATTTTTCTAGAGAAGTTGTAATGGAAGCTGCTTTGGTAGAAGGTGCTGAACCAATGTCTATAGCACTAGGAAAGGCCATGCCTTGTATATTAGACAACTTTTAAGAAACTACTTTAGGAGTTACATCAACGTACAGCTGCTTAATCTCATTTTTTGCACTAGGAACTTCAAAATCAGCCCCATTCTCTTATGGGGGAACCTCGGAGTTGTGATCAACCACCTCATGCTCCATTCCAAAATTCTCCTTCTCATAGTTATCATCATCAAACACTAAAGTTGTACATGTGTCCAGCCAATCTTCTTCAAAATTATCTTCATTTGTAGTGTTTTGATCTTCACTTACACTCAAATACTCATCATAAATTGGATGTATTTCTTCCAACCCTTCCTCAACAAAGTCACAACTCACTTCCTCATCAAAGGTAGGTTAATCAAATTGCTCTTCCATCTCCTCCATGTCAACATACTTGAAGCACTCAAATGTTACATCTTAGGACTGCTGTACATTATCAGAACAAGTAGTTATAGGCTGTCTAGGGGTTGGAAATGCTACCCTTTCAGGTTGCACAAATTGTTTCACTCTAAAATAACTTATTTTTCCATAATAAGATAAATCTCTACCCTTCGGAAAGCTATTTTAATTCAGTCCAGGCCTGAAAATACCTTTATTTACATGATCTTCGCCCAAATTACTCTCTTGGACTTGAAGAAACATTTTCCTAAACTACTACTTCTTCTTTTCCCAACTCTTGATCTTCCTTGATGCAGATTGCATGGAGATTTTATTATTATTTTGTAATTTTTGGATTTTAATATTGTAGGATTTCATTTTCTTGTTTTTAATAGTTTTTAAGCTTCTAATAGTCGATTTTGGGTCTCTATAGTATACTATAATAGGTTGGTTCAATTTAAAAAGGTTCCTATGTGTTATTAGGGTTTCATGAGGCACTAAAATATGGCATCAAGCACAAAACCAGGAATAATGTTTATTTCTATTTTTTAGCTAAGGTTTGGGTTGTTTTAGGGTTTGTCTTCACTATAAATATGCTTGTAGTTGTCATGGCAAGATAGTTTTTCATGATTAATAAAGTTTTCTTTGAGAGATTTCTCTTCAACCCTAGTATTAGGTATTCTTTGTGAATCAACGATTCTAGATGCATAGTATTCGGTATTCTCTGTGAATCAATGAGTTCTAGATGTCCATTTGATCCTGTATTTTCTTGGAGAAAATCAACAGGTTACGTGGAGGTCTTTTGTTCATGGTATTGTCTTTGGATAATCAACACGTTCGAGGAATTTATCCATTTTTTTCAAATTTTCTATTGCACCACCTTTCTCACTCTGGCGAGAAACTTGTAGATGTTCCTGTTAAGTTTCCAACCTAAAAGCTAAGCTTGTTGATGGAGGGCCCAATACATGTATATGAAACTATAGCAATCCTTTTATTTAGGCGATGTGGGATAGAGTGGATTCTATTCTTCTACACTCCCCCTCACGTGCAGGTTCGTTTGGGCCTTAACATGTGGATAACCAATGCTCTGATACCGTGTCAAGTTTCCAACCTAAAAGCCTAAGCTTGTAGGGGGAGGGTCTAATACAGGTATATGAAGCTATAGCAAGCCTTTTATTTGAGAGATGTGGGATAGAGTCGATTCTATTCTTCTATAGTTCCCACCAAGCAGATGCCCTACCCTTGAGGCAAATAGCCACAAGCTTCTTATCTCTCATCAACCACATCATAGTATTCAAATACCCTCTCATGGTATTTAACCAATCAACAAAATCATCCGGCTTCAAACTCTTTTGAAGTTGTGGAAGTTCTACCTTGATATTAGGCTCAAGGCGTGGCTCAAACCTCTCTACATTAGGCCCTCCACCTTGAAACCTCTCAAAAGGATTCTCAAAGGTAGAATATGAGTCCTTGGGAACTCATGATCAACCTCACTAGGAATCATAATATGCTGTACAAGCCCTGTAAGAGTCTCCACTTGTCTTCTCAATTTAACAACCTCATAAGTTCTCTTCAAATATGGTTGTTGTCCAACATTTCTACCAATTAAAGGATTAACCCCAGCTTCTTCACCAAAATTGGCTTGGCTTCCCCTGCCTCTTTCCCTCCTTTCTCGACATCTATAAGCCATTTTAATAACAATTGCAACAATTAGCTCAATAAAACAATGACCAACAATAACACTCAATAGATCAATCGAAAATGACAATTCACGGTGGAGCACCGCAGTAGAGAAAAATCAAATGAAGATCACACTACAATAATAGCAAAGCAAACAAACCACAACAACAAGAATCAAAGCAAATGGCAGCAACACTCAACTCACATATACTCGAATCAACTTGTAGAACCAAAAAATAAGTTGGAGCAATTTCTTTCAAGTAGACTTAACAAAATTACAGCAAGCGACTCCAGCATATTAGATCCAGTAGAGTTAACTGATAAGATGCGTGACAACATAGAATTTCTTGCTATGATGGCTGTTACTCTAGCATTGGTTCTCATTTGAGGCTATTTTGATGCAAGTCACTGATCAGATCAAGTTGATATGATCAGATATGATCAATTTTTCACTCTCAAACTAACTAGATGCTAGAAATCTGAGTTGTAACCTTCTGTGATTGTCTTTCCACTACCATTTGATATTCTTTCAAGCTGTATCGGTGGTTCGATCCCAGCCAAGTGAGCAAAATTTATACAAATTGGATTGTTGGCACTAAAGTCTCAGTTTGAAGGTTTCGTGATCCGAAGAATTACGGAATTGGAGTTGAAAAGGACCAATTTCAGTGGGGGAATGATTGGATAAGATCGATGCTCTGATATCAAATGATGTGAATCAGGTGTTTGGATAGAGAGAATGAAAGAAAATGCTTATCATTGATAGAAAGTAAGAGAAAATATAGAGAGCTTAAGCTAAAATTCTCTCACAGGTCTGGAAAATATTCTTTAACTGAAAATATTTCCTCTAGCAACCATATTTATATGCTTCTAGAAGAAGAATATAACTAACTATGCATAAAACTAAAGGAACCAAGTTGCGACAGAAGTAAAATGACAGTACACAAATAAAAATGATAGCAAATAAGAAGGAAAATAACAAGAATGCCACTGGACAGTGATTATGAGCTATTCCAAGGCATATCACTAGGGCTAGCACCATGGTTCAAAGTATCGGCCGTTTCTGAGTCAACTCGTCCGAGTTAACCAGGTATCGGCACACACCTAGACAATATTTTGCCCCGAGTCATGTATGACGCTGAATAAGCTTAAACTTGTTCATCTCGGCCGAGATGAGATGAGAGGCCGAGATCTCGGCAACTCGTCTCGTCTCGGCCGATATGAACGATATAGTGACAAAAAAAAAAATGTAGCAGCAGCGAGCCACCCTAACCCAGAAAGGAAGAAAAACAAGAAGAAAGGAAGGAGAAGAAGAATCCGTTGTTGAATTCGCAGTAGTAGACTGTAGAACATAAAAAGCCAGAAAAAAAGGAAGAGGAAGCAACGATCAATGGAAAAGCAGCCAACAGATTATTGCTTTCTCTTATTCTTCTTCTTCATTTTCCTCTTCTATTTTTCTGGTGTCGAGGAGATTAAGGGGCTACTCTAGTGCTGCAGAGGGTTTTTTTTTTTTCCTTCTCTGCTTTGAGAGGTGCACTGCCTTTTCTTCTTCTTTACTTTTCCTCTGTATGCACTCTGCAAACTGTCCACTGCTACCTGTTGGAAGAGATGAAGATTCTAGACATATATAAAATTACAATTCAGCCCCTATTTATTTATTTTATTTACAATTCAGCCCCTGTTATTATTATTATTATTAAGAAGGGATCTCTCCCTCAAGTTAGTTGTTTTTATTTATAAAAACTTCACAATATGCTTTTTTACTGAATAAAAAATTATGTCTTTTATTAACAATTATGTCCTTTATGTTAAGGACCTTATGATGATATAAAATATTACCTCGTAGTAGCGCGCTAGCGCCTTTTTTATGTTTTTGGTCATATCATGCACTCTAAGCCATTTATTTTACTTGTTTGATGGTTCAAATATGATTACTTGAATTTTTATGATTTTTCTATGAATTTTTTAAGAATATTTGAACATTATTTCATGCCTAAAGTTGCGTCTTGCCCGATACGCAGTGAGACGTCTGCGACCGTGACTTTGAACCATGGCTAGCACTCATGCTAAGTCCACAGAATAAAGCCAATACAAACATGACTAAACCCAATTATGCATGTTATAAAGTGGGCCCTATATCCTACATATGCCAAATTAATGCTTGGGCCTTAGAATCCTCCTTTCCACGCCTTTTATTTACTTTTAAAGGGTGCTGCCATTGATCTCCATCAACTCTCTCTAGCTTGATAAACTCTATCTCAGCGAGTTAAAAGCATGGAATATCTCATAATTGTCTTGGTGTTGGAACTCATTATCAGCGATCCATTTACAATGAAGTGGATGCCCCTTCCATTGAT
This sequence comes from Hamamelis virginiana, assembly GCA_017140935.1. Classification (NCBI taxonomy): domain Eukaryota; kingdom Viridiplantae; phylum Streptophyta; class Magnoliopsida; order Saxifragales; family Hamamelidaceae; genus Hamamelis; species Hamamelis virginiana. The sequence continues at coordinate 76,093 of JAESVK010000631.1, forward strand.
AAAATACTTTTGATAGTCACCTCCTGTAGTTGAGACTTGAGACTTGTTGATGATCAGCAATTTCTTCGATTTCCTCCTTCATATGTGGTAATAGTGGGAGACAAGCAATGGGTTCTTCTTGAGATGTATTATCAACATGGCTAGGATAGAGAGTGATAGAGAGTGAGATCCTCGATGTTGAAGACATTACTTATGCCCATGTCCTCTAGTAAGTCAAGAACATAAGTATTGGAGCTGTTTTTCTTAAGTATTTTATAAGGATAACACTCTTTGAATGAAGTTTTTTGTAGACACCTCTAGGATATCGTTTAGGCCTTATTTGCACTATAATCATGTCTCATTCGTTAAATTTGGCAACCTTCCTCCTCAAATCAGCATGTGATTTATAACTCTCATTGCTTATTGCATTCTTCCTCTGAACATCATCATGTATATCGTGAACATGCTTACTAAAAGCATCAGTTTCAGCACTAGGACATGCCTCAATAGGTAAAGGAACTAAATCAATTAGTTTCAGGAATTAAGCTTGTCACTGTCTCAAATGGGTTATGAGTTGCAACCTATGGTCCTATTCATATAGCTATTATATGCAAACGCAGCCATATGAAGAATTTGATCCCAACAAGTAACATGATCACTAACAAGGCAACAAAGTAGATCACCCAAACTTCAATTATTGATAAACTTTATGGGGTGACTTTTTATAGTGGAAGAGAAGTTTCATTGGTGTGGAAATTTGATATCAACAAATTCTCTTTTCTTTATTTCAATTATGCTTGGAAGAAATCACAACGTGGTGCACTTTCCAAAAAGAAGGGTTTGAGTTTCAAGTGCTTCAAAAGTACCTTGTCTGTTTGCTTGTTTGGTTTTTTTGGTTTTGTTTTTATGTGGATTGCCTTGAAGGAAAAATGCCCAACGCTGGACAATATGGTAATTCGAGATTAGCTTTTGCATAACAGGCTTAGTTCACTTTGAGGATTCTAGTTGAATCAGAGCCACCTTGGTATTTTTTTAGTGCCTTTGAGTTGGAAAGCGGGAAGTACGACACATATCCATTTTTATAGTGCAAATGAAATGAGGAATTGGTAGATTATATTTTCATAGATTTTTCTTTCACAAGAGAATTTTGGACTTTCTTTACCTTTTCTTGTGGTTGGCAGCTATTTGGGTGCTTTCTAGTTCAGTGATGAGTTTTTTTTAAGGCTAGTGGATCCAAAGTGGTGAGAGAAGGGGAAAGTTGATTTGGGACTTGGTGTTGCACTGTTGCTTAGTCTTTTATGGGTTATCTAGAAGGAAAGAAATAGAAGAATTTTTGAAGATGAAGAATGACTATTTTTCTTTAAGGCTCCCATTGTTTTCCTTTTTTGGAGTTTTTGGATTGTTGTAACTAGGATTGATATTGTGTTTCTTTGAGTGTGTGTTTTCCATTTGTATACTACTTGTATACTGGCAAAAGGCCATTCTCGTTTTTGAAATTCTCTTTTTGGATTGTTGTAATTGTGGTTGATATGAATTGCAATTCATCGTTTAGTTTTCGCATTTCTCTTTTGTTGGGTAATGGAGAAAAGATTAGGTTTTGGGAAGAAGTTTGGAGGAGAGAGTGTGCATTCTCTTAGTTGTTTCCTATATTATTTTCTCCTTCCCGTGCTTATGAGGTTCCCAATGTGTCTTTGATTTTGAATTTTTATTTCTGTCCTCAGTGGTATGTTTTATGTTAGAGGATGGAAGAGAGCATGGATCATTTTTTTTTTTACTTTGCCTTGTGGCTTTCTCATTATGGCAGCGTCTTTTTTGATTGGGGAATATGACATTTGTCTCTCCCAATTCTTGTGTAAAGATGCTAGAGATTGATTTTCTTGGATTAGGTGGAAGTAAGAGAGCGCTTTGGTGTTGTGGAGATGTGCGATTTTTCTTATTTTGTGGGTTGTTTGGTTGGAATGGAATTTCAGGGTGTTCGTGGACAGATTGTAAAGCTTGCACTTTTTGTGGGATAAGGCTTCGCATTTGTCTTCTTTGTGGGCCTCAATTTCCAAGGAATTTCATGGGGTGCCTTTATTTGTTATTAGTGGAAATTGAATTGCGGTGCGTGAAAGTTGAGTTTGCAAAGTTCTTTTTTTTTTTTTTCGTGGGAAAGAAAAAAAAATTTCATGAGAGCTTTGTGCCTTAGATGGAAATATATTTCTAAACCAACCTTGCTGAATCATTTTGCGTTAAATCCTGTGACTGATCTTGATGTAATGGGAGTTATAGGCTGTAATGAGAGTTACAAAGTCCTGCTGCTGTCCTGCTGCTAATGCCTACTGACCTATACTATACTACTGGACTGGACTGTTACTGGACTGTTGTTGTTACTAGATTTATCTGCTGCTTTCTCTGTCCTTTGTTTGTTTAGTTCTTTTTTTAGTTACAGTTATTTGTACTTGGTGACAGCCTAGTAGGTTCAGTGCTTCTCTTAGTTAGTTACAACTAAAAGATTCCCTATAAATAGAGGAAAGTCGGCATTTTAAATCAGTTTTAGATCATATTTTGAATTGTATTGACTTGAGAAGAGATCTTTCTCTCTCTTTCCCGTAAATTTTTGGAAGTTTCTCAATAATAAGAAACTTTCTTGTATTTTCTTGCATTTTCTTGTTTGCCAAACAAGAGGAATGCATCATTCGGTATTAGAGCCTCAGATCTGATATGGTTTTCCCATTGTTCTTTGCCATTGGAGCCTTAAACTCCCTGTTTTCCTCCTCAACCGAGGCCTTGGGACTGGAATTTCCAGGTATCGGCACCCTATGTTACACGGACACGGGTACAAGTGTCGGGTGTGGGTATGTGTCCAAGTGTCGGATTCGTCTATTTTCCAAAGATTTTCCGCTATTTTAAAGATCCTGCAAGAGTACCCTTATCCTTGTCCAATGATTGGGTGCGGGTACTTCGAGGTGAAGTGAAGAGTCCGTATAACATAGTCGGCACCTCACATTCACTTTTTTTCCTTGATTCTTGGAGTTGAAGCTTGAAATTGATCTAGCAGTGTTCAACTTCTATTGGATTCACAAATTGCAGTGGTGTTCTTGCATCTCTGCCTTGATTTTGATCGGTTCCAACTGCTGTTGTTGAAGATTCTTGCAGCTCAGCCTTGATTCAGCCACTGTTATCGCTGTTGTTAGTCAGTTATCACTGCTGTTGCGTGGATAAAAATTAGAGATTGAATTGAGTTGGTCAGTTCTTTCTTTAAAATTCTTATATTTTTTCTCAGTTCTCTAAATCTGGTTTGAGAATTAAAGGAGTGGCTGCTGTATAGTATGCTACTATTGTGCTGGTAATTTGATTGAGACTGAAAATCCAGATTTGATACACTTTCAGTTCTGCAGTGTTCTGATCAGTGCTCTATGGTGGATTAGTTGCTGAGATTGGGCTGTATTGTGGTTGCATGCACTGTTGGTGAAGTATATTTGTACCGTTGGCTGTATTTTGTGAGTTCTTTGTTGCAATTGTTGGTGAAATGGCACAAAGAGGTAGAGGACGAAGGGGAAGAGGTAGAGGTAGTGAAGGGGAAGAGGTAGAGGTAGTGTTGGGAATCGTGGAGAGGAAGAGGAGAATCAACCTCCAATGACTAGACCTGCTCGACAGCCACCAAATGAAGGGAGAAATGAAGAGATTGATTTCTCATTTGAAGAGACAAACGCATGCTATTATTGAAAAGTACAATGCTTTCACTCTCTTAGGGACGTGTGTGAAGACTCCAAATCCAAATTGGAGTATAATAATAATTTGGAACATGATTTTGATGAACTTCCCTATTTTTATAGAAGTCTTGGTTCCAATGAATTGGTAGAATGGATGAATACTCTTGAAAGAGTATTTCACCACTATCAAATACCGGAAAGAAGGAAGGTGAAATTTGCAAACAATCACCTCAAAAGAAGGGCCTTCAAATGGTGGAAACAATTACAAGTGTTTCGCCAAATGAATGGCAAAGAGAAGGTTAGAAATTAGAGAAAAATGAAGAAGTTGGGGAAGAAATTTCTTAAAGGCCATGAGTGTAATTTTGTTGAAAAACGACAAAATAGAAGTTCTACAAGGTCTGGACAGCCGCTAAAAAGTACTACCAGACCTGGACAAATTTGTTTTAGCTCTTCTAATGTTGGAAATTCATTTTCTTTTGGAAAAAGACGTGGTTTTGGAGTGGGACAGCTGCTGCAACCTGAAAATGCTTCAATTACAGTCCTTAAACAGCCTCAATTCGCTTGTTTTGAGGTTGTAAAACAGCCACAAAGCGAAGCGTTTGAGAGCTTCGAGTGTGTTGACATGGAGGAGCAATATGATTTGTCAATTTATGATGAAGTGGGTAATAATTTTGATAAGGAGCCAAACTATGATCAACCAATTTATGATGAAAGGGAAGAAATGGGAGATCAACCTTTAAGTGAGGAAATTAGTGGAGATTTTGAGGAAGAGTTTGAAGATCATTTTGAGGAAGTGCAAGTTGATTTATACAAAAGACAAGAAGGAGGAGGAGAATGAGAAATAAGAGAGAAAAATGAACGGTTAATGAGAGAGTTAAACTTCTCTCCCTTGTGTATTAGCCTTTTATAATAGCATAACCATAGTTGTCAAAAGCGCGCCTCAGGAGCGCCTAGGCGCAAGGCGCAGGCGGGCGCAGCTTAAGGGCCTAGCTTCAGGCTAGGCGAGGCGAGGTCAGAGAAGCCCCAAAAAAGCGCACCTTTTGGGCTTTTTATCCAGGCGCAAGGCACAAAAAAAGCATGCCTGGGTGAACTCAGGCCCTTCTAGCAAAATAATAAAAAGAAAAAAAAATAGAAGAAAGAAAAAGAGGAAAAGAAGAGGGAAGAACGAAGAAACCCTAAAGTCTATATTCCTCGGCAGTCCCTCCCTCTCCGGCAGGCAAGTCGTCTTCTTCTTCTTCTTCTTCTTCTTCTCTGTTTTCTGGTTTTCCTTTTCTTTTCTTTTTTGCTGGTTCTTCTCTCTTCTATTTTTTTTGGCTGTTGCTGCTGTTGCTTGCCTGCTTCTCTTCTCCTTCTCTTTCTCCTTCTTCTTCTTCTTCTTTGTTTTCTGTTTTTTTTTTTTTTTTTTGTGGGTTCTTTTTCTCTCTTCTATTTTTTTTTTGTTGTTGCCGCTGTTGCTTGCCTGCTTCTCTTCTTCTTTTTCTACGTTGTTTTTTGTTTTTTGTTTTTTTTTTTGCTGCTGTTTATTAGTGCTGCCTAAGTCAAAGGTGCCCTTTTTATCTTGTTTTTGTCAAAAAAAGGTAGCTGTGTTCAGTGGGCTACAGATGTATCCTATATTCCTAATTTCCTACATACGTGGCAATGTGGCTGGGCTTTTACTAAGTCAAAGCTGCTTCAAGGACCACCAATTATACTATTAATACATAATATTAAATTATATTATTAATTTCATATATTATACAATTTATTATATATGTTGTCATAATATTATATATATTTTCATAATATTTATTTTAAATTTATATCTTTTTACTTTATAATTATGTTTAAAAATTAGAAAAATGCTAACAAATATGAAATTATATTAAAAAATATGTTAAAATTAATAAAAATGTTATATTAAATATTAAAAATTATAAAAATATGTTAAAAATTATTATAAAATTTTAAAAACATGTTAAAATTTCTTAAAATAATTTTTTTTAAAATATAAATTATAATAAAAATCCATAAAATATTTAAAAAAAAATTTAAAATTGTAATAAAATTCTAAAAAATTAATAAATTTAGTAGAATTCTTTGAAAACATTAATATACATTAGTATAGGTTAAAAATGTGTATTTATGCTTTTGGGGATTGGTGTGCAGAAAAAAACAAATAAACAAAAAATGTGCGCCTTGCTTCCCTCAGGCCCGCGCTTTTTTTTGCGCCTTGCGCCTAGGCCCCAGGAGTCCTTTGCGCCTAGGGAGCGCTTTGCGCCTTTAACAACTATGAGCATAACTACAATGACATAAATACCCTTTAGCTTAATACTAGAAAATAAAGGAAAACAAATAAAGTCCAACACTCCCTCTCAAGCTGGTGCGAAGATTTCACACAAGCCCAACTTGCTTAGAAAAGTATGGGAAACCCTACTCACTACTCCTTTAGTCAAAATATCAACCAACTATTCTCCTGTTTGAACATAAGGAGTACAAATCACACCATTGTTTAATTTCTCCTTGATAAAGTGTCTGTCAACTTCAATATGCTTGGTCCTGTCATGTTGCACTGGATTTTAAGCAGTACTAATTGCTGCTTTATTGTCACAATAAAGTTTCATTGGATCTTCGGAATCAAAACCAAGCTCTTTCAATAAGGTCTTTTGCCAAAGCGTTCACAAACTCCATGAGCCATAGATCTGAACTCAGCCTTAGCATTCGATCTAGCCACAACTGATTGATTCTTATTTCGCCATGTCACAGGTTTCCTCCCACAAAGGTACAATAGCCAGAAGTAGACCTACGGTTTATAATTGAGCCAGCCCAATCAACATCAGTATATGACTCGTCCACCCTCAAGTGATCGTGCTTAGAGAACAACAATCCCTTTCCAAGGGCAGATTTAAGTATCAAAGAATCCGATTAACAACCTTCATATGGGATTTTCGAGGTGAATGCATAAACTGACTTACCAAACTCACAGCATATGCAATATCTGGATGGGTGTGTGACAAGTAAATCAGTTTACTAACCAACTGTTGTGATCTGTTACATCCCTAAGATTAAGGGATTAGATTTTGTATATATTTTAGCCTAAACAGTGTTGTCATCGCCACTATTTTGTCCGAGGCATTATCTAATGAAAATTGGAAACAAGCTATGAATGCAGAAATGGCAGCTTTAGAGAAGAACCAAACTTGGGAGTTGGTAGACTTACCTCCAAGGAAAAAGACCTGTGGGATGTAAGTGGGTTTATACTGTAAAGTATATAGCAGATGGATCACTAGAGAGGTACAAGGCACGATTGGTGGCTAAAGGGTATACACAGACATATGGCGTGGATTACCAAGAGACATTTGCCTCGGTTGCCAAGATGAATACCGTTAGAGTTCTCTTATCCTTGGCGGCTAACTATGATTGGGATCTGCAGCAATTCGATGTCAAAAATGCATTCTTACATAAAGAACTTGAAGAAGATTTCTATATGGAAGTCCCACCGGGATTTGGAAACAAGATAGCCACTAATCAAGTATGTAAACTCAAGAAAGCCTTGTATGGGCTTAAGCAGTCTCCGAGGGCATGGTTTGGAAGATTTACAAAGGTAATGACAGATATTGGATACAGACAAAGCTAAGGGGATCATACATTGTTCGTCAAGCATTCTAATTTAGGGGGAGTTACAGCCCTTATAGTATATGTTGATGACATCATCATGACGGGGAATGATGAAAAGGAGAAACAAGTTTTAAAGCAACGCTTGGCCAAGGAATTTGAGATTAAACATTTCGGAAGACTAAAGTACTTCCTAGGAATTGAAGTTGCACACTCTAAGCAGGGAATCTTTATCTCCCAGCAAAAGTACGTCACAGATCTTCTCAAAGAAACGGGAAAATTGGCGAGTAAACCAGCAAGCACGCCGATAGATGCCAATCACAAACTTGGAGACGCAGAGGAAGATGTTGCTGTGGATAAGGGGTCATATCAACGGCTTGTAGGGTGACTCATCTATCTCTCGCATACTCGGCCAGATATAGCCTATGCTTTTAGTGTGATTAGTTATGCACAACCCGAAAGAAGTTCACCTACAGGCTGCTAACCGAGTATTAGAGTATCTCAGGGAACTTTAGGGCGAGGTATCTTATTTAAAAGAAACACAGGATTGGTGCTTGAGGCATACACAGATGCGGATAATGCTGGATTGGTGATTAACAGGAGGTCAACCTCGGGATACTGTACTTTCTTTGGTGGAAATCTTATGACTTGGAGAAGTAAAAAGCAAAATGTGGTTGCAAGATCTAGTGCTGAAGTAGAGTTTCGAGCCATGGCTCCAGGAGTGTGCGAGTTACTATGGTTGAAGATTATTCTTGAAGACTTGAAGATTAAGTGGGAAGGTCCAATAAGACTTTATTGTGATAACAACTCCGCAATTAGCATTGCTCACAATCCAGTGCAACATGATCGGACCAAACACATTAAAGTGGACAGACAGTTCATCAAGGAGAAACTGGATAGCGGTTTGATTTGTACAACCTATATATCTACTGATCGTCAGATTGCAGATGTACTCACTAAAGGTAGTAGTACAACATTTGAAGCATTTGTGTCCAAGCTGGGGAAATGTCTATTCACCAGCTTGAGGGGGGGTGTTGTGATCTGTTAAATCCCTAAGATTAAGGGATTAGATTTTGTATATATTTTAGGAGAGTAGTTATCTTAGGAATAACTACAATAGCTGTAAATCCCTAAGATAGAGGGATTAGCCTCTTACCAAGGGATCTGATGGAATCAGTTTAGTAGGTTTCCTATTTTGTAGATAGGACAACATGTATATAACAATACTTTGTACAACATTCATTTTAATGAGAAATTTACAAATCTTCTCACACCAACTGTTGATATCTACCTCTGTCAACCAGGGTCCCATGTGTCTTCACCTAACTTGTAGTTCTGCTGTACTGGAGTATCAATAGGCTTGCAACCCAACACTCCAGTTTCTTTAAGAAGATTTAGGACATACTTTTTTTAAGAGACAAAGATACCGTTCTGGGATCTTACAACCTCAATACCCAAAAAATATTTCAGGTTTTCCAAATCCTTTATCTCAAATTCTCATGCTAGATCGTTCTTCAATATTTGTATCTCCTCATAATCATCACCGGTCATAACAATATTATCAACATATACAATAAGAGCAGTTAACTTCCCCTGATGTGAGTGCTTAATGAATAAGGTATGATCTCCTTAGCTTTACTTAAAGTCATACCTCAATATAGCTCGAGTGAATCTCTTAAACCATGCTCGAGGAGATTGCTTCAACCCATACAAGGATTTTCTTAACTTACACACCTTTCCATTAGTTGTGGAACATTCAAAGCCTGGTGGGATATCCATGTACACTTCTTTTTCTAAATCTTTATGTAGAATTGCATTTTTAACATCAAATTGACGAAGAGACCATTCAAAATTAGCAGCTAAGGAAAGTAACACCCGAATTGAGTTCATCTTTGCTATTGGAACAAACGTCTCCTAATAGTCAATTCCATAGGTTTGTGTGAAACCTTTTGCTACCAATCTTGCCTTATACTGCTCTATAGACCCATTAACCTTATGTTTTATAGTGAACACCCATTTGCATCCAATCGTCTTCTTCTATACAGGTAACAAAACTAAATCCTAAGTATTATTTTTTTTGAAAGAGCTTTCATCCTCTCACACATAGCTGTCTTCCATTTTGGATCACTAAGTGCATCTTGTAAATTGTTAGGAGTAGAAGTAGAAAATAATTGGGATACAAAGGCACGGTAAGAGGAGGAAAGATCGTGATAAGAGACAAAGTTAGAAATCGGGTGTTGAGTGCAAGATTGAATTCCTTTATGAAGTGCGATAGGAATATTAGAGTCATCAATAGTGACCGGAGTAGGCATAAAAGGACCTGAGTCTAAGGATAATGGTTGGCAGTCCGTAGGTGAGATAGTTTTGTCCTTCTGTTTTTCTTGAGTAGGCTTTCATCTCTTTAGGAGGGCTTTTCTCTGTATGTTGTTGCTTTTCAAGGTACTGAGGGAGGACAAGAGTGGGTAGCACTAGAGACTTCTCTTCATTGTTGATCTCCCCCTAAAGAGAAGTCGAGGAACCAAAATAAGAGAGGGATTCGAAGAATGTCACATCCATTGACATAAACCGTTTTTGAGAGGGAGGATGATAACACTTATACCCCTTTTGAGTAGGGGAATAACCCAAGAAAATGCATTTAAGAGCTATATGGTCCAATTTACTTTGAATTTGGCTAGGAACATGAACAAAGCAAACACAACCAAAGACCTTAAGAGGAACAAGAAGAGGGTCAGATGAGGGGATTGGGGACAAAAGATCAATTGGAGCCTTGTAATCAAGAACTCTAGAAGGCATTCGATTGATTTGATATGTAGCGGTAAGAAAACATCACCAGTAGGATTTGGGAACATGCATAGAGAACAACAAAGCCCTAGCTACCTCCGGAGACGACCTTTTTTTTTTCTCGCTCGGCAATCCCATTTTGCCGTGGTGTATTTTTGCAATAAGTTTGATGAATAATCCCATGATCCCGAAAATAGGATCCAAGACCCCATAAAATATACTAACCTTATCTTTGCCTGAACAAATTTAATAAGAACGAAACAAAGTAGACATGCCAGTCATATGATCAGAAGCCCTAGAATCAATGGACAAGAAGAAATATTATAGGATGCATTGGAGCAAGTAGCGAGATTACTTGAGTGAGCAAAAGAGGTGGATGCAGTAGGGGTTGTCTCTAAGCGGGACACAAGGCGTCTAAAGGTCTCAACTGCCGCCTTTGTAAGAGTCACAGTCTTAGAAACAAAAGACTCAGAAGCAGATTCTACTGTTGTAGAACAAGGAGCATGAGATCGAGATAAACCACCAGACCGACCCCCTTTACCTCTGGTAGGACGACTATGTAACCTCCAACAAGTCTCTCTAGTATGCCTCGGCTTATGATAATGATCACAGTATAACTTATCTTTCTCATCAGAAACAACATCTGGTACCTTATGCCTATCATGACTCTGCTGACTTCTTTTACTGTTTCTTCATTCTGAACATAGGAGTAAACAACTCTAAGTGATGGCAAAGGTTATTTTCCCAGAATTTGAACACGAATCGGATGATACTCTGAATTCAGTTTGGCTAGAAACTCAAATATATAGTCCTGCTCAAAAAGCTGGCTGTGTTTGTTTCAGTGTTTGTTTCAATGTAAAATCATGGGACGAAAACATTTTTCATGTAAATTGACTTCTTTTTGTGTGTGTGTGTGTGCGTGTGTGTGCATAAAATGGTTAGGGAATATGAATTATTTTGCAGCAAGTGACAGTTTTTGATGGAAACTGACGTACTCTTTATTTCTTCGTAAGTTGTTTTCCGCTCCAAGGAAACCGGGCCTATCTTCAAATGACCTATAGAGACTGCCCCACGTCCCCCCTTTCCCACCTTTTGCCTTCTATGCCTTAATCTATTTTTATGGCCCCACGTTCTTTCACCTTTTTTCTGTATCTTCACTTTTATTTTGTTTTTAATTTTTAATAGTTTTTGTACTTTTTGGGTGGGGATATAATGTGCTTTCCCTCATTACATCCAAACACAGAAAATTTATTAGAAAATGCCAATTTTACATATAAACAGCTTTACTCAGTAAAACAGTTTATGGTGTAAGATGTTTTACACCGAAACAAACGCAGCCTTCAAGGTATCTACGGCACACTCAGCTTGAAAATTCTAATCATGATCCAACTCCTGCCAGTCCACGAAAAGTATGAAAGTAAGCGGATAAGGACATATGTTGTGTGGTGTCATTAATCTTCTGCTTCAACGCATAAATCTGGGCCGAGTTTCCCATCTTGGAATATGTTTGTGCCACAACATCCCAAATCTCCTTTGCAGTTCTCAAGAATAAATAACAATGACTAATATCTGGTTTCATTGAATGAATAAACCAGGACATTACTGTGGAATTTTCGGCATCCCACTTCTCATAGATAGGATAATCTATTGAAGGTTCTATTACCTTATCATTCAAGTTTCTCATCTTTCCTCTACTCTTAATAAAAAGAGTGACCGACTAAGACCAGGCTAAATAATTTAGCCCATCCAATTTCACAGTTGTGATTTGGAGAGTAGGATTTTCACTAGTGGGTATACTCGGACCCATTCTTCCAATTTGTTGGCTTTTAGAGGTTTGACTCACTTTTGACATCTTGTGGATAACACTCAAACCACTCTAAATGGCTCCAAAAACACAAATTTGGCCAAAAATCAACAAATAACAAGAGTAGAGGAGCAAAACCTTTCACAATACACTAGAGCCCTCAAAATATAGCCTCAAAAGCATCCAAGAACACTGCTGGATGTTGCTAAAGTTCAAACATGCCCTAAAAAAAGCATCTCATATCAGACAAAGTGCATCTCACGGATTGGTAGCCCCTAAAAACCTTTGTAGCACCTTGGTTTGATGAAAACAGCCACAAAACAACACTCTCCAGTGTAAAACGCACTATGTGATTAGAAGCATCAAATCAGCCACAAACAGTCCAAATCTGTTCATTATTATTATTTATAAAAAAGCCCTATTTTTCCCAAAATCAAAGAAAAATAGAAAAAACCCATCTAACAATCTCCAATCGAGCTGAAATCACATCACAACATTCCTTTAAAGGAGACGAATCAAATCATGGCATCAAATCACCTTGCTGACGTCAGCATCCAAATGCTTTTTTGAAGGGTTGAGGAAATAATTGGATGAACCTAGCTCTGATACTAAGTTGATTTATACAAAAGACAAGGTTCGGCTATGTTTGGTACCATGGAATAGGGATAGATCACCATTCCATTCCCAATCTTTTTTTCAGCTGTTTAGTTTGTCTTTGAAGAATTGAATCACCATTCCATTCCCAACCCAATTCTCTCCAGTATGGGAATAGTCATTCCCTCCAAAATAGAGAGGAATGGTCATTACATTCTTTTATAGAATAAAAAAAGAATAAAAACGTTTGCCATGTATGCTGCTAGAGAGAGAAATTATTAGGCAAATGAAGAAAGAGTCTGGTCGATCATCTTCACCTGTGACATCGTCGGAAAACTTTCCAGTCATCTTATTCGGTGAGGTGATGTGAAACAATCATGAAATTCCCATCAAAACATAACCATTTCTCCCATCAACCAAATAAATCTGAAACATATCCCCATTTTGAAGAAAAAAGATGAAAAAATTAAAAAAATAAAGCAGTAGCTGTTGCCGACCAATCGTTGGAAAGATAAACAGCCATAATAGTAGCACAGTAGCTCTAAACCGTAAAACGTACAGTTGCTATTACCTCAAAACCGCTCTAGGAAAACCACTTCTCTCCACTCTAAAAAGCAAAACCCACCACTTGGCTCCAATAGCTTTTAAAATAGAGAGATTATATATATATATATATATAGATGTAAAGATTATAATATATATACACACATACAGTGTTCATATATTGTAAGCCCCGTTTAAATTTTTTTTTCCGTTGCAACCCCTTTGATAATTTTAAATTAGGCTAATTTTAATAATTGGAAATATTTTTAATAATTTGTAATATTTTATTTCAATGAAGATATTTTAGAAAATTTAATTTAAAAGAAATTCAATTCCAACATTTAAAATAGTGTGCCAAACACAATCAATGGAATGATCAATTCCATTCTTTATCTTTCCATTCCATTCTCATTTTTATTCCATTCCCATGTTCATTCCATTCAAGTGAACCAAACGCAGCCAAAGAAGAGGAAGAGGAAGACGAAGACGAAGAGGAAGAGAATGAGAAATAGGAGAGAAAAATGAAGGGTTAATGAGAGATTTAAACTTCTCTCCCTTGTGTATTAACCTTTTATAACCGCATAACTACAATGACATAAATACCCTTTAGCTTAATACTAGAAAATAAAGGAAGACATAAATAAATTTCAACAGTGCAACCTATGTATGACCAACCTTTGAGTGACGATCTTGATGAAGAGCTAGAAGAAGATTGGTTGAGAGAGTACATGATGTTGCCTAAGAAGGAAAAAGTGACCTGTCCTACAACTTCTGTACTTTCTTCCAAAAGTTTCAATCAAGAAACTCAAGAAAGTGGCTTAAACTTCGCCATAAATTCCCTTTACACAGTGGCTGGAAATGAAAGTTTTATTGCTGTTTGTGATTTCTCCCAGTCCAATTTTGATGATTTTGAAGAAGAGCAACCCATTTATGATGAACCAATCGAAGTACAATAATTTTATGATTCATTCATGAGAGAAGAACAAGAGAATAATACTAAGGGAAGTGAGATTGAATTTGTGGGGATGCGTGTGGAGTTTGTTCAAGGAGTGGGGCATGCAAGGAATTAAATATCTGTATCGAGAGATATATCTATAGTCCCAAAACACAGATATATCGATTGTGTCGAAAATATCGATATCGATTTAAAGATATTGTGGATATTATTAATTAAACATGGAAATTTTCAGCGTAACTCATCAAAATAATGAATTAAACTATAATACACAATTTAGAATCAAAATATTGCAAATTAAATATATATAGGACAAGTTTATGTTGTATTTGGTATAATAAAATGTGCTATGCTGGGCAAAATAAATCACAAATTTCTACAAAATTTACACTAAAATGTTACGTAACATTAAAATTTTAAAATATATATCATTTACAAAATAACAAATAAATAAATCAATAATCTTGTATACAAAAGAATCTCCACCTTAGACCAATACTTATCGAGATATCGGTAAATATTGGTAAAGATATGTGAGTTTAGTGTCGTATCCATACCCACAGATATACATCTATCGGAGATATATCGAGCATATCGAAGATATTTTATTCCATGGGTGCATAGTAAATTTAGTCAAGATTCGAAGTGTACTCTATACTTTGTGTTTGAGCAGTGCAAATTGATGATGTTGCTAGCATAGAAACTTTTAAAATTCATAACGAAGACACCGTGGAAGAGAGTTATGAAGGGACAACGACGCAAACTGCAACATTTGTGAGGGATGTTCTTGTTCCTAAGAAGAATACAATTTTCAAGCTATACGATGAAATATTTGTTTGGTTGATTATGATTGCTACTCTATTTGGAGTTGAACTTGAGGGCAAGTTCTTTTGCAGTGGGGGAGTATGATATAATGGGAGTTAAGGCTGTAATGAAAGTTACAAAGTACTGCTGCTGTCCTGCTGCTAATGCCTACTAACCTATACTATACTACTGGACTGGACTGTTATTGGACTGTTGCTGTTACTAGACTGATCTGCTACTTTCTTTGTCCTTTGTTTGTTTAGTTATTTTATTAGTTACTGTTATTTGTACTTGGTGACAGGCTGACAGCCTAGTAGGTTTAGTGCTTCTCTTAGTTGGTTACAACTAAAAGATTCCCTATAAATAGAGGGAAGTGGGCATTTTAAATCAGTTTTAGATCATATTTTGAATTCTATTGACTTGAGAAAAGATCTTTCTTTCTCTTTCCTGTAAATTTCTGGAAGTTTCTCAATAATAAGCAACTTTCTTGCATTTTCTTGTTTGCCAAACAAGAGGAATGCATTGGATCTGGGATCTGTTTTGCCTAATTTTTAAATTTTTTTGCTCTCCTTTTGGTCTAATGCTTGTTTCTTTGTTATACATTTTTAAGTAAATACTTGACGATTGTATGGTAATCACTAAGGCTATTGTGTATTTGCGTTTGGGCACTTTGGTTGTATACCATATCAATTTTGCTTAACTTGGTTGGGTATTATTTTTTATTACAAATTTTTTTAATGGTGTCGATGAGTGATTCATTGAAATTGTTGGCCCAAGTATATACCTCTAGAGGGGGGTGAATAGAGGTTTTGCAAACTTTAACAATAATTACCAAATTAAAATTACGGTTCAATTAAATTTAGCGGAAGATAAACAAGTTAATAAATTTAATTGCAAATGAGAAAGCAAGATTGAATCACAACTCAACAATATATAGCAAGTATAAATTGAAATGCAAGAGAAGAGTTAGAGAGATTCAAACACAAGGATTTAATGTGGTTCGATCTTCGTCTACATCCATGCCTCAAGAGCTCCGTCTTGAGGATTCTACAATCCACTAAGGATCACTCCTTCAAGGTGGAGAAACCTTTACAATTTGTCTTCTTTCAAAGGTGGAAGACAACTCACCCACAATCTACTTTCTAGGTGGTAGATTCTCACCTACAAGGGATTCACAATACCCTTAACTCTCACAAGATTACAAATGAATATAAGGTGTACAAAGAATAGCTCATTCAAGAGTAGATGTGTACAAGAATAAGCTTTCACTAATATCTTTCAAGAGTAGAAACTAATATTGGCTTAGAGAGAGAATGATTCTTTAGATATGTATCACACTAATATGATGAATAATAATGGTTTTGAGTATGAGTGTGTTTCAATATGTTTCTCTATGCTTCTCTACACATCCAAAACTCAATCAAATGGTATTTATATGCTCTCAATCAAATATGGCTGTTAGATAGAAGAATATAGCCGTTTGATTTGCAAAAATCTAGCCGTTTTTTGCTGCAGAGCAAAGCTTGGTCGACTGGCACCAAGAGATTAGTCGACTAGAGTGTGTAAATACATTTTGATAAGAGTCAGGTATTGATTAGTCGACTAGAAGGTTTATAATACCATTGAAAAAGTTTCCGGGCACAGTTAGTCGACTAGGAAAGGTGTGTTAGTCGTCTAGGAGCTTATTTTCCCAAAACAGGCTACTGCCCTGCACTTAGTCGACTAGGACAAGGGTATTAGTCAACTAGGAGACAGTTAGTCGACTAGGACAAGGGTATTAGTCAACTAGGAGACAGTTAGTCCACTAGACAAAGGGGATTAGTGGATTAGGAGAGGATTTTCTCAATACCAACTGTCTTCATTCTTAGTCGACTAGAATGACTAGTTTGGTCGGCTAGAAATGTTGCAAAACTAATAATTGAGATTTCTCAAGTCCAAATCAACTTCCAACATATGGACAAGTTAACTAAGTGTTCAAAATCAATTTTGGCTAAGTTCAAAATGTTTTCCAAAGATTTTTAAGCCAAAACAATAGATATAAAACATTTTGTCCTTGAATCCATATATTCCATTATGAGTTTGAATAAACTTTTAATCAAAATATAATTTTCCAAATTAAATCAAAGTTGAGGTCATTAATGCATGTTCTTTTGAGCCAACGATAGTTTATCCTAAAGAGAGATTTATAATATAAATCCTAATCACTCACACAAGAAGAAAAGCAAAATCTTCAACACTTGAGCTTGACTTGTGCTAGGCTTGAGCTTGGCTTTATGAATGGATTGCATCAATGCAATGACTCTCTTCATGGTCCTTAGTGAATATATATCATATTCATATTCACATAAGGTTCAATGTAGTACATGAGCTTCATGATGACTTGAGCCATCTTCATTGACAACTTGAATCTTGTTCTTATAAACACATATACCAAAATGGATATACAAGAACTATAGGATAATGTCAATCAATCAAGGTTAGCCAAACAAACATTCAATAAATATGACAATGTTAATCAAGTAACTAATATGACATTGTCAAACAATAAACATTCATTTAAAAAGGTTTGGCAATAAACATGAATGAACAACAAAATATTCATATGCAATATATCAATATATTCATATGTAATACAACAATATTATCATGTGCAATGCAACAATGTATTCATATGCACATGAGAGATCAAAACACAATGTTTGTTATCATCAAAATCATTTAACAAATATGGGTGGAAGCCATAAGGCTAACAGAAATAATCACTGAAAACTTTCTATTTTTATTGAGGCTTAATTGGTTTAGGCCCAAGTTAACATGGTTTGAACATGATGGTTTATTTATTCATCTAAGAGAGGCCGCAAATTAAATCTGCTCAGCACTGTGGCCATGCATGCTTGATGTGAACCTGTTTTTTGGTATAAAGGCTTTGGCAAATATCTGCAGTCTGATTAGTATGATTTCAAATCAAAATTTTTATGCAGCATACCTGGTGAATATGAACATTATGTTTTGAGTTTGGTTAGCAGAAATCCTTTGTTACTGCAGTGTATTGCTAGAGTTTCATTATATTTTCAAATGTAGATGCTATTACAGTTCATTAATCTATTGGAATTATAGATTTTATATCTATTCTCCTTGAATAATTGCATTTTTACTAGTGTATTGATAGAGATTTCGTTATATTTTCAAATGTAGATGCTATTACTGTTCATTAATCTATTAGAATTATAGTCTTTGATTGCATTTGCTTGGTCTGTTTGTTTTTCTTCGTTGTGTCCATTGAATTTTAACTTGAAGGATGCTTCATCCTTACTTGTACTTCTGCTTCACCTTCTATAAAATTTTGTTTCATATATAAAAAAAAAAGGAACAGTAAAATAATGATCCTTACATTCTACATTGCCTGTTGCAATTCAAGCTGCTCGTAACTTATTATGATGACTTCCATGCGTTTATTTTATTTTT
>JAESVK010000631.1:94403-134009 GCA_017140935.1 Hamamelis virginiana
TGCTTAATTTTGTGCTTTAAGTTGAATATTCTATTTTTCTTCACGTTAGCTTTTGGTCTGATACTGTTTGTGGATATAAGCTTCTAACGAATAGTTTTTGCTTTAATCAGGCAACGCATCACTATGCCATTGGTTTGAGGATATTGAATCAGCTTATTTGCGAGATGAATCAGGTTAGTCTTGTCTTTCGAATTTATAGAGAACAAGTATTATTTAGCCAAAAAATGTTAAAAAACTTGTACTCCCTCCGTCCCAATTTATGTGATCACCTTTCCATTTTGGGATGTCCCAAAATATGTGATCACTTTGACTTTTCAAATTAAAAATTAGAATGAATTTTCCATTATACCCGTTTATCAAATAATCTGGAGAATGACCCTTTCTTTTAGAAGGGTAAAATTGAAACACAAAAGTTAAAAATATAATAAAGTCAAAGCAATCAATGTATTTCTTAAACTGCGTGTTTAGTCATTGTATGCACATAAATTGGGATGGAGGGAGTAACATTATACATGTAGTATGCCATAAAAATGCTGTCATAAAAAAAATATAAACTTTATGATGTAGAGAAGATCCTTTAAAATATTTGTTTCCTTCTATATTATTGGTGGTTGCGTGTCTCATTATATCTACTAGGATGTCAGTTCTTTGGCTTGTATTCCATCTTTTAGGAGCCGGGGTTAGGGTTGGTTTGGAGAGACCCCAAAACCAGTCAGCCACATATAATGGGGCTGGTTTTAATAAAGTTTTAGTTTGGTAACCTTGATTTAGTCTACAAATTGGTTTAAATAAATTTTTATTGTCCAGCATTCCTATTTATAGTTATTATATGCCCCTTTTTAGGATACCTATTAAGGTGGAAAAGAAGATTGAGAAGTTGATGAGGGATTTTTTTTCTTGAAGGGTGGGCTAGGGAGAGGGGAAGAAGTTTCACTTAGTTTGTTGGGATGTTGTCTCTCTCTCAAAACCTAGGGGGGCTGGGTTGTTTGCTGTGGTTGCTAATAGGAATTCAGCTTTAACTGGGAAATGGTTGTGGAGGTTTCCACTTGAAAGTAATTCTCTTTGGCATAAGGTCATCAAAAGTATGGGTCATTGAAAATGATTGGGATTCCAATATGGGAAGGGGGGTCACTTGCCGAAGCCTTTTAAAAGGCATCTTAGATTTTTCTTCATTTTTCTCACTTCGTGTCCTTTTTTGTTAGAAATGGGAAAAAAATTAGGTTTTGGGAGGATGTGTGGAGGGGTGAGTCCTCTTTTTCTTCCTTGTTGATGTGTGGAGGGGTGAGTCCTCTTTTTCTTCCTTGTTTCCAAGTCTATATACCTTACCTCTTGTTCATGATGCTCCCATTGCTAGTTTTTTTTTTTCTTCATCTTTCCCTTTGAGTTGGGATATTCCCCTTTTTATTTTATTTTATATATATATATATATATATATTTGTTTATTTTATTTTATTTTATTTTAAGAAATCTCAATGGTAGGGGGGTTGTTGAGCTGTCTTCTCTACTATCCATTCTTAAGGGGATGTAATTAAGACTTATGGTATAGGATAGTAGAGGGAGTAGCCTTTACATTCTTTTGGTTCCTCTTCTTGTAGGTCTTTTTCTGATGCCTTGGAAAATTATTCTTTCTTACCTCCTTTTAGTCCCTCTAAGTTTGTTTAGAAACCTAAGGTGCCCTTAATGTTCAGATATTTTTTTGGTTGATGGTGTATAGAAAAATTAATACTAATGACTTGCTTTAAAGGATGCCTGGTGTCTCTTTTGCCATTAAATTGTGTTGTGTTGTAGAGTTGGCAAGCGTGTTGATAAATTGTTTTTGCATTGCTCTGTAGCTAGGGTTTTATGGCATAAGATTTTTCAGCTTGTAAAGATGTGTTGGGTTGTTCTTTTGTCTTCTTCATATATGTTGGAGATACAGTTTCATGTGTTCGGGCATTCCAAGGGAGCTATTATTTTATAGAAATTTGCTGTGTTGGATATTGTTTAGGTACTTTAGTCAGTAAGAAATCCAAGAAGTTTTGAAGATAGATTGACTATTGTTGAAGGGCTTTGGGATAGAGTTTATTTTTTGGCTTTTGGTAAGAAACTTAAGGGTGTACCTTTGATTGTTGGTTTACTGGGTTTCAGTTTTTGGGTCTTTAGCAGATGTGTTTCCTTTACTTTTTTTTTTTTGTTTTGTTTTTTGGTTTGTTTTGATTTTTTTTTATTTAAATTTTCTATTTTTTTTTTCTCTTTACTTTTTTGTAAGTAGGACATCTTGCCATCCCCGTTTTTCTATTATTAATAAAAATGTTGCTTACAAAAAAAATAAAATGGTTTTGTCTTATAAAATATTTAAACTACCATCACGCATTCCCTCCTAATAAATTTTAACTCAAGTTAAAAGTCTAATAAATTATAACTCAAGTTAATCAAGTCGTACAGGGCACGGAAATATAAGCATATGCTAACTTATGTAAGCATGAAGCTAATAGATAATTGTGAGATACGTATTTGGAAAAACAGAAGTGCTAACTTCTGTTCTTGATTTGGTTGTAGCAAAGAAGTGCTAAATTCAATATATATATATATATATATATATATATATATAGTAACGATTAAGTCCACTTATGTGGATATAAGTTATATCCACATGAAGGGCTATAAATCATTGTGTGATGTATATTTTGGAAAACTGACCGTTGGATTAGATACTGTACTTTTGAATGTCATGTCTGCAAAAAATCACAGTGATCCAACAGTCGTTTTTTCAGAAATGTCACTAAGAAACTGTGACAGTTTTCGGCGGTCACAATTTTTCATAGCTATATTTTGAAATTTTGGCATTGGATTATCATGATTTTTGGCGTGCACGACATCTAGAAGTACAGTATTTAATCCAATAGTTTGTTTTCCAAAATATGCATCCTACAATGATTTATAGCCCTTCATGTGGACATAACTTATATCCACATATGTGGACTTGATCATATATATATATATATTATAATCATCATGCTACCTCAAATTTTATAGTACCTACCTATTGTTACAACAGGACTTTACCCCTTCAGAAATTCCCTTTATCCTTATTCCCAAATCTTAAAACATAAAAGAAAAGCAAATGCACAGATCCAAAACACCAGATCCATTACGAAGCTCAATTAATGGAAAATTATTTTTGCAAGCTACACAACACTTAGCATCAGTCATCAAGAGACTTGCAATAAATATGAGGATGGTTACAATATCCAACAATGAGTTTGTATTGCATGGGAGGAAACGTAAAGAAGAAGAGCAACATATTTTGTTGAGCATACTGTAAGTGTAGCAAATATAACCATACTTACAACACATAAAATGTTCAAAATAGCATATGACATAAAATTTCAAACATAAACCACAATTGCCATAGCTGAAAACATCTCCAAGCATAAAGTAGTGTCCACATCAATACAGATTAAGCACCCAATCCTTCCTCCTATCTTTTGGATTTTCCAAAAACAATGCTCTCCAAAGCTCATTTCAGAAGATCAATACCAATGAACTGCTGCAAAAAAGGTATCCTGGTATGACTCTTCTCCCTCAGTGGCGTGTGTTGTGCAGGGGTGATGCTGAGAGTTTAGATCATTTGTTTTTGCATCGTCATTTGGCTACGTCTTTATGGCAGAGATTGTTTCATATCACAGATATGTCTTGGGTGGCTCCGGCTGCTTCTTCGGCTAATGACATTTTATATGATTGTTGATAGACATAATGACATTTATTCTTTTAAGTAGTTATTTTACTTTCCAGGGATAAGCGTTTTATCTGCTTACTTTGTATGAGTGTTGGTAGACCTAATTATGTTGATGCATTCATTAGTTATTTTTTGTTTTACTAATAATAGGTTTTGATTGAACTTTTGGTTACTTATTGGTGTTCTTGGAACATGAATTGTCAGCCTAATCCAGGATTGCCTGCAACCCAACTTCGTAGAGTAGCTTCCTCTTTTAGGGATCAGTATCTTCTTCAAATTTTTCAGATATCCCTGTCTTCACTGTGTCAACTTAAAAATGATGGTAACAAGCTAGCTAGCTTTCTTCTTGTATTTTTTTTTGTCAATGGATTTATCGTTAATTCTGTTTTATATATGCTACTTGTGTTTTATACTTCATGAAAAATACAGTTGGAAGCAAGTTGCAGGAACTTGCTCTTTCACTTGTCCTTAAATGTTTATCATTTGATTTTATGGGGACATCGTTTGATGAAAGTTCAGATGAGATTGGTACTGTTCAGGTATATTTTTTCATTTCCACAGCAGAATACACTGCATTCAAAATATAGTTTCCTCTGTAAAGTTTTGGCTGTTTTTGTGCCTTTCACTTTGGAATATTCTTGCCCTGGGGTATACAGATTCCATCTTCCTGGAGGCCAGTCCTAGAGGATCCCTCTACATTGCAGATCTTTTTTGATTATTATGCAATCACTAAACCCCGTGTCTCAAACGAGGTTGGTAATTGTGATTTGTTATATTTTTTTTCTGCAACAGTTGATTTGCTTTAAATTTTATCTCTTTATTTATTTATTTATTTATTTATTGTTTTCATGTTAGTTTTGGCGAGACAATCTTTAAATTGCATCCCATGAACAGAAAATGTTAAATGCCCTTGATGGTTAAAATGAATTTCATCATTATTGAACTATTGGGAATACTGTAGTGGAAATGCAAATATGGTTCCAATTTTTGTAGTGATGGTATTCTAGGTAAAGTTGGCTGAGATGGTTGGATCATGCGTGAAAGATTTGACCATTGCCTATGTGATAATATCTTCCTCATTTAAAACCCCTTCTTTTCTTTTTGAGAAACAAAAGTACTAATTATAAAAACAGAATACAAAGAAAGGACGAGAAGCTCTTAGGGAATAAAAAAAGAACCCAAACCTATCAATAACCCCGACCTATCAACAAAAAGAACAATGTACAAAGCTGCCCCCTGAACAAGAAGACATCAAAAGGCCTCTCTAATCAAAAGCTCAAGGAGGAAAGAAATGGCTTGTGAAAATTTCCAACATAGTGGCTTGCTAAAAACTCAGCTTCTCCTTTTTCCAAGAAGTTGCTTTGTTATGTTACAAAATTTAGCTTACCAATAAATTTTAGTGTATTTTTTCCCACTTTTCTTAAACTTTATTGTTGACTAAATCTCTTAATCCAACTAATCCTATTGTTGAATGAGAATGTAGACATTGATATGTGTTTTAGGCATAGTTCAATAGTGGGTCCTTTCTCAGCTGGCATTTGGAAGAACTTTTCTTATTTAACCATAGTTCCAAGTATCGGGCGATTCCGAGATGACTCGGACGAGTCAACCAGGTCTCGAAGCTAACCTAGACGAGATTTCGTCTCGAGTTGGAATTCATGCCGAATAGAAGAAGACTTGTTTATCTCGGCCGAGACGAGTTGCCGAGATCTCGGCTTCTCGTCTCGTCTTTGTCGAGATATCGGCCGAGATGAACAAGTCTTCCTCTGTGACTGCCGAGAAGCCCTGCAAATCCCCTGCGAGCTGCGACTACCTAGAAGCCCTAAACCCACCCTTGACCCTTCATCTCATTCTTCTTCTCTGTCTTTGTGAGCTGTTCCCACTGGTTGGAGGTCTTCGTGGCTGGCGTCGGCGAGAAAGGGAGGCTAGGGTTGCTGACCTGCTGCTGCAAGCCTGCGACTGGACCTGCTAATGCGAGCCTGCGACTAGACCTGCTGATGCTTTCTGCCTCTCTCATCGTGGAGCTGCTCTCTGCCTCTCTAACCGCCGCTGTCGAACTGCTCTCTGCCTCTCTCATTGGTGAGAAGGGGAACTTCCGACTGCTGACTACTCTCTTATAACTTAAAAGTATGTAACCCAAAACCGACCTAATTTCGTATTTTATATAAACGGGTTTTTAATACGTGTTATGTTTTATATAAATGATATTTAGTATTCTTGTTATAATTAACTTATGTTAATTTAGGGCCAAGACTCCTTAAAATAAGTAAAAATAAAAATTTATTTTTTATAAGATCCATAAAAGTTAATTTTATAATTTATAATTTTATTTTTTATAAGATCCATAAAATATATAAGATCCATTTTCAAATCACCAATGTCAATTGACTATTTTGAGAAATCGACCATTGGATTAGATACTCTTCTTATACAAGTCATACATGCCAAAAATCACGGATCAGTGTGATTTTTTGTATACATGATATACATAAGAAAAGTATCTAATCCAATGGTTGGTTTCTCAAAGTATTAAATTGACACTGGTGTTTTAAAAACGGATGGTAGGAATAATAGTAAAAATAAAAAAAATGGTAAGGGGAACACAACCCTTTACATAAATAGGCCTAAAGTTTTTTATTTTTTTATTTTATTTTATTAAATAATATAATTATTTTATACCATTAGTCCCAAAGTTTTTTAACATTACAAATAAGCATATAAATTTTGAAATCTTAGGGATCTTACAGTATAAAATTGAATCTCATGATATATATTTTTTTGGGTTACATAGTTATAAGTGCTAGTTATAAGTGCCAAACATAATTTTTTTATAGCACTAGGCCCAAGATTTATTTAATTTTTATTCAAAAATTATATGTATACTAGGTAATTTTTTATTACTTATAAGCATATGAATTAAGTTTTATTGAATTTTTTTTTTTGAAATTATATGTACACTAAGTTATTTTTTATTTAAAAAAAAAATTACGAAATTTGTAACTAATTAAATAATTTTTTTTGTACAAAATTACGTTTTATTTAATTTGTAGAAAAACAAGATTATCTAAACAATTTTGTAAGCCACAAAAAAAAAAAAAAAAAAAATCTACACTTACTAATTTTCAAAAACATATAGGATCAATAGTGTATTTCATGCTACAATAGTGCAAATGCTACAATAGTGCGCTAGCGCTTTTTTTATTTTATTATTTTTTATTATTTTATTATTTTTTATGTTTTAAGTCATATCATGCACTCTAAGCTATTTATTTTGCTTGTTTGATGCTTCCAATTTGATTGCCTGATTTTTTCTGTTTTTTCTATGATTTTTTTTTAAAAAATTTGAACATTATTTCATGCCTAAAGTTGCATCTCGTCCATAGTTCAAAGTCTTGGGCGATTCCGAGATGACTCGGACGAGTCAGCCAGGTCTCGGAGCTTACCTGGACGAGATTTCGTCCCGAGTTGGAATTCACGGCGAATAGAAGAAAACTCGTTCATCTCGGCCGATATCTCGGCCGAGACGAGACGACATGCCGAGATCTCGGCATCTCGGCTCGTCTCGGCCGAGATATCGGCCTAGATGAACGATTCTTTACCTCAGCGACTGTCGAGACTCGAGAAGCCCTGCGAATCCCCTGCGAGCTGCGACTGCCGAGAAGCCCTAAACCCACCCTTGACCCTTAATCTCATTCTTCTTCTCTGTCTCTGTGACCTGTTCCCACTGGTTGGAGATCATTGTGGCTGGCGTCGGCGAGAAAGGGAGACTAGGGTTGCTGACCTGCTGCTGTGAGCCTGCGACTGGACCTGCTGCTACGAGCCTGCCACTGGACCTCGAGCTGCTCTCTGCCTTTCTCGCCGGAAAGGGAAGTCTTCGTGCGCCGGCGAGCTCCTCTCTGCGACTCTGCTTTCTCTCGAGCTTCCCAGGCGGTGCGATTCTAATCTCTGCTCTCTGCGTGCGACTCTGCTTGTGTCTTGAGAAAGGGAGGTCCTTACTCTTCATCAGGTATGCTTTAATTCTTTTTAAATATCTTGAATTTATGTTATTAAATATTTTGGGTTAAATATTTTTGTTTTGACATTTTAAACCCTAGGATTAAATATCTTGATTTTTAACATTTTATTTTTTATAAGATCCATAAAAATTAATTTTATAATTTATAATTTTATTTTTCAACTAAATATATTATTATATTATTGTTTAATTTTCCTTTATCATTTTTTTACCATTATTTCTATCATTCATTTTCAAATCACCAATGTCGAATGACTATTTTGAGAAATCGACCATTAGATTAGATATTCTTTTTATACAAGTCATACATGCCAAAAATCACATTAATCCAACGGTCAGATTTTAAAATATCTCACTGTAAAAAGCTGCAATGTTTCTAATTAAAATAATTTTTCACAGTGACATAATTCAGAAACCAACCGTTGGATCACTGTGATTTTTAGCATGCATGATATACATAAAAAAAGTATCTAATCCAACGGTTGGTTTCTCAAAATATTAAATTGGCACTGGTGTTTTAAAAATTATATGTACACTAAATAATTTTTTATTTAAAAAAACAAATTACGAAATTTGAAACTAATTAAATATTTTTTTATTACAAAATTACGTTTTATTCTAATTTGTAGAAAAACAAGATTATCTAAACAATTTTGTAAGTCACAAAAAAAAGCTAATAATATATGATGTGGCAAATCATAAATCATGCAAAAGCTAATAATATATGTATTCCACTGCTACAATAGTGCGCTAGCGCCTTTTTTTATGTTTTAAGTCATATCATGCACTCCAAGCCATTTATTTTGCTTGTTTGATTGTTCCAATTTGATTGCCTGATTTTTTCTGATTTTTCTATGATTTTTTTAAATTTTTTTGAACATTATTTCATGCCTAAAGTTGCATCTCACCCGAGACGCGACGAGTAGTCCGCGACCGCGACGACGTCCGCGACCGCGACTTTGAACCATGATCTCGCCCGAGACGCGACGAGTTGTCTCGACCGCGACGCGATGACATCCGTGACTGCAACTCTGAACCATGGATTTAGCCACACGAGTCTAATTCTCTTAGCAACATCTTTTAGTGACCTCTCCTCCATTCATCACATGTTTTGAATTTTCTTTCATGATTTTACTCGTTTCTATTGTTTTTCAATTTTACGCTCAATGTTATCTGTGCGTAGCCATGCCTTTATTATCATTCTTTGTCATAAGCACATCTTTTGTATCTACACACTGCAATCTCATGTCAGTTCTTGTATTATATGTTGGGTCCATGATACTTCTCATTTTCCTTCCTTTTCATTTTGAAAATCTTGTTTTGGGATTATTTCTGTGACCTTAGTTTTGTTCTTGTTTCATATGTTATATGTTAGGACAGCGATTCATATTGGTTTTTCTTTCCTTAAAGTAGCATTCCATGTGATATGTGCTGGTTGAGTAATTGAAATCTGCATATCCATTTTCAGTTGCTTCATCAATTTTTTTGGGGATTGTTTTATTTGAACATAACATGTAACTATTTTGTATGATGTGTGAGGATTTTTCAGATTATGAGACCTTAAGGCTTCTTAAATTTTTAATTCTAGGCTTTGGAGTGCTTGGTGCGACTTGCTTCTGTAAGGCGATCCTTGTTCACAAATGATACTTCACGTTTGCAATTTTTAGCCCACCTAATGACAGGAACCAAAGAAATCCTGCAGATGGGAAAAGGTTTGCAATAGTTCATATCTTTTGCTTTTTATTTTTTATTTATTTTTATTATTTATTAAAGTTGTTTAATCGTTATAGAAATATTCAGCCATCTGTTATCTCTTTGCATTTCTTTGGTTATTAAATTTATTATAATGTTATCTTGCTTTTAGGTGCTTAGTTTCTGATTAACATTTTCCATTGGATCAAAATTCCTATCTTGTGAGTGAAAAAGGTTTATGTTGAATTTGGAACTGAGATGCTTATGCAAGTCCTCATTTGGATCAAAATATACCATTATGAATTGCAGTTTTCATTGTCATAAAATATGAAGATTGATGCCTTAAGAGTTACCAAATGTGGGTTTCATTAGATCACTAGATATAAAACAGATGTTAACCAAACATATCTGAACCTAAAATAATAATTACTGGGTTTAGTTCTAGACTCTAATCAAGCGTTTTAAAATCAGTACATGATGAAGCGGTGAGTAAATCTAACCTCATTGAGCAAAGACAACACAAATCAAAAGGAATCTCTTCCTCTCTAAATCTGCAACTGCTTGGGCCTCTCTCTCTCTCTCTCTCTCTCTCTATCTTTGACCACTCTCTCGTTCTACTCTTACTCTCTTCTCATGGTTTCTCTCTTAATCTCTCTCTCTACGCAAATGTTTCAAAAAGTGAATAAATAAAACAAAATGAAAAAATGGGGGAAACATGAAAAGAGGACACATTTATACCAGCTGTCAAGCTAGTGTGGTGCATGGGAAAATCATTCCATGGGTGCTAGCCCATGTAAAAAAAAAATGATGAGGTCTCAATCCTTCTACAACACCTACATTTCCCACAATTCCTCCAATTAAACAACTAGCTACAGCACAAGGGAATTTTATCCCAT
Organism: Hamamelis virginiana; assembly: GCA_017140935.1. Lineage (NCBI taxonomy): Eukaryota > Viridiplantae > Streptophyta > Magnoliopsida > Saxifragales > Hamamelidaceae > Hamamelis > Hamamelis virginiana. The sequence continues at coordinate 104,725 of JAESVK010000631.1, forward strand.
GGAGTAAAGGGCATTCTAAGCCGACATAGAGGGCTAGATTTCCCATACAATACATATAATTCCTCTTAAGTCTCGACACAATTCATGCGATCAAATGAAAGGCTTTCCAATTCATACAATTAAATTAAAGCCATGACATTAATTCACATTACTAAACAATTTATAATTCAATAACCCACTTAGGGTTTTAAATTAAATTCAATAAATTTTTGCGAGGTAATTTTTTTGATCACCAATTTAATAAAATTCTCAAATGTTCTCAATTAACACAATCAAGTAAAATATGCATAACAATAATTCCCATTAATTAGCATAATAACATTACTAATAATGATAATAAGCACCATTAGTCATCACATATCCTTTGTTAAAGCCCCCATTGGAAATGGAATAGCTACTAATGAAGAGTTGGAACCTTCAATTCTAATCCCACTTTAGCCTCTATGCTCCTATCACTACTTGCCCCCTTTCCTCCTTTGATCTCAACATTTTTATGGATCCTTTTTGCTTCTAACAAAGAACGTGAAGCAGTCACATCAGATCCAAATTTCAACACTTGAAGGATACAGGGTTGAAGTTTGAGGGAATCTTTGTACTTCAACACTATAAAACTTGAGACAGTTTTCTTTGGGAGAGAATGATGCAAAGCATGCTAGCAAAAATGCAAAATTTGCTTTTATTTGGAAATATTTTTGTATTGGAACGCTTATAATTTGTATTTGGGGTACACATAAATAGTTTAATTAGTAGTTATTATCTAGAAAGTCAATATTAATATGATTCGTAAATTGAAATAAGTTTTAGTGTATTGTTCATGCTACTGTATCAATTTTATAGTGAGGTTTACTTGGGTTTTTAATTAATGGCTAGGATTTATCATTATTGTTAGGGTTTTTAGTCCATAAATACTGTTCTAATATTCTGTTTTGGTGGAATTGAACGGGGAATTGAGTATTTGTAGCAGTGTTTTAAAAATCATCGGTTACGTAACGTATCGGCTGATAAGTAACGGATTTTTAAGGTGACGTCACTTGATACATGCCGTTATTGGAAGTGTATAGGGGTTCACAGCATAACAGTTTGATATGGGATTGTAATGGTGCGTATAAGGCTGATATAGTCGTTGACCTGTACCGTTCTGATACGGTACGTAAGGCAGGAATTTATGATTTTTTTTTCCAAAGTAATGTAAAAGATGTATGATTGAGACACTAAATAGAGAAATGTAAGAGATTCTTAAAAGAATTCTCATTTGGTTCTCGGATCTCTCTAAAAGTCTGGAATATAGAGAAAAAAAGTGAAGCAAGAGAAAAAAAAACTCATTTGTGGTCGTCGCTGTCGCTGGTGACAATTGCTACTGCCGTTGAGTGAGCTTTCATTGTCTTCGTCTTTGTCTATGTTTTTTCTCCAACAAAAACCCCCCCCCACACACACACACATATAGTAGGGATGATGAGACACGGCCGACTGTGTTCAAGCCAAGTCCGGTTAGACAATTTCCACCGTTAGATCTGAACGATGGTGGAGATTAAATGCTGAATTAGTTTAGACATTCAAGGCAGCATTAATTGCTCTGCAGAAAAGCTGCCTTTTCTTCACCCAACATGCCTTTTCTCTCCCTTCTTCTCTCTTTCTCTTCCCCCTTCTCTCACGACTGAAACCCTTCACTTCTCTCTGTCTTGGTTAGTTCTCCAGACTTCATAAACAACTCTCCAGACTTGCTCAAATCTCCACCCAACATAAAAATATGGTCTCTGGAGAAACTGTTGTTTCCTACATGAATGCTAAACAATGACTCATTGGAAGCAACACTCCATTCCATTTGCGTTGTGGATTTACTTCTTGCAAACACTGAAGATGGGATCCTATAAGGATTATATTCTCCAGAACGTTCCATCAATTGGATTGGCGGTGATTGCGTTGGTGACAGGTTGTGTATCACTGATTCTTGGGTGATAACAAAAACATTGTGATGATGCCATTAGACCTATTATCAACTTCTTCTAATTTCAAAAATGAGTTGTTACTGGAAACATCAATTTCATTGTCATTTTTTTCCGGTTGAAAATCTTCATTAGATTTTGGAGAGATAGTGATGCCTGCTCTGGACTCATTGACTTCGTTTTTATTGATTTGAAAAAAGTCTTCTAATGAAGCGTCTGATGAAGATGATGATGCAGAAGAATAGGAAATTAAATTTTTGGTTGGGGCAGGTTGACCATCTTCATCAACAATAGCCTCTAGATGTGCTGTTGAATGTTTACTGCTTCCACTCCCATCATCAACCTCCCCAAGATTTGTTCTTGAATGCTTACTGCTACCACTTCCATCAATAGCTTCCCGTGGATTTGTTCTTAAATGTTTATTGCTGCCACTCTCATCAACAACCTCTGAGTTTGTTCTTGAATGGTTATTGCTCCCACTCCCATTTTCTGAGTCCATAGCGGAGCATTTAAAGAGAGTTAAGTTTGAAACGTCTTATGTCATCTCATCTCATATTTTAACAACCAAAGTAAGAAAATAATAATAAAACAAAATAGATTTCCAATTTAATTGCATGTATGAAGAATTGTAGCTATAAAATATTTATGATACACTGAAAGTTGGAATAAAAAATGCAGAAAAAGAAAATGATATCCTCAAGCGAAAGAATCCATACATGCAAGAATAGCAAAAGGGAGAGAGAGAAGTTAGTTTCAGTCGTGAGAGAAGCAGGAAGAGAAAGAGAGTAGAAGGGAGAGAAGAGTCTTGTTGGGTGAAGAAAAGGCAGCTTTTCTGCAAAGCAATTAATGCTGCCTTGAATGTCTAAACTAATTCAGCATTTAATCTCCACCGTTGTTCAGATCTAACGGTAGAAATTGTCTAACCGGACTTGGCTTCAACACGGTCGACCGTGTCTCATCATCCCTATATATATATATAAATAAAGTCCCAATCTTGTGCACATATGCTAACTTTTGCGAAAGTCTACATGAAGCTCATAGGTAATTATGGGATGCATATTTTGAAAAATTGACCGTTGGATTAGATATATGCATATATATGTCATGCATGCCAAAAATCACAGTCTGTATTTTGAGATTCTGACTTCGGATCACTGTGATTTTTGTCTTATGTCACATCCACAAGAAGAGTATATAATCCAACAGTCAGTTTTTCAAAATATGTATTCAAAAAATGCATTCGAGAATTGCCTATGAGCTTCATACTGACTTTCGCGAAAGTCAACATATGTGTACATGATTGTGATTGTGTATATATTTATATACAGAGGTGCTATGGTCAGGTGCACCTAATGCATCTTGCATCAGGTGCCCTCTTATAGAGCCACGTGCACTGTAAAATTTGGAAAACTGACCGTTGGATTAAATACCCCTATGATGTATGTCATGCCGGCCAAAAATCACAGTGATCCAACGGTTGGTTTCTGAGAAAACTGACTGCTAAAAAATGATAACATTTTAAAGAACAAAAAAATCATAGTTTTTCAAAGTTACATTTTGCAAAAACCAACCGTTGGATCACTGCGATTTTTCGCAGGCATGACAGAAATTATAGGGGCATTTAATCCAACGGTCAGTTTTCCAAATTTTACAGTGCAAGTGGCTCTATAAGAGGGCACCTGATGCAAGAAGCATCAGGTGCACCTTATATTAGAAGTTCTATATATATATATATATAAATATATAGGATTATGATCAAGTAAGGACGTCCATACCTATCTTATCATTAGCCTACCCCTACTGAGAGCCATAGGATAGGTATTTTGATAAACTGATCGTTGGATTAGACAATCTTGTTATGAATGTCATGTTTGCCAAAAATTACGGTGATCCAACAATTGGTTTAGGAGATTTTTTTTAAGGCCACGGTGCTTATGTTTCTTTCTTTTTTCTTTCATTTTTATTTTTCTTATTCTTTCTCTCTTTATATATTGTCATTCTTCTACTTTTTGCTTTTGGTTCTTCTCTTCTCTTAATTTCTCCTCAATTGTTCATTGTTTTAAGGTTTTAAATAGACATCTCACATTTAACCATCAAAGTAGCCACTTAACTGTGATTCTACTAATAAAATTCTATCATTTGAATCCTGCATCACTATTATAGCAATTTTCAGGAAATCCTAACTTTAATCTTCATTATATCGCATATTTTTTTTTCCTTTTTTGATCAAGTAAAAAGTTTTATATATTAATGAAACGGCTAAGAAAAACAGAGAGACTCACAAACAAGATTACAACAATAATGAGTCCAAAAATGAAAGATTTTCGTGATTTGTTTCAAATGGCCTCTACATGCAAAAATTTTTCTAAGTACACTAAACTTTAAAGTCAAAAAATGATTCTTCCTCTTCGTAAATCCTCTCACCTATTTCTTTCCGGAGACCCAAAAGTTGTATGCGACATCATCTTCCAAACAGATAAAGAGGAAGCATTATTGCTCTTGCATCAATATGCCTTCTCAAGCAAACCTTATGTCGACTCAAATAAGCTCAAAAAATGTATTTATATTTATTTAGGGTTGGCTACTTGAAACCTACTTTTCAAATTCTTCATCATGCTTAAGGTCCATGAAGTGATGATATGGGATGAGGTGACGTTCATTTCTTACCTTAGCATTGAAAAGGACTTCAAAAGCCTAACCTAGTTTTGGGTGGGTAATGGTGAAAACTTGAATTTTGGATAGATCATTGTCATGGTTAGGGACATGGTCTGTGAAAGTAGTTTCCTTTTCCTTGTTATTTCCAACTGTAGAGAGGCCTTGGTGGCTCACTTTAAGTGGTAGGTACTCTTGGTGTTAGGGTTTTGTCAAACTCTAAATGATGTGGAAGTCAATGGCATTTGTTATCTTAATGAATTGCTCGTTATTCCCTTTTGTGTGAAAAGGAGGATACAGGATAGTAATCTCTAGAATGTAGGAGTTCATTTTATTTTTATTTTTTATGAGGTCAGTTTTCTCTATTCTTCATGTCGTAGATAATGGTTCTTTTTCCTTTAATAGGATCTGGTGCCCTCAACGTTCCACCCAAAGCTACTTTCTTTGTGAGAAGTGATAATGATTGTTTTGGATAGAACCCTCATTATTTAATAAATGGGTGCATCTTGTTAGTTGGGTTTTTTTTTTTTTTTTTTTTAGAAGAATTGGTGGATCACCTCCTAATTCATTGCCATTCTGTATATAACATTTGGCCCCTCGTATGTTTGTTGTTTGGGGTCTCTTGGCTACTCTTACATTGTTGGATGATCATTTTTTGGCTGGTGTGTTGGGTGTTCAACCTTAATGATGGGAATCAGGACGGTCCACATGAGTTAACCCATGACCTACGTACGTTTAAGACCTATATTAGGCAGGGTCGTAGGGTTTAGTTCAATAATTTTTAGTGTTTTATTTTTATTTAGGATTTCTTTTATTGTTATTTTGATTAGGGTTTCTTTTACTGTTTGTTTAGGTTGTAGTCTATATAAGGGCATAAACTCTTAATTTTGGCAGACATGATGAATGAATATTGAATAAAAATTCTTCTTTTGTAACTCTCTCTTTCTTTTCTCTTTCTTCTCTCTTCCCTCTCTTTCTTCTCTCCCTAAGTTCTACATCAATTAGTATTAGAGCACTAATCTCTGCAAACTTTTGTGCAGAACATCCACAAGCAACCATCTTAGCCGGTCACTATACTTTCTTTGAGTCCATCATCATTGTCGTACCAACCCTTCCGCTACCCAAGTCATATTCATATCCTCAAGTCCAACAAGCCTGCCAAACTCAACCTTGACAATCCCACACCCACATCATAGTCACCCCATACCAAACAGAACACCAGCAAACAACAGAATATATCATTAATGCATTTGCCTTCACAACCAACCTCTAACATAACTAAGCCTCACAATCGTTAGACGCTTGAGACCCACTTGTTACCCTAACCCATGACCATATGCCACCAACGCTACAAACTCGCTACACCCAAGAACGAGTCCTCTTTGAAAAATCCTTGAATTTTTAAAATCTTCTTTATATTACAAATTCTTCTTTGAAATTTTGCAACTAAAAACAACTTTAAAGATGTTGAAATTTTCAGTCTTACTTATTTCCTTTGTGTCCTCATTGATGTTTATTTGTCTCATTCCACCCTAGTTAAAAATTGTTTTTGCTTTAAAAGCAATGTTATTTTCTCTTTGTTTCGCAATTCGAAAGCGCATCCTTCGTTTCTTCCAACTTAGGTGACTTGGAAAGCCTTAGTTACCCCTAAACACAGTTCAAAGTCTCGGTTGTGGACATCATTGCGTCTCGGTCACAAGCATCTTGGTTGCAGACATCTCGTTGCTTTTCAACCGAGATTCGACTTTAGGCATGAAAGAATGAAAAAAAGAAAAAGAAAAAAACAGAAAAGCTAGAAAATATAAAACAAACACATTGAACCCATCAAATAAGCAAAATAAGTGACTTAAGATGTAGAATATGATAAGAACCATCAAAACAGGCGCTAGTGCGATATAGTATCATGGAATAATAGGTTAAATTTTAACTTTTTAAAAAGAATATAATTGTTAGTGAAAGTAACACCATTGTTTTTTTATTTTTTATTTTTCGGTACAAATGAAGTGTTAGGTTGTTTTTCTGGATATCATAAAAGGATTGCTCTTCAAAAATAGTAGAAGTGATTAATTTATAAATTAAGTAAATATGTTGAAATGATCGAGACGGGACGGGAAGACCAAGATCTCCACGAGATGGCTATGATCTTGGGCTAGACGAAATGACTAAGAATTCAGTTGAAATGAGAAGATGAGATTTCTCTTCATATATTCGACTTGGGAGAAGTTCTTGTCTCGGTCCTTACCCAGTCCTAGATAACTGGGTCCTATCATCTCGGTCTAGGCCTAGACTTTGAACCATGCCCCTAAAGTAAAACTTTTTCTTGGTCAGCCGCCCAAAATAATTTGATCTTTGTCTAGACATCTGTGTTATGCGCAGGCGCACAGCTTAGCTAGCGACTCAGTGGATCATTTTTTTTTCTTCATTACCCCTTCACGTATTGGATTTGGTAGCATCTTCTCGTAAGTGTGGGGAGAGATGGGTGGCCATGAGGATGATGCTTCTGTGTTGTTGATTTCATTTGGTGGGTTTGGGAAGTCGGAGAGGGGTAGGATCCTTGGCTCTCGTTCTGTGATGAATATTTTTTTAGAAAGGAATGTTATTGACTTTTGAGGATAAATTCTCTTTGACGGAGATTATTCGGCATAGAATTGTCTTTCTAGCTTCTCTTTAGATCTCTATCAGTATGACATTTGAAATAATTCCTCTTACTCCCATTTCTAGAAATTGGTTTTCTATTTGCTCTGCGCTTAGCCCATCGATATGTCTATAGCCCACCCTTGTTTGGAAATGCCCACTAGGTGTTTGAAGTTAAATTTGATGGTTTCTCTCTCGAGAATTTAGGTCAATTGGATATAGGAGGCAATTTTAGAGATTGTCAAGGGAAGTCATTTAAACTTTTTCTTTTCCCACAAGTAAAGACTTAGCATTGAAGTGGAGTTAGTGGCCCTTTTAGAATGATTTAGAGAAGAGTCTAGATTGAGGTTCCTCAACTAATTGTGGAGGGGGATGCGACTATATCATGGTAGGACTGGTCTTAGCTATCAAAGCCTGTGGGGAATTTGATTGCATGACTATATAACCATACCTGCTTGAAAAAAATAAAATCTTTTGCATGTTAGGATTTGATAGTTATGGATTTCATTAGAAAACATATTTTTGGTTTTCGTGTAAGCATATGGATCCTATGCCAATATTTGGAAACAGGATGTTGAGAACCCAAAGTTTTAACTCTATTTTTATTTTGATTTCCATTCCCTAATTTGGTTACATTGTGGGAATGCGTTGGGCTCTTTCTTTGTCCTGCTATGATTGTTCTGCCTTCTGTTTGTTCTTAAGTGGATTGCAGTCTTAAAAGATTTTTCCACTGTGTTTAAATTCCTTAGGAACTAGAGCTCTAAGGGTGTAAGGGAATTACAACTTTAAGAGAATTACAAGTTTAATCTACGCCCAGAATTAAGACTTGATTATTTGAAAGTTCACAAATGTTTTTTCTCTCTTTCTGAAAAATTTTCTGTTTTTAAGTAATGTGTTGGATTCTGTTGGGATTTGAAATTTTGATCCTTATGGTTTTAGGCATTTTGAATTTATTTACAGGCTTATAGCTTCAGCCCATTTTTACCTTTTCAGTACGAGAATGACAGTATGAGTTTATTTCATCAATTTTTATTAGTTTGGATTTTGACTTTCATGGAAATTGGTTTCTTATGTTTTATTGGGAGATAGGTCTTGCTGATCATGATAATTATAACGAGTTTTGTCGTCTTCTTGGACGTTTCAAAGTGAATTATCAGGTAAAACTCACATGCTCTTTCACACCCTCTTTCTCCCTCTTCGTTGAATTTAATAGGGCACTTAATATATGTTTGGGGTCGTATTTTCTTTAAGCTTGAAAGTTTTATTTCCATTTTGTACCTGATTTGCTGTGTACCACCCAAACATATTTTTATTGCTTATGTAGTAAGTTATGTATGCTTGGGCCTGGGATGAGAATTCCACAGTTTGATAGTTAAGTCTATAAGTGTTCATGTTATATATATAACCCAGTGCACAAATCTTAAAATTATGTACTTGAATGCATCATTGGTTGAAATTTCATGGATATTATGTGACAGTATCTTATGGAAGTGTTGGTGCGCAATGATTTCAGAAGAACCTGAACATCCCTAAACATCTGTAGATGTCCTCTAAATTTTATTTCTTCATATCTATAGGGGAAATTGTGCCTCCTGATTTTGTTGATGTTGACAACAAAAGTTTTATTACTCTTCTGTAACAAAACTTTATCTAACGTCATGGTGAAGAAATAGCGGCAGAAGGGTAAATGACATGAGAAAGGGAAATGTATCCCACTTGCATATAAGCCTCCATGTAGAGAGAGGGATGTGATGAATCCCACATTCCTACTACCTGTAAAATTGGGAGAGAAGAAGAGAAAGATGATGCAAGGTAATGTGCATGCCACTGTCCCCTAGTACATTGAAAAATAATTGGATATAAAATTTGGAATAAAATCTACTTGTGGCATCACTTGCCAACCTTTGTATGTCTTTTCAAAACATAGTCGAGAAAAAAGTGTTTCAAATGTTCTATTTAAACTGAAAAGCAAAAGAAAAGAAAAAAAAAGAAAAAAAAGAAACAAAAGACTCGCAGATGGACATTATATGCAATGATGCATCTTATCATATTGCTAGGCCATGTCTGGCCCAGCCATCCTACTGCTCCCGTTCACATTTTCAGCTTTGAAGGGCAGTTGTACGTACTTAATCCCTTTCGTCTCCCTGCCCCTACCCCCACACTTTTGCTATGCAAATGGGAACTGAAAAGCCACCTTAAAGTTTTGTGTTGAAAATTTTAAGTTTGTATGTTCAAGCATGTGGGTAAATTTCAACTAGAATTAGTTTGTCTCTGTAGATAAAATTGTTTAAGCATATATATATATATATATATATATGGGACAGGTTTCCCTAACCATTCTTTTTACCATTATTTCTACCATCCGTTTTCAGAACACCAATGTGGGTCTAATATTTTGAGAAACTGACTGTTGGATTACATATTCTCCTTATATGCATTACGTATGCCAAAAATCACAGTGATCCAACGGTTTGTTTCTAAAAAATGCTACTATGAAATATTATTATAATTAAAAACATCGCAGTTTTTTAATGTGAGATTTTTTAAAATCTTACTGTTGGATCAATGTGGTTTTTGGCATACATGACTTGTATAAGAAGAGTATCTAATCCAAGGGTCGGTTTCTCAAATTATTCGACCTACATTGGTGTTTTGAAACGGATGGTAGAAATAATGGTAAAAAGAACGGTTAGGGGAACGTGACCATATATATATGTTTGCCTGTTAGATATTTTGTTCAATGTACAGTTGTTTGTAGTATACTAGTATTTGAGATCTATGTATCACATTCCCCTTTTTTGTCCTAATGTGCAGTTGACATAGTTTACTATTGGTTCATTTTTATATGCCTCTTGGCAATTATTAATTATTATTTCTTTCTTTATGGGTGACATCTCAAAAATTTAAATTTCTATTTCTTCTTCCTATATATGTGAAAATGTATTAAATTTCTCTCTTATTAATGATGAAATGAACGGGCTTCTATTATATCATTGCTCATGTTGCTCTTTCCTTTTCCCAAATTTTTTTTTTTTAATTGGTGAGAATATTGTTGCTCATGGAGGTTGTAATTGCGAAATTATGTTACAGTTATCAGAACTTGTGAATGTGGAAGGCTATAGTGATTGGATACGTTTAGTAGCAGAGTTCACATTAAAGTCACTTCAGTCCTGGCAGGTTAGTTTGTCTATTACTGTTAGCTATTTGGAAGAACTTTCTCTTGTTTGAAACTGATAAAATAAATGTGTTTATTACCAGTGGGCCAGCAGCAGTGTTTACTACCTTCTGGGTCTGTGGTCCAGATTGGTAACATCTGTACGGTATTTAAAGGGTGACACACCAAACCTTCTGGATGAATTGGCACCTAAGATTGTAGAAGGTTTCGTTTCATCAAGATTTGATTCTTTGCAGGTTATATAACATTTCTTTCTTCAGATGGTGCATTTAGATTTTATTCTACTGAATGGAACATTATACATCACACTTTATCCATTTGTAGCAGGCTGGATTGTCAGATGACTCCGAGGATCCACTTGACAATGTTGAACTTCTTCAAGATCAGCTTGATTGCTTTCCTTACCTCTGCAGATTTCAGGTTCAGACCTTTAGATGCTTTCTTTAATGACACAAATTTTAGTTCTAATCTTGCAGGTTACATTTTTAATGTTGTTTTTCTCTTTAAATTTTCTGATGACTATAATGCTTTCATTTGACCTACGAGATGCAGTATGAGAGCTGCAGTACATATATAATGAAGATTATGGAGCCTATCCTGCAAACATATATGGTATAATTAAATCGCTTTTGTATAATGCCTCAATTTTGTTAGGATACCCGTGAAATCCTCTATATGATGATATTGACTGTGTCAAATTAGTGTCAAACATACTAATTTGTTTTATATAGGAAGGAGCAAACCTTCAGACATGTGCAGATAACAATGAACTCTCTGTGACTGAAGCCAAACTCTCTTGGATAGTACATATAGTTGCTGCCATTCTTAGAACAAAGAACATCACTGGCTTCAGGTACACTATTCTACTAAATCATACTACATTTGGACATTTCAGAAGGGCAGTTTGTTTTTCATCTTAATTTCCTTTGCTTCTCACTTGCAGTGGGGAATCACAAGAAATTCTTGATGCAGAACTTTCAGCACGTGTATTGCAGTTGATAAATGTTACTGACCTTGGATTACACAGTCAGGTATATGAAGAGGAAGGAAAATGTGTTCGGTTTGCTCTTAGCTCTTGACTACAACAGCATATGTCCTCTTTATAGGGAAAATGTGATATTCTTGTGTTTAAGAACTTACAAACTAAAATATTAATAAAATTAGATATTAAATTTAAAATAACTACGAATTTTGATTATTTAAACTAGCCTTATTTTATATTTTGCAATGTTAACTTTTTTATATAGTTATGCAAGTTTAAGGTTGCAGATGTAGGAGTTCGGCACTATTATTTAACTAAATTATGATCATGTTGAATGATATGTTATAAGTATGCATGCATGAATCTGCTACTGTTACCAATGTACATACTTTCTGATTTTCTTCTGAATTAAGGATATTTTAACTTCGAGATGAGGCTAGAAACAGTTAATTCGGTTGATTAATATTTAGTATTTGCATATATAAAGATGTGTGTGTGTGTGTGTGTGTAAATGAAATTTCGTAGAATATATTTTAGAATAAATGTCGAATTTTATTTTGATGTTTTTTGAACAAAACCTTTCCTTTCTTCTTTTTTTTTTTTTTTTTTTTTTTGAGGTTCAATTGATCAATTGTTATATTTATTACACGGGCAGGGGTGGTTGTACAAAGATTTTAAGTAATGCAAGATGGTACAAAAATAAATCACGATAGGGTCATTTAAATATTTAGCAAACCTAAGGTTTCTTGAAGAGGGGTTATTTAGTGATATAGGTAACATGAGGTGAAATAAAATAATTCATGTGAAGTAAATAAAATCATGCAAGGAGAAGAAGAAGAAAGGAAAGGGGGAGTAGCGGTGTGTTACTTTGACATGGATGGTGGCACAAGCAACTGATCTTTGTGTGTGCGCGTCCTTTATTCCTAATCAATGAAAGTTGAATGGATTTGTTCTCACTTCTCTGCTTCTTTTAATTTTCAAATATCATGCTAGTGTTGCACAATTCTATTTTCTATGATTAGTATGGAATGTAGCCAAAGCCTTTGCAAGTTAGGCACTTGTTCTCTTCCTTCTCCTTGGAATTTCCGGTCATGGTTTATTGAACTAAAGAGCCTAAAAAACAAGTAGGCTTGTTATTGGAAAAGCTGCAACCATTCACGAAATTCTCAACTAACTTATCTTTGCTGAGGTCAATTGAAGATCTGTCTACCTTTTGTACAATAGTTGAAAATTGCCTCAAAATAGATTTTCTTCGAAAATATATATCAATTTGATATGCAATTTGAATTGCATCTCCCTCAGTATTTAATCGACAAGTGACTAACCCAGATGTTATTTGTTGTTTTAAACTTTGCCGATAAATAGCGATCATGATATTCTGATTCCATTCATAATTTGATCTAATAACCAAATTATAAATTGGTTGGTGTATTCCTCCATCAACATGCTCTCTTGTCATGGATTGGTAAACTCCATATGAGGGCATTGCTCATAGTTTGAAACATAAAGTCTGGTCATGGTTTGCTTCATCTCATCCAATGTCCTAGTGTCTCCAAATCTGTTACTTTTGTAAAGTTCTTGTTGCTTTATCCACAATATCCCTCTTGTTGTGTTTAGCTTAGCCTTTATAAAGTTCGATTTCCAAACTTCATTCATACCATATTACCAAATTATTCTCTAAATTGTATATCCAATCTTCAAAAGTTTTAGGATAGCAGTCTCGATAAAACTTAGGCTCATCCAATTTGACTCCCTTGCCGAACTCTTATTTTCTTTTCTACTTTGAAATAATTGTTGTTTCAAATTAGGATGTAGCTGAAATTCTTCATTTTTGATAGCTTCTCAATGCATTCCCTCACGCTTATATACAACACATTGCTTTCATTTCTAGGCGATGTGGAACTTCGCTTCACACCCTCCCTCATGAGTAGGGTGCTCACTCGACAGCACCTGCAACGTGCAGTCTAGGGACACACACTTTACCCATCCATTGGTATACCAGCTTTGATACCATGTTACCCGATCTTAGGTAGAATTCAACCCCAAAAGCTAGCTTAAGAAGTGAGTGTGCCCTCACACTTATATACAACACATTACTTTCATTCCTATGCGATGTAGGACTTCGCTTCACACCCTCCCTCACGCACAGCGTGCTCACTTGGCAGTACCTGCCGCATGCAGGCTAGGGACATGGACTCTATCCATCTCTCGGTATGCGAGCTCTGATATCATGTTACATGGTTTTGGGTAGAACTCAACCTAAAAAGTTAGCTCAAGAGGTGAGGGAGCCCTCACACTTATATACAGCATCTTACTTTCATACCTAGGCGATGTGGGACTTCGCTTCACAGAAACAGCTTTGTAAGCGAATGAATAGGGTTGGTTTAATGTGAATTTGAGGGTGGAATGGAGTGTAAGAAGCGACTGGTACATAGGGGTTGAAGTTGGATCAAAACTAGAGGATCCTTGCTCTTGATTCATAGTTGTTACTACGGATTTCTTACCAAGACACTAGTCGAAAGTCTCCCTACAAGGCCGTGGTATAGTTTGTACTTCACCTTTAAGCCAGTCAACATCTTTCTTCGCCCCAACTTCTTTTTGAGGCCTGATAATCTTTTGGGAATGTATCAAACTAAATTGTGAGACTTGTGTTTGCACCATTATGGTAGAACGGTTGAAGGAAATAGTCATGTTTTAGTAAAGGATAAGATTGCTTGCTGCTGCGCACTCACACCCCATAAATTTTCTTTCTAAGAACTGTATATTTATATATGTTCATTGGCAAAGAAAGAAGTATAAATATAAAATTGCCACTTTCTAAAATTTTTTTTCTACCCCTTTAATTTTTTTTTTTAAAAATTTACCCCACCAGATTTGCAATGTTATTTTGGCCAGTGGTGTCCCATTCTTTACTATCTGGTTCTTTTGTATTTTACATAAAACTAGCAACTTCTTAATGACCCATTTGCTTAATTGTTCATTTTTGAACCCATGACACCACCGTTTTACCGATTGTTTTAAAAACATTGTCACTCTTATTCATAAATTTTTGTTTTCTAGGTATGTGGAAAATCAAATAGTCATGAAACCGTTAGCCATTATATTTGGAACTGAAATTAAAATTTTGGCCTTAATTAGTGTTCATACATAAAGAGCATTTTTTTTTGTATCACTTAAGATGCAATTTGTAGAAAGTTGTAGTTAATTGATTTTAACTTATAGAATTAGGATTAGTGTTCAAGTACACTCAATAAAACAAATTTTAGATAGTTTGGCAAGTTACCAACATTCGAGGAGAGTAATATCAAATATACTATCAACACTAAGGACTAGAGTTCAAGAACTCTCTCCTTCTCAACTCTCTCAACCAAACTCCACAGAACGCATATCAACGTGAATCCATCTGAAATATATGTACCTACGAGCGCAAACCGCGCTATGCACGGGACTAATCAATAAGATTTTATCTAATAAATTATAATTGTATAAAATGGTTATTTTGATCCAATGATTTTGACCATTTGATCTAGCTTAATTAAATTTATAGAGTTAAAGAGATTGGGGAAAATTAATTTGGATGTATTATTAAAAAAATATATATATAACAAAGAAAGTAAGAAGTGAAGTGGAACCAGTTCTTTAAATAAAAATGAAATATAATTAAGAAGAGAAATGGGGAGAAGTAGATGAGATCCACAATAAATAAAAAGAATAAAAATTAATTATGGGAAGAGAAAGGAAACTTAAATGGGACCCACCCCAATAAAGAATCTTGAAATTTTAAATTTCAGTCAATTAGTTGGACCAATGATATAATGACATGTCATTTTAAAGTAGGAACAAAACCAATAAAAATGAAAGAAGTGAGAATTAAGGAGAGAAGAGAATGAAGGAGGGAAGAAATACAGAGCTTGCCACATCAGTGTACTACTCTTTATATAATAGATATTATATATACCCAAAAAATGCTTAGAAGACAGAAATTTTCCTACCGATAGTCAATTTTAATGGGTATTTTTAACTTTTCAAATTACTGAAAAGATAGAAACATTCCTACTGATATGTCAATAACGTAATGTAAAGAGCATTTCTGTCTTTTCATATGTAATATATATGTAATTGTATCAACAAGACTCATTTTCCTCTTAAAAGGGTTGACTGTGACACTATTATTCCAAAGCAAACCATATATACAGAGTTGAGGCAAAAACAGCCATGCATGCTAGACTGCTAGTTCATAGGATTTCATTGGCAGCGAAGAGCAACAGAGAAAAGCTTTGTTCTGCAAAAGAATGAGGACCATCAGGAGAGATGGTGAGGTGAGTGAGTACATATATATGCTCATAATGACCAAAAAAATATTATTACTTTCCCAGGAGCATTAGAGTCCATTGACATTGTATTAGATTATGATTGATAAAAAATTGGAATAATTACAAAAATATCATTATAAACAAGCTTCCTCTTTTTGCAAAGTGCTTAGTGCTCACTCATATTTACTCACTGAGAGATCTTCTGCTACAGTTACATGTCCCAAGTAGAACTATTACAACCTCTTTTTTTAAAGGTTTATTTAAAATATAAATTCCTAGTAGACATATTTTCTAAATATTAGAAATTTCAATGACTACAACTCAAAGGAAGTGTAATATTTTAACAAAACATAAACTCATATCTTCTTGTCCCTGAAAAGAATAATTTGGAGAAGAAATGAGCCACCACAGCTCTTTGTAAACAAGTGCACAGAAGTAATTGATTAGTGAATTTTAGTTTTTAACCCCAAATACATGTTTCTGATAGTTATTATTTTCTTCGTACTGTTAAAAATTCACAATAAATGATTTAAACTAAGAAAAATCATGAAACTACATTAGTATACTCCTAGCTACGCTAGAAATGTAGGATAAATAGGGCAAGCAAAAATACCTAGTCTACCTTGGTAAAATAAAGACTGAAACTCCGTAGGAAGCCATTAATGAGCTTCTCTAAGTTTTATCAATTTCAAATTTTGGCCAAACAGCCCTGAGGGCTTGTGAAAGAGTACTGTAACTAAGGGAGATTCTTTTTCTCACCTTCAAGTGGCTAAAGTCGGAAGGTCTTCAAGTTTGGGGGCTTAAATCTGAATATCTTCTAAATTCTTCCCTATTTTTCTCTTGCTCTTTCTCACCTCATTCCCTCCTATTACAGCATCTCATCTCTCTCTTTCTCTCTCTCTCTCTCTCTCTGTGTGCTATGCAGCTAATTTAGGCAATATGGTAAAGCCAAAGTGAATTTGGTTCTTGTTAAACTCCAATACATGCTACAACAGCCACCAGATGGCTTATATCCATGGCAGGTGTAATGTTTACACAGCTGGCATTTGATTAGCATATATGCAGATTAAGCTGCTGCAGATTTGACAAATGCCAAAGTCTAGAAGTGGCTTGATCCTTTTAAGGTCTATACATGCAGGATGAATGGCAAACATATGCTTAGGTTTAAGTATCTGTGGGTTTGGTTGCCTCCTACTAAAATGCTGACCAGCATTCTCCATGCTTGCAGCATGGGATGACAGCCACGATCACAGCCTTGCACCAAGACAGGTGTATTATCTGTACAAATGGCCAATTTCAGCAAAAGAATGATGGAAATCAATTTGACTTCTGGTTTTTATAATCCCCAACACATGCAGCACAGTGGCCACGAATGTTGCTCAAGTTTAAACCATGTGTAAGTCTTGCATTATATTGGATAGCAACCTTTTCCAATCTTCTCTGTGGTAATGGCCATTAAGCTGGCCTTGGTCCAGGGCAATGTGTGAGGCCAGCACATGTGACGTTTGGGTATTGCCTCTCACAACAATGTAAAACCCCTAGTGTCCTACTCAAGCATGAATGGACACTATTGTGGCTTAGACTTCTTAAATTTGTGAGTCGAGTGCATGTGTTCTTTTGAGCTTCAAGATTTGAGTCAAATTGATGAATTTTTTACCCCTTCCTACCAAAAGAAGTAGGATATTTTTCCCCTTTTTGTTGATTGCTTGCTTGTTGCGTGTACATTTATTATTGTACAAGGGACGTTATCTCTTTGCATTAATTTTAATAGTATGTAAAGCATGGAAATCTATTTGTTCCTTTGGATTGAAGCAATCTCTTCCTTGTTGGTGTCTAATTAGTTTCTGCCCTTTTACATCAGAGATATGGTGAATCAAGCAAGCAAAGACTTGATCGTGCAATTCTCACCTTCTTTCAACATTTTAGAAAGTCCTACATAGGTGATCAGGCCATGCATTCTTCCAAGGTAAATGAATTTCAAGTTTTTAAACACTGCCAACCCCCCACCAAAAAAGAAAAAAAAAAAAAAACAACCCACACAGCCAAAATTTATACAGAGAGAGAGAGAGAGAGAGAGAGAGAGAGAGAGAGAGAAGAAGAAGAAGAATTCCATGTATTTTTTAATTTTGCAGGAAGTCAAATCTTTCTTATGTTAATGATTTCTACTTTAATTACAGCAGTTATATGCCCGATTATCTGAGCTTCTTGGACTCCATGATCATCTACTTTTATTGAATGTCATTGTTGGAAAAATTGCTACAAATCTTAAGTGCTACATGGAGGTGACAGTTCATAGCTTGTTTCTAATCAATTTATCTTTCTTTTTTTCCTGTTCATTCCATATTTTGTTCCTGTTTGCAGAGTGAAGAGGTTATTAATCATGCATTAAGTCTCTTCTCGGAAATGGCATCTGGGTTAGTTTTATTGCTACAGGATTCTATTAGAACTGGAGTTTATCTTGTTTGGAAGTGCTCTATAGTGTTTATACATGAACGTGCATTTTCGTGTAGATATATGACAGGAAAGCTGCTTCTAAAGTTGGATACTATTCAGTTCATAATATCCAATCATAATGTAATTATGGCTTGTTCCATTTTACTTTATGCTTAAGATATGTAATTAATGTGAGTTTGATATAGAACTTGATTTTAGCAATTAATTCATCCCTTTTCCATTTTCAGCGGGAACACTTCCCTTTTTTAGGAGATTTCAGATGTTCCCGTAGCAGAACAAACTTCTATTACACTATTGGCTCGCTGATTTTCATGGAAGATAGCCCTTTGAAATTCAAATCATCAATGAGTTCTCTTTTGCAGGTCTTTATTTTCTTTTCCTATGACCACAATTTACGTTATAAAACCAGTCTTCCTTTTTTAGTAATGTAATTTTTGTTCCTCACTTCCTCCATATCTCTAATTTGGTATAGTTAGGTGGATGTTGATCCTTATAAGAAATAGATCTTCTCTTTTTGTTTATGCTGGCATGTTAATTCTACCTTAGAACAGAACTGGCTTCTTTTTTGTTTCTTAATTTTAATGCTTGGAGCTTTGGATATGTGCCTGAAGGTTTTTGTTAGTTTGGAATCAACACCTGATGCAATGTTTCGCACGGACACCGTAAAGTTTGCATTAATTGGGTTGATGCGGGATCTCAGAGGAATTGCTATGGCCACAAATAGGTTTGTATTCATTCCATTTCTGAGACTCCATCTTTTTTGCTAAGGCCTTGCTAATTTTTACGTGCTTCTCTCTCTCTCTCTCCCTCTAAATGTTTTTGTTTAGTCGGAGAACATATGGTTTCCTTTTTGATTGGCTATATCCGGCACGCATGCCACTTCTCCTAAAAGGCATCTCGCACTGGACTGATACTCCCGAGGTAATTGCAACCTACCATTTTGATGCTCCTGCATCTGTTGGTCCTTTATATTTCTTAAAAATGTGAGAAATCTTGTTTTTCTTTGTTTTTCCTTGTATATTGCGTTTGTTGGACTTGGAGGATCAGTCCTTATGTCTGAAGAGAAAGGTGGCAGGGGGTCCAACCTAATTTCTTTCTCAGAAAACTTTGGGTGCCTGCTTTTTGATTTGAACACAATAATTTGAAGCTATGGTGATAAATTTAATTTAAATTTTTTTTTTTAAAGAAGTAGAATTAATCTTAAAAAAATGAAAAGAAAAAAAAAAGAAGAAGAAGCTGCTGAAGTTGTACCTCTTGTTAATTAATGTAGCAAGTTAAGAAGGTAAAATTGTTGTCCTTGGATCTCACTTTTTGGAGAATGCCAAATTTAACACCTCATAATGGTGCCAGTTTTGGACAAACAAACTTGTCTTATGCTTCATAGTTGGAAACCCACCACCTTTATTGAAATCATATTAACATAATGTTTTTATCTTCTTGCTTTACTTAACCTATATAAGGTTATTGTGCTCCATTCACATTTTATTATATGCATATAAACATGCAAGATTCTTTGATCAATCAAATCATCACTATGTTTGATAGGAAGAATAGAAGGGAAGGTAAAAGTTAAAATAATCCTGTTATTCCTTCATTTCATTTGTTTCATGAGGAGAGAAAAGACTAAAATGACAATGTTTCATTTGGTTTTAACTGAAATGATGATATATTTTTTTTTAAACTGACTAAAACAGACCAAAACATTTCGAATAAAATTTCTTGAATATCTTTTTTTTTTTTTTTTTTCTAATGTGATGAGAGAAAAGAGGGGAAAATCTTAAGAACTAAGAATACAAGAGAAGAGAGGAGAGGAGGGGAGAGAGGAGCCAAAGGTAACCTCGCCACTGTCGCCCTCATCACTGTTGTAAGTAAATTGAATTATGTTGCAAACGGACACCCTCCTTCATTGCATTGTGTTCTCAGAAGGGTTCTTTCCCCTTTGCTCTCGTTAGTTGTTTAATCTTTTCTCAAGCGTAGTGGTGTCCAGATTATTATAGTGGACAAATCAATATAATTCCACTAGTAAGGGCTAAGGAAATGGAACTTGGAAGTAGTATTAACTGTAGTCATTTAAATTTTGGATGTCAATCACTATATCTAATTTGTGTTTACCAAAAAATAATTAACTAATTTGTATAACTAACAGTAGTAAAGTAAATACCTATGACTCTCATATAATTATAATTAATCTCTAAATCGTAAATTAGTACTATAACTTAAAATATTACTAGCTTCCTAGGGAAGATATTGGATTACTTCCAACTTCCAAGGGAATCGATTTGGCCGCTTCCTAGAGATGTAACAAGCTTGGCTTATGGTTACTTAACAAGTAACAACGAAGTTCCTTTTAACCTGAGTAAGGAAACTACACTCGTACTCACAAGCTTTTCAAGTAACTACTTATATTGACATCTTGACTTATAACAAGTAATTAAACCTTCTAAGCGTACCTAAATCTTGATTATTATAATTCTAGTACAAAGTATATCCAAAATAAACCAAGTAAATAATCATGTCAGTAGGCTCCTCATCAAGAAGTCTAGAGATAAAAGATCAAGTACTCTTTTCCTTCAATGAAATCTCTCTCCAGTGCTTCGTTCTTTTTCTTCATCTTCCTCACCATTGTCATTGTCATTGTTTTCCTTTCTACGCCTAGAAAATTGCTGCGTGATGGGCAATGACATCATAAATAGTACTGCTGGTGTTAGAATCTGTATGGACAAGTCAGTTTCATCTTCCTTCATGTAAAACCTCACTTTCTAGAAGAGTACAACATTCTGATTTCCAGTGTCTCCCTCCCCCCCCAAAATTCGACATTGTTTGTTATGGATTAAATCCATTTGCTCAAACATCTAGAAAACACCATTTTCTCATCGATCTGATGGCTGGTGATTGCTGGATTTTTGTTTTGATGGGTTCTCCACTTTCAAATGGGTCACTGTCACTGGGAATTTAGGAGAGTTTCTGGTTTGGTGATTGAATGAAGAGAGTACTGGAAAGTTTTTCCTCCCAAGATGTTGCCACCACATGAACTTAAAAGGTGACATGAACTGTTTGTTTGCTGGAGGATATTGGAATCATCTTCTTTTGGGTCACAACTTCCAAGGAATATGAAGGCATACCTCTTCCCTTTATTTTGATGGATTGGAAATCAGTTTGTGAGGTGAAGTTCAATTTTAGTGGTTGTTCCTTGAATAATCCAGGCACTATGGTGTTGGGGGTGTGTTTAGAAATCATGATAGAAGTGTCATTTAGTCTTATTCCTTGCCTAAGATAAAGTTTTGGTGTGTAAAAGGGAGATCTTAGTGATCTTGTGTAGGCTTAGGTATGTAAGATCCATGATTTGCGAAAATATTCTTGTGGAGTGGAACACTTTTAGGACGGTAGTTTAAAATATTGGCATCTTAAGAGAGCTTTGGATAATGTGAGGCTTATTGGAGCTTCTTTCTCTTGGGTGCATTATGTGACATGTATTGTAATTATATTTTATTAGTGATGGGGCTTAGTCTTTCAGTATGAGTAATTTAGTAAATTAGTAGTTCTTAGTTTAGCAGTTTCGTAATATTTGGTTATTCGACACTAATAAATAGGCTTGTATCTCTTTTTTTTTTTTGTTAATGAGAATTTATTTTTTGTAAAGTAACATGGTATCATAGCCTTCATGAGAGCCTAGGGCTCCTCTTTTGGACCTGTGAAGAAGCAGACCACATACAGCAGATCAGCCCCTTTGCAGACCGCAGACCACAGACCACAGAACAGCTTCTTCATACCACTCACAAGCCACAGGTGATCACATCTCTTCTTCTCTCTTTCTCGCAAGCCTTTCTTTTTTCGAGACTCCAAGCAACAATCACAGGTAGCAAATTTCAGCCAATTATCTCAGAATATCAAGCAACCCAGAACAGAAATTCTCTGCCGACTTCTTCTCCAATCTAACCCATACCAGCAACCCCAGACCAGCAATTCTCAGCAGGCTTCTTCTCCAATCAAACCCATAGCAGAAACCCTAAATCAGCAATTTCCTGCACATAATTTTTCTTCTATTATTCACTGTCACACACTAATACCCCAAATATAATATATACTAATATCGTATTTGAGATCTAATCCACACATCTTTAACCACATTATGATGTCCTAACTCTTCATGTCCTACTGCGTTAGGTCCACGAATGAAGTGTCCTATGAGTACACCGAGTCGTCCTCACATGTTCACGTGGCATTGCTATTTTTGAGTATCAATAGATATATTATTCTGGGGATGTGCTTAATTTTGAATGATTAAATGGTCTGCCAGTAAGGTGCATAAGTTTGCTTGTAGTTTTCCCCATTTGTGGAACGTATCTAATAGATCAGTTAAGCCGAGGGACATATCTCTTGTTTTTTTTTCCCTCCTGCATCAAGACACTTTGTTTTGATTCTAATGTGAACTGCTCCCTATCCTTTTCTTCTCTGTACCTCCTCTATCTCTGTGCTTTGGAGCTACACTGTGGAGCATCTCGCTCTGGAAAGTGCTCAACATTTAATCCAGGCAGGCCTAATTGTTGGAACCTATTACTGTCCCCTATAAATTTTGTTTCTTTGAAAGATTTTTGCCATATGCAGGTACATACCTCATATTGTTGAGGCCTTAATTTCAAAAGGCTAGGTTAAGATAATTATGAGTGGAAATTCTAGAAATAATCTTGAAGGCGCAGGAGCAGGCATACTAATCTGCAGTGACCAAAATCTGTTTCTAAACTGTTTTTCAGCAACATGATAATCTGCTACAACATTGTAGTGGAACCTAAAGCTATAGACAAGAACTACTCTTAGCCTGGGATGAGAGCTACAGATTGGTAGACTGTGAAGTGAATATTGGGTATGTTTCGAACTTGCTGCGGTGAGAGATCCATCCTATAATCCTTATTAGGCTTTGATGGGGAATCTTCAGATGTTCCACTTGTTGAGAAGAGTTAAGTATCTCTCTTTGTGTGGCATTCTACGTTGGCACCTTTTCAGAAGAGGTTACAGAGCATTAACATATAATGAGTGGAAGGCATTGTTGTTTTGAGAGTTTGGATAGGTTTCTCCATTTTGTATTTGGCCTTCTACCCCTTGCGTGAGTTTGGAAGTTTAGGGGTGTTTAGGTTGGACTGTCTCCATCTTTTCGGGCTACAATATCTTGCGCATTGCACTGCATACTCTTTTATCATTCTTTTTTCGATCAAGTAAAAGTAAATTTCATTTAAAAAGTATATAGAAACAAAGAACCAAAGGGCCCAACACCCCTATACGTTCGGGGTATACACAAAAATTTAAAAACTGAAAAGCTAAAAAACTAAAAAGTCTAGGAAGTGATGGAAAGTGATCAAGCTCTTCCCCCCCCCCCCCCCAAAAAAAAAAATCCAGCCACTCTATAGGAAACTCAATATTAAAAAATCTTCCAATTTGCTAGGACTCTCTCTTCCTAACCCACCAACTTTCCAATGCACACTTTCCCAAATTCAAGATCACACAACAAACCCCAAACAAGTTAAAACTTAAAACAATAAACCCAAAGCTACTGACTACTTTACAATTTAAAAGAAGGTTGGCCCACCGACTCACATGTCTTCTTTACATATGATACACCAATTGGGGTAAAAAAGAACAAGAATCCTCTTAATGAGATTATTAATAGTCAAGCACTTACCCCAAACTACCGTCCAAGTGAGGAAGGAAACCTTAGATGGGGCTTAGGTCCTCGATACTCCGTACATAGGAAAGAAAACTTCCTCGCCTCTAAAAAGAATCTTAAAATAAGGTTTCATAGAGAACTCCCCATCTTGGGCCCTTTCTGCACTGTCATATCCTCTAACCCCCCCTCACTGGTGCTGTTGTGTGCAAAATGTTCAAAAACATTATCATCCTCTCCAATTCCCAATCATGTAGATTCCTAGAGAAAGCAATATCCCATTCCATCACATCACCTCTCCAAGGGCTGCAATCTTTTATCCAAGCCTCCTCATCAACCACTGTGTCAAACAGGTTCGTAAACTTGCATGGAAAACGGTAGAATTGCTAACTAATATGGAAACACTCATGGGCAATGCTATGCTGGCAATATTGTGTGTGTGTAATCTTATTCAATGAATTAAAAGTGATTACAAGAAAGATTATATAGACAACCTAAACTAGCAAATATGGAAAGTCAACTCTACGACATAGAAACCAAATAAACTAAGAATATAAAGCTAGGACAGAATATTAATATACAGCTTACAAATATATGC
The DNA here is from genome assembly GCA_017140935.1 of Hamamelis virginiana. NCBI lineage: Eukaryota > Viridiplantae > Streptophyta > Magnoliopsida > Saxifragales > Hamamelidaceae > Hamamelis > Hamamelis virginiana. The sequence goes on from JAESVK010000631.1 coordinate 129,132, forward strand.
CATAAGAATAGATTTAATGTATAACTATCTTTCTACCAAGCATAGGTATGTAGTCTTCTATTTACAAATGTTTGGGGCTTTTTTTTTTTTTTTTTTTTTTTTGCCATTCATGGTGTAAGTCATGATGTGGTGATTTGGAAATAATAAATTTGTATGCCTCACGTGTATAAATTATCCTTTAATCTTTGAATGTTCAAACAAGAAAGGAGCACCTATTTCATACAAAAAAAATGTGCAGGTAACAACACCACTGTTGAAATTCATGGCTGAGTTGGTGCTTAACAAATCCCAGCGATTAACTTTTGATTCATCTTCTCCTAATGGCATACTGCTTTTCCGAGAAGTCAGCAAATTGGTTGTAGCCTATGGGTCAAGGATTTTGTCTCTTCCCAATTGTGCAGATATGTATACCTTCAAATACAAGGGAATATGGATTTCTTTGACTATTCTTTCAAGAGGTATGCATGTTTAATTTCTTATTTTTCCTCTTAACTTTGTTTATGTTTTACCTGGATAAGACATTCCCTTTCTTTTTCCTGTATTTTGTTTACGGAATATTTTCACTTATGCTATCTCAATGTGTTTTGAGTCCAATCAATTACATGTGGTACATTGTGTTTGGGTGTATCATGTACGTGTTGCTTTACCGTATGGACAGATGAAAGTGGAAGTCTCTTAATAATCATTGGACAGTTAAGTAGACATGCTCTGCTTGAACTAGAATTTGCTGACAACCTTTGTCACAATTGTCACTTATTTCGTTGTCAAACAGTTTTGTGATATTGGTCTGTAAACTAGGTGCTCTGCACTTCATGATGCCATTTACTCTGAACTTCACTTATTTCCTATTATGTATCTCTTGAATACCATTCTAAATTGCAGATCAAAAGCTAGACATGGGAAACTTGTAAGTTGTAACTAGTGTCCAAGAAGAGAAGTGTTCTTGGTGCTTTTTATTTTGTTGTGCTGGTTTCATATTTGTTGACTTGTTATTGGTAACATCCAATTTTTTATTGATATGAGATGCAACATTTTACTAAACAACACTTGCACTTTACTTTTCATTAAGCTGTTGGCTTATTTTAATGTAGTACACTTTTTTATGACAGCTCTTTCTGGAAACTATGTCAACTTTGGTGTGTTTGAACTATATGGTGATAGAGCATTAGCTGATGCTGTTGATATTGCTCTAAAGATGACAATGTCAATTCCTTTGGCTGATATACTCGCATATCGAAGGGTATGATGTTTGGCTTCAAGTTGTACGCATAGAAGCGTCGATTTGGAAATTTTCTTTTGATATGTTATTGTAAAATTTTATAAATTATATATTTTATCTGAAAAACAGGGGAGGAAAACTTTCTTGTCTAGAGAACACCTTTTTTTTTTTTTTTTGGTAATACATACTGATTTTTGGAGTGATACCACTAATTGAGAAGTGCATGATATCTATTACGGATCTATCATCACCAGTCAAATCCATAGAATGTAGAATATTCAATAAATTTGGCTTGTAATTCATCAGCCAAGCTTACATGGTTTAATTCAATTGTGTTCAATATGGAATTAATTTGTTTATGTGAGATGCAAAATATTATATGTTGAGATGTGCTTCACCATTGCTAGGCTTACTATTTGCTTCTCCTTGTTTCTTTTTGGCCTTCTAAGTGGTTTTCTTCACTCCCTTGTGTTATGGAGTTTTTTTATTTTTACACGGTCTTGGGTAGAACTCAACCCCAAAAGATAGCTTAAGAGGTGAGGGTGCCCTCACGCTTATATACAGCACATTACTTTCATACTTAGGCGATGTGGGACTTCGCTTCACACCCTCCCTCACGCGCAGCATGCTCACTCGGCAACATCTACCGCATGCAGGCCTGGGACACGCACCCTACCCATCCCTCAGTATGCCGGCTCTGATACCATGAAAACTATCTTTAAGAGAAGAACAATCTCTTATTCAAAGTGTAAACAATATGATTACAAACCTAGAATTTATAGAGAACCTATTACAAAAAAGGAAAGTCAACTCTAAGAAATATAGAAACCTAGGAAACATAGAAACTCTTAATACGTGGAAACTAATAAAATAGGAAAGTCAACTCTACAAAATAATACAAAATCTTATGTATAGCTCACATTTACATCATCTTGTAGAGCACTTTGTTGTGTAATGATGGTCTATGGTTTTCCAACACTCTATTTCTCAATTCAACGGGATCTTAATCCAAACTATTTAGAGTTTAGCCTTCTGAATAATTCTTCATTTTCTCCTTTTCATTTTTAATATTCTATTTATGGTCATATTTCTGTTACATGATTATGTCATGGGCCATCAAGTGTTTCTTCTCTGTCTCAACACACACTGTACTTTGGCCTTCCTCTACTCCTTGTAGGTCCATCCTTCAACTTGAACCATAATGCTCCTTCTTCAAATCCCAGCACCCCCCTCTCCCCCACTCCATCCCCCACAGACACGCAAAAGCAAAAGCATGAGCACTGGAGTAGGGCTAGGGTGAATAGCCAGTGGTTTAGCCCAAAACCCCCCCCCCCCTCTTTTTTGGGTATATCTAGTCGACCTTATGAACAGATCATTTTAGATCCACAGGGTAGCCACCCCGACTGTTGAGCCAAATGCATTTGTTTCTGTCATTAATGCCACCCATCTGTCTCAAGATCATCATTGTGCATATGCCCATTCTATGGACACGCTGTTTTTTGACTACTAAGCATTTTTTGCCATCTTTATAATATTTGAACAATATTTTCCTCATCGAAGAACCGGAGAAATTGACAATAAGGAGTTGGAGGATCAAAGCATTCATTTGGGTTAAAATACTGAAACCAATCCAAACAGTTACTATGCTAGGTTCATGTTATAGTAAAGTAAATTGTTATAATAGTTTTTTTTTTTTATTTATATGTTTGTTTTGCAATATATATATAATTGAAAAATGAATTCACATTATCGTCCTTTATTGTTATGCAGCTTACAGGGGCTTACTTTGTGTTGTTAGAGGTTCTATTGAACAGCCATATCGTTTTCATTTTGAACCTAGATACAAGCACCTTTATGTATATTGTTGGATCCCTTGAAGCAGGCTTTAAGGTTTTAGATGCAAATATCTTATCACAGGTTTGCTCGTTTTTTAATTTATATTTTCCTTTGATACGAAAATCATTCTTGAAGTGGTACGATATCATTATAATGCAGGGAATATGTTACGTCTTCCCATAGTAATTAACTTCAAATTTGTCATTTCAGTGTGCCTCTGCTATTGATAATTTGGCTACTTTTTATTTCAACCATATTACAATTGGAGAGTCACCCACTTCACCAGCTGCTCTTAATCTTGCTCGACATGTTGCAGATTGCCCTAGTGTGTTTCTAGAAGTAAGTAATACATTTCGGTCCAAGCTGAGCTATTTTGGGATTACTTCTTCTTGGTTGTGATATATATAATGTTCTAAAAATCGGCCGTTACGTATCGTACTGGCCAATACATAAAAGTTTTCCAAAGTCTTGTTACGCATTATGGGCTTTAAAGGATTGTGTATTAGAATTCACAGCGAATCAAACCGTTACAGCATCGGCGTTGTAATGAGTGTGTCTCAGACGATATGGTTGTTATGGCACTGTATAGGTCCATTATGCACTCGGCAAACAAATTGTGTGTTTTTCAAAAAAATATAAATAAAATGGAGGGCCATAACAGAGAAAACATGAGAGATTCTTAAAATGAAGAACAGAAAAAAGGTGAGGAAGGCGATTAAAAACAAAACAATGAAAAAAAAGGGAGGATGGAGAGAAAAACGTGAAGAAGGACATTCGAGGCTTTGAAATTACGAGTGGCCGTCACTATTGCCTTCGGCTAATAAGTCGCAATTTCCACTTTTTATTTTTCCTCTTCAGTGAGTTCTTGGTTTGGGCATATATATATATATATAGAGAGAGAGAGAGAGGTGCTAATATCAGGTGCGCCTAACGCAACTTTGCGTCGAGTGACCTCCATTTGGCCATTTTCAAAACAAATTTGAAAAGCTGACTGTTTGATTAAATACCCCTCATGTATGTCAAGCTTGCCGAAAATCACATCAATCCAATGGTTGGTTTACAAAAAAACTTACTATAAAAAATAGTGACATTTTGAAGAAGAAAAAAGGCACGGTTTTTCACAGTGACATTTTTCAAAAACCTACCGTTGGATCAGAGTGATTTTTTGCAGACATGACATTCATAAGAGGGGAATCTAATCTAACAGTCGGTTTTTCAAACTATGTTATGTAATTGTCTCAACGGAGGTCACCTGACGCAACTTTGAAACTATCTTTGAAACTTTAGATCTACAACAATCTAGCTTCAAGAACACAAATCCAACAGCATGATCTTTAGATCCACAAAGTTTTTGGCATGAAACCCAAATAGAACCATTTTTGACACATCTCACCAAATATCACTCCAAATCCTTCAACAATTCATCAAAACTCAACCCAACTACTCCAAATCAATGCCTCAAACTTCCACAACCATCAATCCTCCAAGATTCACATGGTTTCCCTAATAACTCAAAAAAGGGGTATGTAACCAAAAGATAAAAGAAGAAGAAGATGATGATCATGGGCAGGGTTTTAAGTATCGGGTAACGGACCTGTAACGGTAACGGTAAAGGTGTAACGAGTATGGGGTGTATTGGGTGATTCGTAACGGGTATTGAGCGCTAGGGTCGTGAAATTTTTTTTTTTTTTTTTTTGCACACCAACCCCCAAAAGATATAATTCACATATCTTTACCTAATACTAATGTATATTAATATTTTCAAAGAGTTCTAGTGAATTTATTTCAAGTTTTCACGAATCATTAGTTCATCACTCAATTAA
>JAESVK010000632.1:0-20017 GCA_017140935.1 Hamamelis virginiana
TAGGGCATATCTCTAACATAAGAAACAAGTGAGTGGCCAAGAAGTGAGTGGCCAAGAAAATGACAAGTGCCACAAGTGCTATTCCTATCGGTTTTACAACCAGCAAAATCCGCATCCGAATAACTAACAATGTTAAAAGAAGCATGCTTTGGATATAACAAGCCTAAATCATGAGTTCCAACAAGATATTTGAATATACGCTTAACGGCATGCAAATGGGACTCCATGGGATTAGCTTGATATCTAGCACATAAGCATAAACTAAACATGATATCTGGTCTACTAGTGGTTAAGTAAAGAAGACTACCAATCATACCTCTATACAATTTTTGATCAACTTTCTTACCATTTTCATCAATGTCAAGCTTAGTTAAAGGGCTCATTGGTGTGGGACTAGACTTTACACCTTCCATGCCAAATTTCTTTAGCATATCCTTCACATACTTGGCTTTGGAGGCTAAGAAAGAATGTTAATTCTCCCATCATGCTCATTTCGAATTCCTTTTGCATGAATTTAGCAAACTCTTGACAAAGAAGATAAATAGTAGCACCAAATATATTATCATCAACATAAATTTGAACAATAAGCATATCATTTTCTTTAAGCTTTATGAAAAGTGTAGTATCAATTTTGCCTCTTATAAAACCATTTGAGAGCAAAAAGGTATTTAACCTTTCATACCATGCTCTAGGTGCTTACTTTAAACCATAAAGAGCTTTTGAAAGTTTGTACACATGATTAAGATGAGTGCTATTTTCAAAATCGGGAGGTTGTTTAACATAAACTTCCTCCGAGATATAACCATTTAGAAATGCACTTTTCACATTTGATACAATTTGAAATCTTTAAAACTAGCAAAAGCAAGGAGCATTCGAATAGCTTCAAGTCTAGCAACCGGTGCATATGTTTCATCATAATCAATACCTTCTTGTTGATTATAGCATTGTGCAACTAGTCTTGCCTTATTCCTAATTACATTTCCATCTTCATCCTTTTTGTTTTTAAAAACTCATTTAGTACAAATGATGGAATGGTCATTAGGCTTAGGCACTAGTTCCCAAACTTGATTTCTTTCAAATTGATTTAATTCTTCTTGCATGGCCATAATCCAATTTTCATCATTTTCGGTTTCACTAAAATGTTTAGATTCAATTTGAGAAACAAATGCAAGATTGCTACAACCATTTCTAAGATTAGAACGAGTGCTTACCCTTTGAGAATGATTACATATAATTTGCTCAATAGGATGATTCTTTACAAATTTCCAAGCTTTAGGAAGTTCATGAGTTTCTTGTTGTTGAGCTTCATCGTCCTTGGGTAAGGGCTCCTTTGGTGCATCTTTTGGAGTTTCATTGGATGAGCCATTTGGAATTAGATCATTGACTCCTTCATCCAGTGGAGGAATAATTCTAGGAACATCTTCTTCATGAACAATTTGCTTAGAAGTAAAGGGGTTAGCTTCATCAAAAACAACATGAATAGATTCTTGAACCTTTTGAGTGCGTTTATTGTAAACTCTATAAGCTTTACTATTCATAGAGTATCCAATAAATACACCTTCATTGGATTTAGCATCAAATTTAGATAAATGTTCTCTATCATTCAAAATGAAGCATTTACAACGAAAAACTTTGAAATATCCAATGTTTGGTTTTCGACCCTTCCAAAGCTCATATGGAGTTTTAGATAAATTTGGTCTAATAACCACTTTATTTCCCACAAAACATGCGGTATTAACCGCTTCCGTCCAAAATGATTTAGGAAGATTATGTTCATTTAACATTGTTCTAGCCATCTCTTTTAATAAACGATTCTTCATTTCAGCTACCCCATTTGTTGAGGAGTTTTGGGAGCCGAAAAGTTATGCGAATAGCCTTTTCGTCACAAAAATTTTCAATGACTTGGTTCTTAAATTCTCTACCTCTATCACTTCTCACATGAGTAATTGAGTGGCCTTGAATATTTTCAATCTTTTTACAAAGTTTTATAAATAAGTCACTAGCTTCACTTTTATGAGCAAAACATAGAACCCATGTGTATCTTGAAAAATCATCAACAATGACAAAGGCATAAAGTTTACCACCAAGACTTTCTACATCATTAGGGTCAAACAAATCAAGATGTAGCATTTCCAAAGGTCTAGATGTAAAGATAAAACCTTTGGTTTTGAAACTTGATCTAATTTGTTTTCCTAGTTGGCAAGCATCACAAACTTTATGTTTAATAAAATTTGCTTTGGGCAAGCCACTGACCAAATCCTTTTTAGAGAGATTATGTAACAAATCCATACTAGCATGCCCAAGCCTTCTATGCCATAACCAACTAGTTTCTTGCAAAGCGGCAAAATATGTTACATCTTGAAGTGCTAATTCATCAAAATCAATTGTGTATATATTTTTAAAACGTTTTGCAACAAAAATATTGTTTTGGTTTTCATCAATTACATTACAAGAAGATGATGTAAAATTGACACAATATCCATTATCACATAATTGACTAATGCTAAGCAAGTTATGTTTTAAGCCACTAACTAGCAATACATTATCAATAGTGATAGAGGAGTTTCCAATTTTACCTTTACCTATGATTTTACCCTTAGCATCATCTCCAAATGTGACATAGCGACCATCATTGTAGTTGAGGGAGATGAACTTGTCTTTGTTACCGGTCATGTGCCTTGAACATCCACTATCCAAGTACCACTTTTCTTTGTCTTGAATTGAGTTCATGCACACCTACAAGACAAAATCAAGTAATTTCCCTTGGTACCCATGCCTTCTTGGGTCCTACATTGTTAGATTTTGTAGTTCCTTTTGGAATCCACATAACCATTTTTCCAATGCCTCTTTTGCCTCTAAATGGACATGAGCATCTAACATGACCTTTTTTTTCACACTATAAACAAGTAGCATTTGCATGTTTATTTGATGAATTGTGAGATTGAGAATCATTTGAATTCTTTTGAATTGAGGCTTTACCAAAGAAGTCAAAATATATTGAAGACTTTTTAGTATTAGAATTTGATTCAAACCCTAATCCTTCTTTGTTGAATCCTATTTTTTGAGCACCAAGTAATTGCTTGAAATTTTCTTCTCCACTAGTGAATTTGAAAATGATTTTATTCAAGTCCTCAATTTTCTTTTTCAAAATCTTATTTTCATTTTTCAAAGATTCAAAGTCATTTGAGGAATTTGAAATGAAGGGAATATTTCTAAGTCTCATAACTTCATGTAGTAAAGCTTCATTTTCATCTAACAAAGTTTCATAATCATTTGAGTAACTTGAAAAAAGATGGTACATTTCTAAAATTTTCAATATCACATTTCAATTCCTCATTTTTTTTAGCAAGTCTCAAATTATCACATTTCAATTCTTCAATTTCCTTAACAATTCTCAAATTTTCATCATGCAAGGCTACTTTTTCACTTGTGATAGTAGTAAGATCTTTCATCAAGATATTGTGAGCTCTGTTCAAAGATAAATTTTTGTTGCATAAATCCTCACACATATCATATAGTTCATCAAGAGTTAAATCATCATCATCATGAATATTTGAGTTTGAGCTAGAAGGTACATCATCATTTTCATTTGCCATGAAACAAAAATTTGTTGTTTCTTCGTGAGTGTCCTCATCACTTTCAAGTGCATCAATGACTTCATCCCAAGTGGCATTCATTGTTTTTCCTCTTCTATCATTTCTTCTATAGTTCTTTCTTTCTTCTTCCTTCTTGGTGGGGCATTGAGCAATTCTATGTCCCGGTTTCTTGCAATGATAACAATTATCATTGAAGCTTGAGCTTCCTCCTTGATTGGGCTTCCCAAGAGCTCTTTTTTTTCTCAAGAATTTTTGAAACTTTCTTGTGATGAGTGCCATGTCTTGATCATCATTTTCATTGAATTTGTCATCACTATCATCATGAGAGGTGGATTTGAGAGTAAGGTTCTTCTTTGGCTTTTTATCCTCTTGTCTCTTCAAGGTAGTCTCGTGAGTCAATAGAGAGCCAAAAAGATCGTCTATGTCAAGTATATCCAAATCTTTGGATTCTTGAATTGTCGTAACTTTTGACTCCCATGACTTAGGAAGAACTATAAGAATTTTTTAGATGACATCCCAATTTGTAATTGTTCTACAAAGAGCTTTCATTTCATTAATAATGTGAGTAAAATGAGTAAACATAGAGCTAACACTTTCATTTTCTTCCATTTTAAACAATTCATAATCTCTCGTAACCATAATGAGTTTAGAACGTTTTACCTATTTTGTGCCTTCATATGTTACCTCAAGTTTCTTCCACATTTCTTGAGCGGTGTCACATCCAGAAATTCGGTTGTATTCGGCATCGCTCACGGCACAATAGAGTACATTCTTGGCTTTTGAATTGACTTGAATTTGCCTCATCTCATTTTCAGTCAATTTATCCAAGTCTTTAGGTACTTGAGTTCCATTTTCTCCGGTCTTGTAGATGACTTTGTTACCCTTCATGATAACTCTTCAAACACCCATGTCATATGATTCAATCCATATTTGCATTCTATTTTTCCAACTCTCATAATTTTCACCATTAAAATAAGGAGGTCGGTCAACGGAATGGCTTTGTAAAAAGTTCGATTCCCTCATGTTTGCTATGATCTTTTACTCAAGATAACAATCAAATATTGAGCACTAACTCTGATACCAATTGTTGTCCCAAACATATAATAACCCTAGAGGGGGAGTGAATAGGGTTTTTGGCAAACTTTTGCAAATAATTACCAATTAAAATTAGTGTTCAATTACCAAGCAATGGAAGCAAATAAATAAACAAGTAATTGAAATGAGAGAAGAGATAGAGAGATCAAACAAAGCGATTTAACGAGATTCGGACTCCGCCTACTCCTCGCCTTAAGCACCCAGCTCAAGGATTCCTACAATCCACTAAGGATTAACTCCTTCAAGGTGGAGAAACCTTTACATAGTCTTCTTTATCCCAGGTGGAAGACTCTCACCTCAAGCTCACAAAGAACTTCAACTATGGCTCACAAAGAACTCCCAAATGTGTTCACAAATAACACACTAAGTGCTCACAAAGAACACTCAATACAATCTTACAAAGTTAGTGTGTACAATAAATACTTCAATAAGCTGATTCACACAAGTATAGAACACAACTAATAGCTTCTCAAATGATTAACAAATATAGCTCAAGAGTTTGGTAGAGAATGCTTTGAACAATGAATGCTCTGAATGAATGATAATAACTATTGATTGATTGAGAACATTTATCTAAATTTGATGCTAAATCCGATGAAAGTGTATTTATTGGATACTCTATGATTAGTCGACTAAACTTAGAATTTTCAAAATTCTAGCTTCTGGACCATGGTTAGTCGACTAGACTAAGTTGCTTAGTCGACTAAGCATATTCTTAAGCTAAAAACTTGGAATTTTTAAGTTTAATTCAACTCAATTCATCTAAGGTAGTTTACTTAAGCATTCAAGAGCATTTTTACAAGTTTTCTAAGTTAATGAATGCTAATGCAATATGAGAAAACCTTTTGGCTTGAGCTATGCAAGTTTAATCAAATGAGTTGCCTTACAAAAGGTTCCTAAACATCTTGACAACAAAGGTCTTTAAGGAATGACTTCAAGATGTCCTTCACAAGCTTCATGATTCAATGACTTCACATATTTGCACAATTAGGAAGCTTTAAATGTGTTGATGAGCTCCAACAAGATATGGCTTTGATACTATGGAGACAAAAACACTTAACCATTTGTTAGTAACTAAAGTAGTGTTTGTTGATCATCAAAATGTGATCAATGCAATTGACCTTAGGGCTAACACACATAATTGCATCAGAGGCACCTTGCAAAAGCATATGATCCTTGTAGTTTAAAATTTGATCATGCGGGTCAGTAGAGCCGTCGTACAAGTCAATGAATGGTGGCTTAAACTTAGTTGGGAGCACAGCTCTTAAGATATTCGTAGAAAATGGAGAATCCAACTCGAATAATATCACTTCTACAGGATCTCTTTCTTTTTTCAATCGAAATAGGTGAGCGTCCCCTCCGTCGCACAATTGTCCTCGCTAACTCTCTAGCAACACCGCTTTCTTCGTTTTCTTCATCATTAACTTCCCTCTGATTGCATCTCCAAGCTATCTCTCCTTCATGAGAACGAGCACAACGTACCACCTGGGCAAATCGTTAAGGACCAAGTTAGAACAAAGTGGTAATTGTTCTTGAATAGGAGAGTTGATTTGAACACCTTCACAATGGACTAGAGGATGGTCCACTTGAACTGTTGGAATGATATGCGGTATTACTTCCACGTGAGGTGGTTGTTGAATTTTAGCGGGGATGTCGAACCCTTGAGCAGTCAAGAAGGCCTCCTGCTGTTTGGCAATAACGGTTACTCAATTCATCATATACTCCATATGCTTATGCACATATTGAAATTGCTACTGGATAGGATCTGTTGCTAGGGTAGAGGAAGCCCCAACCTCTCGGGTGACACGGACATCAGTTCCATCAATCGTAGTGGGTGATGGAGGGGTTTGCATGAGGTGCAAGCTGGATGAAGTTGAACGTAAGAGGGTGGTTCATCTCTAGCTACAGTTTGGGAGCAAGTTTGAGCAGGCATTTTGGTAGAAATCTTTTGAGAAGTAAAATGAAAAGATGAAAGGTAGAGTGCACAGTTAAGTTGTCATTCCCACAAACGGCACCAACTGTTATTACCAAACTTCGTTCAAGGTAATAACCGACCGTACGCTTTCCCAGCACAGAGAAATGAAAGAGTGTGAAGAACTGCTTGGACACTAGTGTGATGCCGGCCACGGTATCTCTGACGCTCAAATTAGTTTTCTAGGCAATATAGATAATACTTAGCAAGACTAAATTCTTAGTGCAAGAAAAGACTTGCCTCATATTTTTCTCAAGCGATCCTTAAATAGTTGAAGCAAAAGGACGTGTGGTGGAGTCTTCTTTCATCCGGTTAACCTATCGGATTATGAAAGTTTGGATCACCAGATGATAACCCGCCACGAGGCAAAGTTTGTTACTTCCCTAATGATTGAAACGAATATTTGAATATCAATTGTTCTAACATCAAACCGTTTCGACACCTGTACCAATATTATTGGATATCTATTCATAATCAAATCATCCAATATATATATACAGAACTTCTAATATCAGGTGCACCTGATGCTTCTAGCATCATGTGCTCTCTTGTAGAGTCACTTGCAGAAAAAAAATTTGAAAAACTGACCATTGGATTAGATACTCCTATAATGTATGTCATGTCTACCAAAATTCACAGTGATCTAACGGTTGGTTTTTGAAATATGCAACTTTGAAAAACGTACTGTAACTTTTTTATTCTTTAAAATGTTATATTTTTTAATAGTCAATTTTCTCAGAATCCAATCATTGGATCACTGTGATTTTTGGCAAACATGACATACATTATAGTGGTATCTAATCCAACTGTCAGTTTTTCAAAATATACAATGCAGGTAGCTCTACAAGAGGGCACCTGATGCAAGATACATCAGGTGCACCTGACTATAGCACCTCTGTATATATATAGGTGTGGTTCAAGCATATTCATGGCCAATAATTAAACAGATGACACATGTCCAGTACTAATTATAACTATACTTCTACTTTTCTTATGCCACCTCGTCTTAACGAATAATCCTTATTACACACCTCCTTCTCTGTTTGAGTTTTCACATGCAACTAGGGTTAGGCTTGTTATCTCGATCTATTCTCAGAACGGGCAGTATAGTCATTGTGCATTGAATCCTCAGTTGTTGAATTGCCATCAATGAGTTACAAGAGTAGATACCAATCGAACAATTTTACATGCAACATTTGAAATTTGTTTTTCATTTAGATTTAGTTAACTGATATATTTGATGACATTAATTATAATGTAGGTACTTGGCACTGTATCTGAACAGATGAGTTGGTTGTGTTATGTACTGCTCGTGTCTGAAATAAACCACAAAAATCGCTTGGCCGGTGAATATTTGCAAGTGATTCTTCCTTGACGTTTATTCCAAATGCACCTTTATATATGCTTTTAATATGTTTAATTAATTCAATAAATAACCGTGCCCTCTGTCTTCTGAAGCATGAAGCAGATAATTGAAAGGCGTAATCTGCATTCAGAGAACCTCGAGAAACTGGACCGACCATCTCTTGAGCTCCAGGTAAGTTATATATATCTCTTTCTTTTTTTCTTTTTTCTTTTTTGTGTACTGTTTGTTAAGTATATTGAGGTCCCACTGCTTTCATGTTTGCTAAATAAAAAAGAGAATGTAAATAAATAAAAAGAAAAAGGACTGAAACTTTGATGTATTTGCCTACATGGATCATAATTGTATGATATTATTCAGTTACTTCAATAAGATTGAATACCAAAGTCACAATCATAATTATTCATCCAATTTTATGTTTTAAGTCCAGGTTCCTTTATATTATGATTGGCTCTCTTTGTAAGCAATACTAGCTAAAATATAAAAACAAAATGCTCCCATTTTCAGAATAAAAAACTATATTTTGTGAGTACTTTCCTAATTAATTTTCAACAATCAAACTTCGGTTTTGTTCTTAAATATCTTGGAAGAAGTGACTTTTTATGGTCGCTAGAATGAAATTCCAACAGTATATTGTGGGTGTCTTTTCTTTTTCTTTTTTTTTTTAAAATAAAAATAAAAAAAAGAAGTGATAATATGGTGAAAATATAGTGCTTGAAAATGCAACTTCAGCAGCTAGCAAGCACATGCAATTCCATTTTATCATATAAAGAATTCTTCCGTAAGGCAGGCAATACCTGCATTAATTAATACAGATAATGTACTGAAAAAACTCGGTAAATGGCAAATCTTTGGTCCATGCATGTTGTTTTAGCTTGAGAGTAATACCTGCGCCGTATTGAGCATGTTGCATGTATGATTGAGTAATATATGCATGAACCCACTTTATATATAAACAGGCAGATGAGGCCAGGGAGAAGAGCTCCAAGGGTTAAATATGGAAGAAATAAAGAAACTGGAGAAATTAAGTACTTGAAGCAGGTTTGAGCCGTGTTGTAGAAACAAAGGTACTTCGCGTCCTTCTGCATTTCTTCTAAAATTTCTTGTATATATTATAATGTATGCGTGGGCATGTTCAAGTTTTTAGAAATTCTCTAATGCAGGCAACTTTTGATGGGTTTCAGGGTGAAAAAATTCTGGAAGAAATCAGTTCCCTCCAGACAGCTTCTATACTTCTAAAACATATTAGAGAACAAACTACAGAATGGTATTGAGATTCCAAAGTTGTGACCTCAATAAGTATTTTTAATTTATATGATTTCTATGTTTATGCTACTTTAATTTCTTCTCTCTCTCTCTCTCTCTCTCTCTCTCTCTCTCTCTCTCTGTATTTATACTCACTCCTTTATTATTATTTTTATTTATGTTGGTCCCTTTAATTTTTTTTTATTCTTAATTTCTTGTTGAGGTTGTTTGGTTGACTTTTTTGGATTGGATGTTTTGTTTATGTTTTAGGTCTCTGTTTTGTGGTATTGTTTTTTGGGTTTTCCAGTAAGATTCATCGATCTTTTGGTAGAAATTATGTTGTGATTGCTGGTCTTTGGATTATAATCCATTCTTAATAATAATTCACGATCTTGTATCTTTTTCTCTTGTGTCTTACTCTCTATTGCCAAGTGCTTTTCTCTCTCTCTTTTTATTTTTATTTTTGGGGGGCAGATGGAGAATATGCTGGAAGGTCAAGCACATGCACATGAAATTGAACAAGGCCAGTCGTCTGAGTCAATCACCAATATCTGCAGCTCCGCAGATCCACCTCAGGATTATAACAGCTCTGATATGTGAAGACACGATTTTAAATCAGTTTGTCATGTAATTGTGGGACGAAAGTTGGAGCCCCCTAACTTTGCTACAATAAGTTTTAGTATGAAAAGTTTTTTTCAACCATCCTATCACTCTTAAAGTCGTCTAGAAGTGATTATCAATACTCCATCTCTTAAATCAATTAAAATTTTGATCTCCTAGCCAAAAGTAATTTTAAGAAAAACTATGCAAAAGTGTTATGAATTAATTGAATTGATGTCATCAATTTGGACCAATCATATATTCAATGTTGGATCATCAGTTTGTAAAGCAAAACATATGGTCAGATTATAGAATGCTGGTACATGCTGCCATATTCCGATCCTCTGAGAACTGTTTGGCTGAGTACTTCCTTTAATCTTTGCAGGTAGCCTTTTCCTAGCTGAATCTGAAGGACCCAAGTATTGTAATGAATAAATGGCGTTGCATTATCTTTTTGAAATGCAGACATGCATTATCTTTTTGAAATGCAGACATGAATTTGTAGAATACAAAATCATCCCTGAAGTGCATATGAAAGAGTGAAAAAGTGTTTTCGGTGCTGTGGAATAAGAAGCCTTCGTATCTTAATGCATGCATTTAATTTAGAAAAATATTATAGCATCAAACACTTTAACCCGAAATTAAAAACCATTCTAATGTGTCATGCTTTAAGTGGTGAGTTCTCTCTTTTCAAACTAATTTTCACTTTTCCGTATCTTAATGCATGCATTTATTGATTATTGTTATTGTTTTTAAAGGGAAAAGGAAGAATTGTTTTTTTTTTCCTCATAATAATAAAAAATTAATAATAATAATAAATTAATAATAATAATTCTACAATTAAAGAACTTACTGGATTGAGGTCCCTTTAAATTTATAAGAGGGTTTAACAAGCAACACGTGGACGTCACAGGTAAGTTGCAGGTTTGGTCCCAAAAAGGGTACTAATCTTTAGTGAATGTGATGGGAATTATTAATTTACAGAATTGATAACTTAGCCAATTAAGATCATTAAATTTTATTAATTTTAAAGGACATGTTATGAGTGTCATTACATCTACCCATCTCTAATATACAATGTAACACTCTATTGCAATATATAAATAGACGTTGTCACTTAAAATTCCACCTGCCACAATAAATAATTTTTCTAAAAAAATTGAACATAATTTTTCAAATAATTAATTACAATAAATTAAAATACCAAATAAATTGCTTTCTATTTCTTAATTTCAATACAAAAATAAATATAATTTTGATAATATTTTTAGTACTTTTTTTTTAAATTATAATATGAAAATTTTATAATTTATTAAATTCGTATGTATTGATTTAATATTGTCTTTACACAGCTTAGATTTTTCAAATTTTTTTAATCAAAAAATTTTAATAACCTTAAATATTTCATCTTAATTACATTGTTCACATTATATTTGATTTTTTAGAAATATTTTTTTTTTGTGCACAGTAGTAATAAAAGTTACAAAAATTGAGTTGCATCTACAAATTATTTTATTTTTTTATAATTTTTTCTTAAAATAATTAATTTCATGAAATGCCTTTCTCTACAAAGTGGGATACATGGATGTTGTTCTACCCAAAAAAAAAAAAAAAAAAAGATTAAATGGCTCAAAAGTGGACTATCTTTAAAAACATAAAAATAAAATAACAGTAAGAGGATAAAGGAAATAGATGTTGACCTTTTGAAACAATCACCACGCATTTTTTGCTGTTATATATCGTATAATAATTTTCACACATGGGTTATTAGTTTCCGTATAGTCATGTCATTTTCCTCAACCACAATGGATCGGGATTTCCTAGTGATCTTACACCCCAGAGACAGAGCCACTTGGGGACCAAAGGGGGCCATGGCCCCTGCTGGCTCTAAAAATAAAAAGCTATAGTAAGTATAAAAAATTAATTGGCCCCCACTCAAATAATTTTTGGGCCCCTACTAACACAGTTTTTGGCCCCTTCCAACAGAAATTAGCCCAAAAAAAAAAATAGAAAAAATTATCCCAACAAATCAGTTCAAATCCAAAAATAAAAAATAAAAATATACAACTCAGTCAAAATCATCCCAAATCACAACAACAGCAGCAACAAATAAATATAAATCAGCCCAAGTCAAAATTACAACAAATCAGAAAAATTTTTCTTTTGATTGAATATTTTGTATATTTTCAGTTGTTGATGTTTTGTTAATACTATATGGATACTATTTTGGATTTTCACAAAAAAAATTTAGTTGATACAACGGCCCCCACTCATGTAAAATCCTGACTACATCCCTGCTTACACCATATATATCACCACGGTGGTGATCATTTTGGTATGGTCAATTCTATAATAAGATTACCAAAAAATCAAAATCAAAAGATTTGAGCCAATTTTAGAAATAAGAAAAATACTGAAATGCTAATAGATCTCCATATGGCCAGCTGCAAAATAAAATTTTAAAAATTGACGTTGGATAAAGACCCCTCTTATGTATGTCAAGCCTACTGAAAATCACACTGATTCTACAGTCAGTTTTTGAAAAAATACTATCTGAAAAAATAGTAATATTTTGAAGAACAGAATAGTCTGACATTTTTTCAAAAATTGGCAGTTTAATCACCATGATTATTGCTAAAAAAAATAGTGAGAAACATAGGATTATTGTTAAATTAAAGAAATTTGTCTTTAAAAGCCAAGTCAGGACAAATAAGTATGGCGTTTAGATCTCCACAAACAGGGTGGAATCAGAATTTTTTCTCCGGAGGCCAAAATATTAATGTAGGAGATATATATATATAACAACAATCAGTTGCAGTTCGGACTGTAAGTGGACTGCACGGTCATTTGGTCGTGTCCCAGTGATCAGTTCCAAATTCCGACCGTTGAATATGATGCTCACCCCCTGCATGCCATGCCTGCAAAAATTCATTCCGATCCGACGGTCGGAATTTTGTAAAACCAGCCTTAAGCAGATTGAAATTACCAAAGACTATATATAAATTTCATTTGTGTTTAAGGCTGGTTTTACAAAATTCCAACCGTCAGATCAGTATGATTTTTTGCAGGCATGGCATGCAGGGAGTGAGCATCATATCCAACGGTCAGAATTTGGAACAGACCATCGGAACACTGCCAAATGACCGTGCAGTCCACTTGCAGTTCGGACTCCAACTTATTATGGCGATATTTTGAAGAACAAAAATGTCATAATTTTTCATTGTGATATATGTCAAAAACCGACCGTTGGATCATTGTGATTTTTGGCGAACATGAAATTGTTAAGCAATTTATCTGAACGGTCAGTTTTTCAAAACATGGTGTACATTTGGCCCTATTAAGGTCATCTTACGCAACTTTATATAAGACACTTTATAATAGCGTTCTTATATATATATTCCAAAAATGGCCCCCCTTCCCTTCCCTCTAGTTACGCCCCTGTCCTCAAAGCCTGGGTGGCACCATTTCAACGTTGGATCATCACATTGATGATGTAGTGTCAGATCACTAGCAAGTAGCAAATCCGGATCCGTTCAAGGAATTAAATTTTAAGTGTCCTATTAGTAGGTAAATGGATGGGGACAGGAGCTTAGTCCAAGTCTAGCCTATAAGTTAGGTTTATTCTCATCTTACATGTTAAAAGAATTAAGGACAGAAGGAAATCTATACATAGAGTCTTTTTCTTACAAGAACGTTCTTGTATAAGCTTATGTAAGGATTTGATTTTTTAGCTAATGTGTGACAGTTTTCAAAACTGTCCTCATATTACTGTCCTCACTGGCCATGACCATTATTGTAGTAGTGATAGGTAAAGCAAACCATTAATTGCATCACATATTGAGTAGAAGCACTAGCTAGAGATCTATAATAGTACAATTGGGAGAAATGGAGAGGAGCGTAAGTCAAGGGATGAAGGAGGACGGTGGTGGAGAAGTGGTGATGAGACTATTTATCCCGAATAAATTATATCTGTAAGCTATAATTAATTAAGTTCACTTTGGAGATGGGTAGGTGCATGTGAGTGCAATGAGTGCGTGAATGGCACATTAATTGTATGGCCTAAACTTATTGCTTAATTACTCTCAAAATTTTCATAGTTTATTCGGACAAATTCTTAAGGATATTTTCTATAATTCTCGCGTTGCGGTATTCTCTTTCCTACTAATTAATTAACAACTAATCCTACTGATGTATACCATGTGATAAAAAATAAATAAAAAAATAAAAAAATAAAAAAAAAATTCCTTTATCAATGCAATTCTCATTGTTAATATTTTTATTATTACAAACCCTTACTTCTATAAATGTGTAACTAGGTTCTAGAGAATTAATCATATGTATGATCTAACTTTTGTGCATGTCTTTTTAATTCATCAATCCAAACTATCCATTTTTTTAACAAAGGGTAAAAATTGGAGGGAAGGTAAAAAAATGAGTGGTTATAGTTAGTTAGGGTACATTAGGAACACATTTTTTAGGGACTAAAAGTATTTTCCTTAATGAATATATAATTGAAAAAGCAATAAGAAAAAGTTATTTTTTTCAGTCTCAATTTAATAAAGGTTTGGTACAATAAAAACTAATAATAATAATAATGATAAGGTTTTTCTAATTGGTTAATGTGTTTCTAACACAACCCATGGCAAAGGAAAAATGAGAACATTTGTTTTGTTTTTTTTTTTTTGATAGGCAAAGTATTATATTAGATTAAAAATAAGAGGAAAGCAACATACAATCCCACCAAGAAAAAAACCCAAGACCAACCGAGACCACCACCCAAGCCTTAATCAGGCAAACAAAACAGAGCTCCCTCCCCAAATACATAAAAATAAAAGCCACAAGCTACACCCATTAGGCCTAAAAAGCACACCCAAACAACAACCATTCACAAAGCCACCACTAGCAAGTTGAGATAATACAAAGCAAGACCAAAATCCAAAAGCTCACCAACAAAGCAGGACCATGGGGAATCCGCCGCATATCACTACAAATCTAAGAACATCGGCAACAACAACATGAAATTCGGCCAGACAAGTTAAATCATCACTACCACCCAAAAAACATTTGAACATAAAATCCCCAAGCCAGCTAAGCAATCAATCCACAACAGAAAAACAGATGGAAGCACCTGCACCTCGCGCTAAATAGAACTAACCAGAATCAGACAAAGCACTTCCCAGGATCCACTCAAATATGACCCCCAAAAGAAGAATAGGAAGATCACCCAAGCAACAGCCACAAAAAGAGGAAAATATTAACAAAGCAAAACCGCTGAAGCATTATTACCCCATCCTCATAGATTTGGGTGAAGAAGTAGTTTGAATTAGGTTAAAATAAAAAAAGTGTGCAAAACAAAAATAGTGACAAAACAAGCGAGGATTAAAATTGTGTACATGCAGTAGATGAGTTACTGCACCAAATTAAAGAGTGGGCAACACCAAATTGTGGAGCATCTATTCATAACTAATCCCGTCAATGTATGCTTATATAAGTTTATATAAGCATGAACCTTATAGATAATTGTGGGATACATATTTTGAAAAACTGACCGTTGGATCAAATACTATACTTATGCATGTAATGTATGCCAACAATCATAGTCATTCAACGGCCAGTTTCTCGGAAATATTACTGAAAAAAACTATGACAGTTTCAATGATTACAATTTTTCATAGTCTAATTTTGAGATTTTGACATTGGATTCACATGATTTTTGGTATGCATGACATCTAATTCAACAAGTTAGTTTTTCAAAATATGTATTCCACAATTATCTATGAGTTTCATCGTGTTTACATAATTTATGCAAGCATATGCTTATAGGATTGGGAGTGCCTCAAATCTAATTCTTCAATCTATTTTTACCAATTTTCAGAAAGAGTATGCTAATTAATGAGATGGAAGTTATTTTTCTTGCATCTGAAAAAGAAGGCTAAACTTGCATTATACAATCAGTTTTAAAGACTACTCATCTAATAAAATAGAAAAACATGCTACTATAATTGTATCTTTTTTAAGGGCATAGAATATCCTAAATCTAATCACACTAAAATTAAGGTTCAGATTAGTCTTTAAGGATAAAATTAGGGTATATAGCACTGTTGACACTCCTTCTCTATCCTCCTGCACTCCCCCCATAAATTTTGTTAGGGCTATATACTAAAAGCCATGTTTTTATGTAATAGACCTTAGTATTTATTTATTAATGAATTCTGATATTACATTTTAAATGAGAATCTGTATGAGCTATGTTTGCATTATATTATCTTCTAATGTTATGCATGTGTGTCTTTTATTCTACATAGTAGATGATCTGGTGTGTAGAGTTCGGCTTAAACACAGAAGATCAGATCATCAGTTCTTGTAGAATATAAGCCTATTGTTTACAATATGAGATGGAGTTGGACACACTATCGGTAAGATTGTAGCACATGATTTCAGTAGGTCTGTATTGACTACGGGGAATGGTTTAGTTTAAACTTCTTGTGCTAGTACACTTGTGTGTATTGAACGGGACCGTATTGAGGTAATTATTTTATACTGACACATAAAATAATTAATACCTCATGGTTATTATATATACTTATACTCTTAATCCTGAAATAATTAATGGACACATGCATTTATTGTTAGTTATTTTGATTCATAAAGAGTGAGATCTTTATAGGTCAATAATCTCGATGAGTTGGATAACTGCATTAATTGTATGGTGAATATTTATTATTGACGGAATCCATGTCCTGGTATAGGGATTGATGATACCCCCTTGAGGATACTTATAAGTTTTGATTATGTCAAACCCTGCAGGTGGATTTTGTATCCGACATATCAAATAAGTTAAGTGGAAGGTCTCAAGGAAATTAATAGATGTTGATTAAATAATATTGCCAGTAATTTAATTTAATCAACGGGTATCTGTAATCTTAATGTGGAGAGATTAATAAGTATTTAATAACAAAGAGCTCGAAATTTATTTTCGAATAAGCTAGGGAGTGCAATTATAATTCTTTAGTGGAATGAATTATAATTAATGTAAATAGGTTTTTAATATTTACATTGGGAGCCCGAAACTTATTTGCCTTTAGGTCCCTACTGTAGCCTATATATATGCCATGTTGGGCAGCCTCTAGGTTAAGACGAAATACTTTCTCTAAACCCTAGAAGCAGCCGTCCAACAAGGAGAGCACAAAGAGAGCCACTCTCTCTTCACGATCTGGCATAGGAGGAATACGGTAGAAGGCTTGAAGAGCTCGATCAATCTTCTGCAGTTCGTTTTATTGAGATCAATCCAGACAGATCTCAAATGTACAGATTCTTCTATATATGTTAAAGGATTCAGATTTTTTTTTTTTATGTGGCATGATCCATAAACACTATCACGAGTTCATGGGATTTCCGCTCCCAGCAAATTTATATTATTTTTAATGACATAAATAACCTTTATCCATTCCATATTACTTATAATGCTTAAATTATCCTTGATAACCAAAAGTCCTATTCGTCACTTTTTTGTTCCCCAAGATAAATTTATCTTTTTATAAATACAAATTATGAAATCAAATAGTCGGTTTTTAAAATACATAATATAAAAAACTGTGACAATATTTAAATTAAAAACTGTCACAATTTTTTGTAGTCTATATTAACCGATTGTCGAATCACTGTTATATTTGACATGCACGGCATGCACAAGAAGAATATCTAATTCAACGATTATATTTTGAAAATAGGCCAATTGAATAAGTTGAATGGAAGCCTTTTGGTTATTCAAGAAAAATTATGATATTATTAATAATAATATGGAGCAGGTAGGAAGCTTTTAAATGAAGGCTATTTATGTCATTGTAAAGAAATAATACATTGGAGAGTACATAAGATTATAATGGGAGTGCCAAGAGAGCGCTGCCCTTGGAGAATTGCATTAATTACCAAGTTTGATAGTGAGGGTTAAGTGGTAACCTACCGCCCAAAAAAGAGTACAAAAGCAAATAGGCACCAACAAATTCAACAAATTCCCATTAGCTCCTCATTGGCAATTTATCATATGGCATTAAAGAAGGAAAGTGCCATCCGAGCTCTAAAGAAAGACTTCGTCATTCCTCTCTAAAGTTATATTATTATGACGACACAATTAATTTTTATTTACACCCATAATACCGAATTTACTCTTGATATTAAATTTGGATTAAGTGACTTCCACATGGCCAATCATGTTACAAATTATAAAGAATTGATCGTTGGATTAGATACTCCTTATATATGTCAGGCTTGCTAAATTGCAATAATCCAATAGTTGGTTTATAAAAAAATTCACTGTGAAAAAATAGTAACATTTTAAAGAACAAAAAATCATATTTTTTTTATAGTGACATTTTTCAAAAATCAACTGTTGGATCGCTGTTATTTTTTGCAGGTCTGCCATATATAAGATAATATCTAATCCAACTATTAAATTTTTAAAAATATTCCAACATCTAGTTCTATGGAAATCAGTAATCACCTGATATAATTTTGATGTAAAAATAAATTTAACCCTATTATAAAAATAAAAATTAATCAGATGATTATAATATATTATATAACAGTATTATAACTCGAAGGAGGAGTACGTGCGGCTCTCTTTGGAGCATCAGAAGGTGGGACTGTGGGAGATGTGACGGGTACGAGGGTACGCATATGTCATAATTTCGGAACAGTAATGCAGCATGGCTACCTGTACGGAAAGCAAACTCGAACATTTTTTTTTTAAAAAAAAATTGGAAATCAAAATTTTAAAAGGTAATTAAATTCAGTTTTGTTTATCTAAACCAGTGATTCGCTGAGCTGCAACGGCTAATTAATTTCTCTTCACTCGTGACCCCCAAACAGTCAAACACACGTGAGAAATTGAAAAAAAAAAAAAAAAAAAATGTTTGGCCATAAACGGAATATTATTTCATTGACAATGGAACCCTTCTCTCTCTATATAGATTCTGTCACACACACTCTCTCTCTCACTGTATACCACTTGTTGCTTTTTAATTTTTTATTTATGTTGTGTTGTGAGTCATTGAAAGCACTAAAAACGACAACCTAAAACGGTAGCTAGACTCAACCTTTCTCTCTCTATATATAGTCCATATATATCTTTCCTTACTTTTTCAATTTGAGAACCCAAATGTGGTGTTTTTACTTGCAAGTGCTTCTGATTTCTTTCCATCTAGGGTTGGTGTCAGATTCCTCCTCCCTTAGTTTGGAAAGGTACCGCACTCTTTTCTCTTTTTATCTTAAACCCATATTTCTTTTCTATTTCTCTCTCCACTCTTTTCACACTTTCTCTCTCTAACTAAACACTTGAGTGATTTTGAGGGAGGGATTTTGATTTCATTTTTATATAAAATCCTTATTTCTTCCTTTTATTTTGTTGGTAAGCTTTTTTTTTTTTTTTTGTTTCTCTCTCTCCATATCTCCTTTTCTACATTCTCTCTAGAATATTTATTTTATTCTGATATTTGATTGATTTTATGTGAAGGGCAGTTTGATTTCCATTTAAGGGAAGGTCATCTTTCTTCCTTGTTGATCCTCTTGCTGCTTACCCACTTTTTCTTTCTTTCTATATTTTCTGGGTATGGAAACATTCCCTCTAGAAACTAGCTAGTTTGGTCTGACACTAGATTGATTTTGTTTTGAGGGTGGGTTGGTTTTCACATTTCTCTTTCCATATTTTCCTCACAGAAACTTTCTCTCTCTAGAAAACAGCTTTGGTCTGATAGTTTGAGTGATTCTGTGTGAAGGGACATTTGAAATTTTGTGGGGGAAAATGGTGAGGCAGAAAATTCAGATAAAAAAGATCGACAACACAGCAGCAAGGCAGGTGACATTTTCAAAGAGGAGAAGAGGGCTTTTCAAGAAGGCTCAGGAGCTCTCAACTCTCTGTGATGCCGAGATTGCTCTAATTGTCTTCTCTGCAACAGGAAAGCTCTTTGATTATTCCAGCTCAAGGTTTTTCTCATTTCTTCCTTCTCATTTTCTTCTTTCATGTATGTCTTTGTACTTTGCATTGATCAATATATAGATACAGCACCACCATATGTGTGTGTGTGTGTGTATATATATATATAGAGAGAGAGAGAGAGAGAGAGAGAGAGAGAGAGAGAGAGAGAGAGA
>JAESVK010000632.1:20027-96369 GCA_017140935.1 Hamamelis virginiana
GAGAGAGAGAGAGAGAGAGAGAGAGAGAGAGAGAGAGAGAGAGAGAGGAGGGAAAGGGAGGGAGAGGGGAGAGGGGATATGGAGGCATTTGGCAGGCAACCTGATTACCTTGTCTTTGTCGGTTTACAAAATTACTTGGAGGTGACAGACTCACTGATCTAAGTTTCTCCGAAATCATATATATATATATATATTTAAAAAACAAGAGGAATTACAGATATCTACACTTGAATTTTGTGGTTTCTCTTAAAGATGGAGAAGTACTTATTGTATTGTTTAGATCTCTTAGAGAAAGGTGCGTATTGTAAATCTGAATCTCGATCTTCATTCAAATATAGTATTCTCCAGCTTGTACTTGTACATAGGTGGGGTAGATGGCAACACTAAAAATGGCACAACTGAGGTAGACAGTAGCATATTTATCGTCTCATGCCTTGATCCATTTGATGCTGCTTCTTATATCAATGTTCCAAGTCTGTCTTTTGCTATTAATTTGTTGCCCTTTTGCCTACTCATCTCTACATGGTCTCATGCCTTGATCCATTTGATGCTGCTTCTTATATCAATGTTCCAAGTCTGTCTTTTGCTACTAATTTGTTGCCCTTTTGCCTACTCATCTCTACAATTCCATTCTCAATGTTATATATATATATGTGTGTGTGTGTGTGTGTGTGTGTGTGTGTGTGTTCAACTTATAGGTAGCTAGGGAGAAGTAAGAGAAAATTTGTACTATGAAAACGTTTTCTTCTGGGAATTAATCGAAGTAAATGTTATATATGGAAAGATATGAACATTACAATTCTTTCATAAAATATTACATATCACTTTGAAGTTGATACATGACTAGCTGTAATATATTAATGCATATATATATCTCTTGTACAACTATTACAGTACATGTGATAATGTCAAGTAAAGGTGAACAACATATATTTCATGTTTCCTTGTGGTATAATGAGGTTAAATTGGTGACGTACTGTATTGATCTGTGTGTTGCGCGCAATGTTCAGATATTCTTACCTGTACCTCAAATTACAGTCAAAGCAGAAAGGAGTGAGGAATATCCTAGTTTAATTAGTTAGGAGTGGCCTTTGCAAGTGTTCCTTTATATAAATGTTGAAATAATATAAAATTTGAAGTAGAGATGAAATTTTCCAATTTTAAAACAAAATTCATGTGTGTTCTTGTTCATTAATTATGTTCAAGAATACAAGTTACTAAGTGGAATAATTAAAGGAAGAAATTCCAAAAATGCTTTTATTTCAAATCTAATTCAATTGACTTTAACCTTCATGACCAATATATATAATTAATTCCAAACCACAATGATAATCGAAGCTAGTCTAGATATTTCCAGTTTCTTCTCTTTTCAAGGACCTCTTTAACTTTGGATACCCTAGTTTTCTAAAAATTCCAATAATTTACAACATAATGAAAGTTATTAAGTACGTTCTAATATTAAATTTTCTACAAGGTTTTCATTAAATTATATTTTTAAATAACTCTCCCATGCACCACTCCTTATCTAATTCTAGCCCTCACTTTTGATGAACTAGTACTTGACACGTACAATCAAAGTCCCACTTTTCCCTTCCCTTTATCCTATATTAAGTGTCCATAGATTAATTTTCTCCCAATCATTTGTACCTAATTTTACAATATAGATCATCTTAAGCCTTAAAGTAATAAGTCTAATCCAAATTGTAGAGTTAGTACTCACTGTGTTTCTAGCTAGTTTCCTTCTTTCCCAATTTATACTTTGAAACTTTTCCTCTTACTTAATTTCAGCTTTGCAAAGTTTTGTAATATGCTCTATCTGCATTAGTCACTATTCTAACCTTACCAATATTCCATGCACCATCTTGTCTCCTTGTATGAAAATCCCATTCCCTTTAGATTCTTTTTTTGCAACTCTAGCTTCTGATATGATAAGGTGACTCATTCAATAGAAAAGTAGTTTCTACTTTTACATTCTAGTTTCCTTTGTTTTAATCTGTCAATCTTTAAACTATATTATTTTTCTCCTTTTAATTTCTACCACTTACTTGTTGGGCAGTTGTTTTCTACTTAGCTTTCTTTTTTGATTTTCTAATACGTCATTTTGTAGCACTAGCTTTTGTTGTATGTTTAATTATGCTCACTCAGCTCCCTGTATAGCATTAGAATGAATCCTTACTATTCTTAGAGAGGGAAAAAAATTATCTGACCATTACTTGATATTGCTTTAAAAGTTAGTTCTCAACTGATGTCTTTTTTGCCACAATATTGTGTGACATACAAGATAATAAGATTGCACATCCTTCCTTATTCCTTTCTTGAAACCCATAAACCTATTAGCCTTTCATAGCCTCTACTTTCCTTGCATATGTAGCTATTTAAGTCTCCTCCCTCCTTTGAATATATTATCCTATTCCTTAACTTAATCCATCCATATTTTACAAAATCTTTTAAATGTATTAATATAATCTTATATACTTAGGGTTATCAATTATTTCTTCTCCCAACAGATTAATGCTTTTTAAATATTATACTATATATCTACTATTCTCTTGAGGTTTACCACTCCTTTATTTAGGTGTTTGTCTAAAGTTATCAATATTCCAATCCTAAGGTTTGTCTATGTATGCAAGTGTGTAAAAATTTATATTTTGCACTTCTAATCTTTGTACATTTGTCTTCTGCCTACCTAGTTACTTGTAGGCTTGGTATGCAAAATCCTCTTTTAATCATCGATCATATGTACCGATGTCTTCCTTCTACATATGTTTTCAAGTGTGGCTTGATCTCAAGTTGAGCTCGACCAGTTGTTTCCAAGTTAAACTTGCCAAGATTGAAACAAGCTTGAGTGTAGCTCAACTAGCCTCACCAAATCAGACTTGAACTCAAGGTAGGATTAGTGATTGGAATTTAGTTTTACTTTTTTTTTTTTTTTTGGCAAAGTACATAGGAGAAAATAAAAAGAGTATGAAATAACCAAAACTTACTATACTTAAATGATATAGTTTAGAGTACATTTTTTTGGATTTGGAAACAAAAATCCAAAAATTTGTGGAAAGTGGTCCCGAAATTAGTTCTTTTTTTTTTTTTTTAAACAATATTGCTAATTTATTGTGTATAAAGAGCTTTAAGGGTTTCATTTTTTATTGAAAAATGCTAAATGAACCACCACTTAGATCATATTTTTTAAACCACCTGACATGGAAGTATGATGTGGCAGTGCCATCATTTACTTTGAGCAATACGCGAAAGTAGAGATTCTTTCATTCTTCCATGTCAGGAGGTTTATAAAATGTGGTCTAAGTGGTGGTTCATTTATCACTACTTTTTTTTTTTATCCTAACACACTAACTTCTCTAGATCTTGGGGAAATTATCTAGATTTGTGAGCAAAGATTTCTTTCATTCTACCTAGATTTGTCAATGAAAGAGATCCCACATTCTATTGTGTTAGCCACAAATTAATTCTCCCTAAATCTATATTGGTTTTCTTCCAATTAAGTTGCTACTAAAATAATTATCAAAACTAGAGCCCTAAATCCATATTTTCTATATGCCTTCTTGTTAATAAGCTAAACGACTCATTCAAATGCTAAACTAACTTGAAAAACCCTTGTAAAGAAGGAGCCAATGCTTAGCTTGTAGTTATAGGTCATTTCACTGAATCCGCGTTTGACAGTCCCTTCTTCTTAAATGAATTAGGTGATAGGATATGTATGCCAAGGTCGAAATTTCCATTAAGTTAAAATGAAGATATCTTTTCAGTCTTGAAAGTGACCCAATTGCAAAAGAAAACTTTAATTTATTGATAATAGTTTGGATGCTTACGATAACCCCAAGAACGTATAGAAATCACAATACCTAAAAGATTGGAATTTAGTTGAGTCTTTGAAGCCTTAGTTTAAAGCAAAACAAATCTAATCTCAAAATATTAAAAATTGTAAGCTACATTTCCTACTCAATCTTTGAAGAATGGTTGGATACTTTAGTACTAATATATTCCGTCTCACTTGCTTCATTACATTACTTTTCATTATATTATTATATAGTCCCCTTAGTCCCTTACATGGAAATTTGAAAATGTTTCAAGAAAAAAGCATGGTGTTAAATGAATGATTGTTAGGACCTTCTTGTGTTATTCTCTTTGGGTCAAGAATTTGTTATATATATATATATATATGGGGCAGGTTCCCCTACATAGGTGTTTTGAAAATAAGGTGTAAGTATAGATGTAAAACAAAATGTAAGGGAACCTGACCCTATATGTGTGTGTGTGTGTGCAAAAATGATTTGATCTGCTTATATGAGCTTATGTAAGCATGAAGCCCATAGATAATTGTGGGATACATATTTTAAAAAACTGACTATTAGATTAGATACTATACTTAATTATGTCATGTTTGCCAAAACAAACATAGTGATTCAGTTGTTGGTTTATGTTAATCCATTTTTTAACACCAGCCAGTAATTGGCTGACACGTGTTAAGATAATTCTAAAGAACAGAAAACCTGGATTTAAAGAAATTGAGAAGAGCCGTTAATAATAACAAATCCTAGAAATTAAGGAATAAATCAAAGGGTTATAATTTCAAAATACAAAAATGGAAAATATTAGATTTTGTATTTCTTAAATATTCAGGGGTTGCCAGCTGTCAAGTGGAGAGATATTAGCAGAGTTCGAAGTAGCCAGAGTTTGAAGTAGAGGAGGATTCTCTAAGATAATATCAAGGGTTATTCAACTTGGAGAAGGATTATCTATAATTGGAAGAACATTAGTTGTGCAAGGAAAGGAGCATGATGAATTCAAATTCGAAGAGGAAACTAAAGATGAATGTTATAAATGTGGGATTCGGGAAGCAAAAGGATCATCTCAAATATACACAACAGTTTCACAGCTTCTTTCTTCTTCAAGAACGGTATTTTGAGAGCTCTGCTGTTGCTGACCATCAAGGTTCCACAGTGGGGTATCATTAGTTACTGATTGAAGCCCACGGTTTGGCAACACGGGAAGTTCAAGGCACTTGGAAGGAAAAGCTGAAAGGAGTTCGAAGGTGCTCTGGGAAGTTTGGACCATCAAAGGAGGCAATTGAAGGGAATTCGAGGGCAACTAGAAGAAGTTCGGGTTCGTCGAGAGTTCGAGGGAGGCGGTTCTTATCATTAAACTCACCTTGGAATCTATTCCAAGGGTCGAGATTCATGTTACTGCCTCGGGATCAGAATTTTAGTCCCTTTTGTTAAGGTGACTTATTATTATTTTTAAAGGGTTCGAGGTTAGCTTGAACGGTACTGGCGATATTTTTATTAAGATATTTTCATAATCAAGTTCAGTTATTATTTTCTCAATTATTGTTTACTTATTATTGTTATGATTAATTAGCTTGGCCTGTCTCCCTAAAAATTCCTCTTAATTGAGGCATTTGAACCTCATCAATCGATTTTCACAACTTCGAGGGATTCAAACTACCTCACAGTGGTTCGAACTCTTGGAAATTTTAAATTGGATCAACATTTTGGCACGCCCGGTGGGACAAGTTAAGTATAATGGCTCTTAACGCTAGAAGTAAACAAGCAGAGTCATCACAGGCCAATAATGAAATGGCCAGAGGGGCAGGTCTTGAGTATAGTGACTTAGAAACTTACCGTCCAATAAGAGAAAGAAGTTTCGAGGCAAGATCGGAGGCTTTAGCACAAAAAACACATGAATTAATAGAAAGATCAGAAGCCTTAACACAAAGGACAAATGAATTGTTGCAGACCAGTACTCAGCAAATAAATGAAATGTTGCAACGACTGCTAGAAAGGTCGGAACAACCTAGGGAGCCGATAGAGAATATACGGCCCTTATTCGAGACTTTCTCTAATAACATAGAAAATCAAAATAGGATTGACCTAGAAAGGGCGTTAGAGCGACATGCTGTAATGTTGCTAGATAGAATGCCTGCTAGGACAGAATAAACAATACATAATCAAAGGGTTCGAAGAGTCGAACCAGAGGAAGAAAATACACCCAAAATAAGAAGGCTAATAGAACATGGCCCAAGAATAAAAAACAACAACCCTGTGAGGC
The DNA here is from genome assembly GCA_017140935.1 of Hamamelis virginiana. Taxonomy (NCBI): domain Eukaryota; kingdom Viridiplantae; phylum Streptophyta; class Magnoliopsida; order Saxifragales; family Hamamelidaceae; genus Hamamelis; species Hamamelis virginiana. The sequence goes on from JAESVK010000632.1 coordinate 26,091, forward strand.
TAGTAGGAAATCACCAATACCCTGCAGAAGTAAATAAAGGTATGGGATTCGATCTCCCTGAACCTCGAAGGGGACCAATTAGAGGGAGGCAGGTTCTTGTGAGGGATCCCATCGAAGAATGGGAAGAAATAGAGGATGAACATCGGACTCGGAGGATGGATGATAGGAATAGAATAGTCGAAATCATCCAAGAAGTAGTAGGCCCTTTAGCTCGGGGGGTAACCACTTCTGTTTATAGAAAGCCTTACCCAGAGTGGATTGATAGGGACTTCGAAATTCCCTCGAGGGTTTAGAGTTCCAGAATTCGCTCTCTTTGTAGGGGATGGGTCACAGTCCACAATAGAACACATAGGTAGATACACTGGACAATGCGGGGAAGTAGGGAATAATGAGTACCTCAAATTGAGGCTATTCGCAAGCTCCCTCACAGGAGTTGCTTTCTCCTGGTACGTAAATTTGCCTGCAGGATGAGTGGCCAGTTGGCAGCAGCTCGAAGGGATGTTCTAAGTCCAATTCCTTCAAACTGAGCCAGAAGTGACTATGGTTGATTTGGCCAGATTGAGACAAACCCAAGAAGAGGATGTGTCTCAATATATTTATAGGTTCAAGAGATTAAAACAGATGCAGGGTTAATATACCCAAGGCCGAATTTGTTAAATTAGCCCAAAACAGCCTCACCTTTGAACTTAGGAAAAAATTCGATGATGTAGATTTTAAAGACTTATTCAAACTAACTTCGAAAGTTTCTAGATATGAGGCTTTGCTGTGAGAGGAAGCACAGAAGAGAAATTCCTCTTACAAAACTTATTACCATGATCCAAACCTTGATATAGATGCTGCAGAGGTGATAGGGAAAAGGCCTTATACTTTTGATGCCTTGGTTAAGGTCGAAAATAATCCAGCAGTCCCTCGAGGTAATTCTGAATTTCCTCCAAAACAATATTCCTTTGATATTATAAAAGCAGATGAGATTTTTGATCATCTGCTGAAAGGAAAATTCCTTAGATTGCCTCGAGGACACAAAATTCCTAATACTCAAGAACTAGGAAATAAAGAATATTGTAAATGGTACAACTCTCGGAGACATTCTACCAATAATTGTGTAGTTTTCAGAAATGTGATCTAGGAAAATATTAAGAAAGGGTTGCTAACTTTTCTTGAAAATACACCAACCATGATGATTGATGAAAATCCTTTTCCTAATGTCCACGAATTGCAGGTCGAAATGAACAGTGTGTATTTAGCCAATGGAAAACAGCAGAGGCCAGTCATTGGCCCCGGAAAGCCAAGGTTGATGGCTCGAGCTAATGTACAGGTGGAGGCCCAAGCAGAAATCTCTACTGAAAGTAGTGCTACCTCCCCATACACAGGAGTAGAAGATTTGATGGACAAGCTATGCATCAATTGTGGAAAAACTTTAATAGAAGCATGTCATGGAAAATACAAAGGTGAAATAGAGCCTCCTGGCAGAATGATAAAGGGAAAGACAATTGCTGAAACTAAGGAAATAAAGGGCGGAATGACAAATCCACAGGTTTGAAGAGTTGATTAACAACAACCATACTACTTGGAGGAGCGAATAAGGTCAAACCAAATCCCTCTTGGCAAAATGATGAAGGGTAATGCAGTAGCTGAACCAGAAGAAATAAAGGGTAGAATGAATCCACAGGTTCGAATGGTTAGCCAACAACAACCATATTTCCAAGAAGATCAAATAAGGCCAAATCAGAGGGCCTATCAGAGGGGCATGCAGCCCATGAAGAAGCCTCGAATGATAGGGAACCTTATGCCAAATGTCCCACCTGGCATCCAAATTAGTAGGCAAAACAATACTTGGCCTTACCAAAGATACACATATGTTAGGCCAGAGCCAAATTTGCCAATTAAAAAATATGGAGTGGTCTAAGGACCAGCCAGAGCCTTCACGCCTGCTACTAGGGGATGCATACCTCGAAATGACTCCTTAGATCAGCTACTCGAAGAACAAGATGAGGAGTTTCAGGAAATTTACGACGAAGAGGCACTCGAAATACCTTTGATATTGGAACAATATAAGGAAAAACCATATTCTAGAATGGTGAAGCCCCTAAAGCTGGATACCAATCATTGTTACGTTCTGAAACATCCTCAGACTGAAGAAGAAGAGTTTGTTTTTCTGATGACTCGAACTCAAAAAAGAAGAGAACAGAGAAAGTTTGCGGAAAAACAACAAAGGAACCAGTTTTTGGAGCTAAAAAGCTTGACTAACCTGCAAAAAACCATTCGAACGAACCCAAGGTTCGACTGGGAGAAATCAGCTGAGGATGAGAATGAAGATAAAGATCTCCTTGATAAGGAGGACACCCAGAGAGTCCAAATTGAAGGAAAACAAGAAGCTAAGAAACAGCCACCAAAACAGAGGAGATCAAGCCAAAAGAGGGGAGAGTACAATTCGGGACCATACCCATCGAGGCCAAAATTAATATAGCCTTTACATTGCCTATTAGTTTTGCGGCAAAACTTGACCAACCTTCAAAAATAGAAGGGCAGGTTGAGGATTGGCAGGGTTATTACCCTGAATTGGGAGTTGCCGAGCTAGAAGAAGATCTCCTATACAGCTTCGAGCCACCTACTTACCAGATAACTCAGCACATTAAGCCTTTATACATACATGCTTATTTCGATGGGGTCCCAATTAATAGAGTCCTCATTGGTAATGGGGCATCTGTAAACATTTTGCCTACTACCACTATAAAAAAACTAGGGAAAAAAGACATTAAACAAACTAATACTGAAGTGGTAATTTTAGGTTTTCCTGGGGAAGGGAAACAGGCCAGAAGAATCTTACCAGTAGAATTGGGGGTAGGTTCGAAGGTCTCAATGATAGCCTTCTTTGTAGTAGATGGAAAGGCTAATTATAATGTTTTGTTAGGAAGAGACTGGATACATGCCAACAAGTGTGTCCCCTCTTCGATGCATCAAAAGCTGTTACTGGCGAATGATGACCAGCAAGTAGAAATAGTATAGGCTGATCAATGGCCTTTTGAAACTGATTCGAACATAGTAGAAGCTAGGTTATACGAAGGAGATCTTGGTCCTATCGAGGTTAGTTTCATACCTGATGGAGTATTGAAAGAAGATTGGGACCGACTCCTTACACAATTGTTTCCAGTTTCTGATGATGAAGAAGCTTTCAAAAGAAGAAAATTAAGCTGCCAGAGCAGCTCGAGGCCATCAAATTGTCCTTAAAAAAAGTGGCAGCCGCTAAAGTATAAGAACAATTGCAAGAAGTGGCAGCCATGGCATAGGAACAGAAGCAAGATACTCGGGGGGTACATCAACAAGATCCTTTGGAAGAAATAAACTTGGGAACATTCGAGAAACCAGAGACTACTTTTGTTAGTCGCCTTTTGAAGCAGGATGACAAAGAAGAATTGGTCGAACTACTACAGAAATACAAAGACTACTTTGCTTGGGGGTATGACCAGCTACCAGGTTTGGATCGAACTCCAGTGGAACACAAGCTACCCATCAAGGAAGGATTAAAACCCTTCAAACAGTCTCCTCGAAGGATGTCTCCAGAAGTTACTCCAAAGGTAAAAGAAGAGATAGAGAGGTTGCTAAAAGCAGGATTCATTCGAACAGCTAGGTATATGGAATGGTTGTCTAATATAGTTCCTGTAACTAAGAAAAATGGCAAAGTTAGGGTGTGTATAGACTTTAGAAATTTAAATCTAGTCACTCCTAAAGATAAATATCCAATGCCAGTCATTGATATGCTATTGGATAGTGCATCTAGGAATTAAATGTTGTCTATGATGGATGGACATTCTGGCTATAACCAAATCTTTATAGCAGAAGAGGACATCCATAAAACAGCATTTAGATACCTTGGTTTAGGCACTTTCGAATGGATAGTAATGACATTTGGATTGAGGAATGTTGGGGCTACATACCAAAGGGCCATGAATTTAATTTTTCATGATTTCATAGGCTTATTTATGGAGTGTTACATTGATGACATATTTATTAAATCCCCTAACAAAGAAACTCATTTGCAACATCTAAAAACTGCCTTCGAGCGGATGAGGACATATAAGCTTAAAATGAACCCTCAAAAGTTTACGAGCAATATTTCTCCCCCTTTGTGTTTCATAAAGATACTCAACTAATTTAGCATAAACAAGGGTATAGGACATATTGCTCCCCCTAAAACAATACATATTTTGAAAATGATTCTCCCTGTTTTTGCAATAAAAGATTCAACTTAAAAAAAAACAACAAATTTCATGCTCATGATGCATTAAAAAAGTCATGAAAAGCATCATCAAAATCATCATTAAAAGCATGCTAGGACATACTCCTTAATCAAATCATATAAACAATTCTCTTCCAAAATGACATATTCAAAAGATAATCAAGATCAAATATATGGTCAAATCATCATAAAAAGAGAATATGCATAGATAAATAGGAGAAGATAAATATTCTAGTTTTAAGTCATTTCAATACATGGTAGTTTATCGTCATTTCGGACTCAACATAGTTTATAGTCATTTTGGACTCAACATAGTTTATAGTCTTTTCTGACTAAGTGTAACATCCCAAACCTGTTCTATGACGATATTATGCATTATATCGGAATAGACCAAGAATGAGATGAAACAATTTGGATTATATTAATAAACTCAAAAGAAATCCACAAAGGTGTGCATATGTCATGTCATACAAACGCCCTTATCAATTTAAAAGAGAACAAAATAAGCCAACAACCCTGGCTCATAGGATAAACAAAATATAACTTAATTATTCAACATTTAAAACGTATAAATAAAAAAGGTACAAGGAATGTGTAATACACATATACAAACATTCCTCAAAATTCTAAGTGTGCCTTCCTGATTCTATCTCCATGCAGCTAATGTTCACATCGTTCACATGGGGAATTGCAATTAAGCAGGGGTGAGCTAGCGGACGAAGCTCAGTAGGTAAACGTACAACCTTATTTAAAATAACTATACTGCATAAACTTAACACAATCACAATCCATACAATTCACATCATGATGCAATGCAAAGTAAAATGACTTTCATGTCCATTATAAGTTCCTCGAGGTGGTTCAACAACCAATAGGTGAGCAAAGCAGCGCTATAGAAAGATCCAGTCTTAGGCCTTACAACATCTCTTCAGCCTAGATGACCACGATATAGCTTCTTTCACTTCCACCTAGGCAAGTACTGCTTTTTAAACAATCCTTAAAACAAATCATATAACAATCATTTGATCACATTTCATCACCTTTCAACTTATTTCTCTACTTTCCATAATTCAAAAGCCAGTACTGCCCCAAGTCCAGGTTCTTATCATGATTGCAAAACTTCAATCAATAATGCAATGTTTTGCATAACAATAAACTTCATCCAATAATGAAATCATAATACATAAGCCTTTCAATTCAATTCCATCTTATCACAATCATACAAGCATAATAATTTATAACAAGAATCATAAGTTTCCCTACCTGTATTGCTGAATTAAATACAATTTATTGGAGACTGGATTAGCTCTGTGAGTCACCTATCAATCACAAATAAGAGGCATTAATAATGAACAACAACAATTAAGCATAATTAAACATTAATAAATCACTTTATAAATACAATGTAATTAAAACCCCTAAATATGCACCAATTAAGTCTCAAAAGGTTTCTATGTATGCAAAGATTACTCAAAATGGATAACAAATGAAGAAATTTGAGTAAAGTATGAAATATTCAAACTTGGACTTCCTTAGTTGACTAGACAGGGGGTGTTAGTCGACTAGGACTTAGTTAGTCGACTAGGCAACTTTGTTAGTCGACTAGAAGTTGCAAAATTTGTAAATGTTGAAAATTTCCATAGAGCTGATTTTCGATTAGTCGACTAGGCACATTCCATTAGTCGACTAATGCACTACCAGCAACCTTGAAACACGTTTTTAACACCATTAGTCGACTAGGTACTATGCATTAGTCGACTAAGCACCTGCAGAACCGCCATTAACGAGCATCAAGCTTTTCAAAACCTTACCAAATCATAATACATCAATTCCAAACCTTCAAATTCATCAAAACAAGTTTCAAAAACATAAAACTCACAACAATTATTCAAAACAAATGATTAATTTTCAAGATTCATTTTGAACCAAATCCAAAAACCCATAAAACCATGTTTCTTCATTTCAAACCATATACAAGTTCAAATACCAATCAAAATTTATTCATCAACAAGGATTCACTTCAAAAATACCATTTGAAACTCATAACCCACAATATAATTCACAAATAATCAACCTTAACACTTGAATCCGAAAATTACATAAAGAAAACTTAACCATATAAGCATAAACTTACCTCAATCACTTTCAAAACTGAAAACAAACGGAAAATTCGACAAGAACTTTGGTCACTGACTTGCTCCTAGCTGTTCTCCCCTCTCTCGGCTCTCAACTCTCACGGTTTCACAAAGAGTGTAGAACAATAGAGAAGCTGATCATACATATCCTATTTTTAAAAAGAATTTGGGACATAAATGTCCTTATTTGAAATGTTTAAAACCATTTCGTAATTTCACACTTCTCTTTATTTTAAAACGATTATATCTTCTCCAAAACACCCACATTTTCAATAAAACAACCTTCTATAATAATCTACACTTCCCACACATTTCAAAAATACAATTACAACAGTTAATTTATCACAATATCATGTAATATTTAACACATAAACACATAATTCAACATATAATCATTCTAATTTAACATTGATGCACCTAATTAGCAATTTAAAATTTTAGGTTCTTACACTAAGGGTAGTTTATAGTCGTTTTGGACTTGGGGTATTAAATGCTATGTGGGGATCATCCTTACTTACCCAAATAGTTTTCACCTTTGGTTGCTCCATGGTAACCTTACGGGGTTTAAGCCTCTTTATATATCGGGGTTTAAGCCTCTTTATATATCAATGTATTCCATAAGATCCATAATCATATGGAGGCATTCTATAGTCTCTCAAGAGGTGAAAACAATTGGGCATGAAAATTATGGAATAGGAATGAATCTAGGTGTGTGATGAGTGTATGTTTGTACATGAAAAGTTTTCATAGGTTTGTTCCTCAAGGCATAGCTTTAACTTTTATCAACAATAGTCTTAGCTTTAATCTTGGAGCATTTGGGACGAATATGTCCTTTAGCACCATAATTGTTACAAGTAGGAGTTCCCTTGGGTTTTGGTTTCATAACATGAGGGAGCTCCCTAGGTTTAGAGACATGAGCAATTTTTAAATTACCTTTTTCATTTTTCAAAGTGTCTCTCTCCCTTGTCAAATAAATCTTTTCATTTTCACAAATTTTCAAATTTTGTTCAAGAGATCTTTCAAATCAATTGAGGGGTTTTCTTTTAAAATACCTATCTCACTTTTCAAATCTTCATGTTCTTTTAAATAAATCAAGTTTTGTTCATGAATAGCTATCTCTTTAGTTATAGAAAAAAGGTTGTCTTTCAAAAGTTTGTGAGCTTTAGTCAAGGATTTATTTTTCTTATATAATTTTTCACATAACTCTTGAAGTTCTCGTAAGACAATTCATCATCACTATGATTTACTTCATTTTCAAAATCATTTACACATCTAGGAGAAGTAGATTCATCAACATCATGAACATGTCTAACAAGACAAAATCATTTTGAAAATCCGAATTTTCATAAACAAATGTATCAAGTTTGCACAGAGATCTTAAGCTCAAAATGAAGAGCCTCTACTGTGATACCAATTGTTGTCCCAAGTATTGATCCTAGAGGGGGGATGAATAGGGTCTAGGCAAACTTATAGCAAAAATATGGAATTTAAAAACTAATTATACAAATGCAAATTTATATAAATGTACAATAAGCACAAATAAGCAAATATAAATTGCAAGAGATAAGGGATAGAGAAATCAAACACAACGATTTTAACGTGGTTCGGACTCTGCCTACATCCACGCCTCAAGAGCTCCGCTCAAGGATTAAATCCACTATATCAATCTCGCTTCCGGTGGAGATCAAACCTTTACAACTCGATCTTTTTCCAGGCTCACGATCAAAATCTTTATATTATCCTTCTTCTGGGTCAAGATAAAAAAAAAAAAAAAAAAAAAAAAAATTCCAATCTCTTTGACTAGCAGAAATCAAACCTTACAATGACCTTTCTTTTAGGTGAAGATCAAAGCTTCCCAAAGGAGCAATCCCAACTCCTCCTCACAACAAGGGTTATAACCCAACCCTTTTACACTCAAGATGTAAAAATGAAGTTTGTGTACAATGAAGAATCCTCAAAGAGTAGATAATGTACAATTGAAGCTAAACTAATATCTCTCAAAGATTAAACTAGTTGGCTCAAAAGAGAATGATCATTTTTTGGCTAATTCACACAAGAATTATGAATACTAAGTAGTAGAGTATTTGTGTACGATCATTAGTCCAAATAATACCCAAAGAATGAGTATAAATTAGCATAGGGTCAGATATAGTTGCTGGAGTTCAAAAACTAACCTTTATTGACTTTTATGTAGAATAACATTCGAACGGCTCAAAGCCCCATTCGAACAGGCTAACCATTGCACTAGCCGTTACAGCATAATTTTGAACTCCATTTGAACGATAACTAAAGCCATTCGAACGGCCAAGCTAAAAGGCCTATTTTGTTCGAATGATGAACAGAGCACCAACACACTCACTGTCCCATTCAAACAAGATAGTCCATTCGAACGGCCTAGCAAACCCGTTCCAACGGCCAAGCCAAATTTTGCCTAAAATGATTTTAAACCAAGTGTAAGTGAAACAATGGCAAAATAACTTGACCTAATGAGAGATAATATATCGGTAAATTATTAAGAGTTGCTTTAATCAATACAATTCGTCCACCGATGGAGTGGTATCTTCTTTTCTATGGTGTAAGTTTCTTTTTAATTCTAGAAATCATAGATTCCCAAGTTTTTTTTTGTCTTTCTAAATTTGCCCCAAGAGGTAAACCCAAATACATAAAAGGAAATGAGCCCACCTTGCACTTCAACTTTCAAGCAAAAGCATTTATTATTTCCTTATCAATTGCCTCCCCTACTAACTTTTTGTTGGAAAATTTTGTCTCAAAACTTGATATAAGCTCAAGACACCTCAAAATCTTATTGATAGCTTCCAAATTCTTTAAATCATAGCAACAAAAAATTATTGTATCACCTACGAATTGTAAATGAGATATACTCGATTCATTACTACCCAAAAGAATCCACACTAGTGTCTTTTTCTCTACAGCTTTGGCAAATAATTCATGTAATCCTTTGTTAGCAATTAAAAATAAGAAATGTGAGAAATTGGACCGCCTCGCCTGCGGCCTTTTTCAAAGGGAACTCATTTATGTTGGCTTCGTTCACACTAATAGAAGCAGTAGATGTCTGATCTAGCCCCTCTATTTTATTCTGAAACCCAATTTGGACATCATGTAATCAACAAAGTCCTTTTCAACAGTATCATAAGCTTTATCAAAATCTACTTAGAATACTACCCTTGGCTTTTTCTCTTATCCACATCTCTAACATCTGATTTGCAATAAGAACACCATCCGAAAGCACTTTGTTTCGGCACTAATGATTTTAGGTATTAATTTTTTTAAACAAGCGTCCGAAACCTTTGAAAGAATTTTATAAGTGCTTCCCATAAGGATACTCCCAGCTATTTGGATCCTTATGAATTAGTACAATAAAATAGGCATTTAGACCCCTAACCAACCTACCATTCACAAAGAATTCATTCATAAAATCCATAACATACCCTTTCATACACCTGTATCACTAACTCAACAACAGTAAGAAATCATTGAAGCAAATTTACCACAGTACTAGGTTCGTTGTCCCAAAGGGTGACCATAGAGGGGGTGAATAGGGTCTAGTACAAACTATCACAAAAAATGCGGAATTTAAAACTAGATTAACAATTATGAAACAACTATGCAGTTTATCAAAATATTGATCACAAATATGGAAAAGTAAATTACAAGAGTTTAAGGGTTAGAGAAAACAAACATGATGATTTTAACGTGGTTCAACACCAAGCCTACGTCCACGCCTTAAGCACTAAGCTCAAGGAGTCCCCAATCCACTATGATGATTCCTTTGACCGGTAGAGATCAAACTTTATTGAAATAATCTTTTTAACAGGCTCAAAATCAACTTTTACAACTTGCTTGAAGACCAACTCCAAGCTCCACAAGGGTTACCAAAATCCAATGATTTTTTTCTAGGCTCAAGATCAACCTCTCCAACTAAGCTTGAATTTGACCAACAAATTCCAAACTTTGTAAGGGTATAACCAAACCCTATCTCCCAAGATGATTACAATGATTTATGTACAAGAATGAACTCCTCAAAGATTAGATGGGTACAAATAAAGCTCACACTAATATCTTTTAAAGATGTAAACTAATTGGCTCAAGAGAGAATAATGATTCTTTGGTTAATTCACACAAAAATGATTATGTATGATAATTAATTCATTTAAGACCCCAAGAATGAGTATTTATAAGCCTAGGGTCAAATATAGTTGTTGGGAGACAAAAACTAGCTGTTATGCACTTTTCAACACTTAATCATTCGAACGTCCTAAGGCCCCGCTCCAACAGACTAGCCATTACAACTAAATTTCCAAAACATAACTTCTGTTCTGTTCAAACGGTGACTATATCCGTTCAAACGAAGGACGTTTGTTCAAACGGCCTTATAGGCCCGTTCAAATGGCCAAGATAGTTTTTGCCTATTTTTCAAGATAAAACAAGTTTGATCAAAACGAAGGCAAAAATGGCTTGAACCAACCACCAAGGCATCCTAGGGACTTAATATAGAGTGTGTCAATGATGTCCTAAAGCCCTTCTAGGTTAAGATCAAGAGTCAAGAGAGTTTAACTTATAGAGAAACTTATACAATTAAATCCTAATACTCTCACACAATAATTATTACAAAGTCTTCACAAATGAGTCTTCAATTCCAGCGCTTGGCTTCATCCTTGAATCTTCAACAATACTAATGCTATTTACTCCATCCTTCTTAGTGAATATGCAACTTATTCACTTGAGCTAAACTTTAATGATCTTTTAAATTCATGCTCGTGCTTTGGCTTTGCCCGGCTTACCTCATTGTCATCTTGGTTCCTATCTTGCAAATTTACACTAAAATATAAACCATTAGAAACACTAGACAATGTTTTTATATCATCAAGGCTAACAATCTCCTTCTTTTTGGTGATGACAAACATTGTATACCATCTACATATAAACATATAAAACAAATAAAGTAATGAAGGCTTCATAGAAGCTCCCCCTAACAAAATACATTTACGCAAAAAAAATACAAATGAAGCACATGCATACTTTAGGCAAAACAAATCCATGCTAATTAAGCTCCGTAGATAATATGCAAAGCAAGGTATAATTAAGTACTTAATAAAGCATATACATATATGATGCAAAACATATCTATAATGCCCATAAGATCATATAAAACATGCATCACTAAACAAGCATATTAGCTAATAAAATATACGTTTGTAATCATCAAAACTTTGACCAAGAAGGTCATGAATGTAGTCATAAGGCTAACAAGGTTAATTTTCTACCTTGCATAGACAAGTCAAGCAACTCCATTCAATCTACAAACTTGACAAAATCACTAGAGCCTTTTCTAGACCCACTTAAATTTTTCTTTTCAGATTCTTTCAATACCTCATTGAATTCTCTTTAATACACCATAAACAATTAAAGATTGATTTCATCACCATCAATTCCTTATAATTCCTCGCTCTGTTTCATCATTAGGTGCATACAATGAGACTCTCACATTGTTGTCATCCGAAAATAAGCATTTCCCTTTCAAGAAAACAAATTTTTTACTAATCATCTTCTCTTTACAGTGAAAATACCCTTTTTCTACATTACAAAAACCCCACCAGAAGCACCTAAAGTAGGTGAGAAGCCCACTTCACATCTTTAATACTCCATATATGTGTTACAATTGTCTCGTCGATAGCCCTCAACTTAGCTTCTTGTAACAATATCTCTCTACTTTCTCACTCTTAATTGTCTTGTCATATGTGTCTACCAAAAGCACTCACATTCCATGACATGAAAATCATGATACCCAACTCTTATGCCAATCTCACTCACTCCCTACACCTAATTAGTCATTAATTTTCTCAAAATCCTATTAACCTACACGCTCCTCCTCATCCCCATTTTCATCCTTTTTTGCCTCATTACCAAAGACCTCTAGTATGATACCCTGTATTTTCTCTCTGGAGAGAACCTTAACATGCTATATAGAAAACCTGTATCATTCATAATACCAGCTCATGTAGTTGTAACTCCCAAGTTATGCTTCATTTCCTTTACTAAATCGTCCCATTCTTTATTGGATCCAAGACCCAAACTATTAACAAGCCCAATAGAATGATTATTTTGGTGTGGATATTGCAACTCCAATAGTTGGTCTCCCATATATAACTTGTTCAAAAATTCCCATAAGCAAATTTACCATCAAGGACATCTTAATTTTTTTTTTTAAAAAAAAAAAAAGACACACTAACTCCAACAAAAAAAGATCTCTACACCCCATTTTAAAAAAAAAAAAAAAAAAAATTCGCTAACCCATCATTTAAACCCTTCCAATCTTCCCCCTTCTTGTTTTCTTCTCCTTCACCATTCCATTTAAACCCCACCCATCTCTCTAAACCACTCTTCTCATATAAATTGATTAGATTTTGGTAATTTTTGATTTGTTTACAAGTGATGAAGAAGAAAATGGATGTTCAAGAAGTTGAGAGTAGTGCAAAGGTTAATTTTTTAAGCTTTTGTCATTTTTTTTTTTTTTGGTAATTTGGCTATAGGTCCTAGTTAAGAAAGATTTCATGTGAAAAGTCCTGCCAAAAAGCAAATGTCTATTACCTAATAATTTTCAGTTGTGTTGTCTATATTCGAATTAGACCACCAAAATGAACTAAGATAATTCTTGAAAATTCCAAGAGAACGGATTCGTTGTACATGGAATGAACAAATTATGCCTTATATGATCTCTTATTAGCTAATTTAAGGATTCGAATAATCTACATTTACCAAGTATGCAATAACATTGTAAGATAAACAAAACAAAGCAAGCACTGAAGAGACACGCGGATTTTATGAAGAAAACCCTTACAGGAAAACATCTCGGGATGTTTTGGAATCACTATAAAACACCCGGCACTGTTAGGATTAAGCACTCACCACTGCTCCAAAAGTTCAGGCTTATAGAAAGGAAGCAACCTTATTTCCTTAAAGTAAGCCCGGCGTCAGCGCCACGGGCCCATTGCGCGCTCGTGAGGGTGCTAGCACTACCTCGCCAACAACCCCCCCAAGCACCAGCGTGCACTCTGTCCATGCCTTATAATCTGTGACTTGCTCTGATATCACTTGTTAGGATAAAAGCGTTCACCATTGCTTCAAAAGCCCAAGCTGGTGGAAAAGGCACAACTCCAAAAGCCCAGTAGCTAGCGCCATGGGCCCACTGCATCCTTGCGAAGGTACTAGCTATACCTGGCCAACATACACTTGAATCTTTTAACTATTGTAGCGATCACTCCATCTTAATCTCTTCATTCAAACAAGTCCACGAACAAGTCACATTCTTTTTGCAAATTGAGCCCCATAGCTTGCCTTTCACACCAAAATCCACAACACATTTCAGAGTCCACCAAAGCACAATACTTGAATTCTCAAATCTCACTTAACACAAATATATTGTAGTTTATACTGTCTCTAGATCAATTACCGTGAGAAGAAAGACATGCAAACTAATTTTATTCTCTAAAAAGATGAGTTATAGGTTATGGAGGGTAGGGTTTCTCATAATTCGGTTAAATATTATTCCCATGAGTATCATTAAAAAGAAAAAAAGAAAGAAAAAAAAAAGCCTTGAGAGACCTATCTATAATAAATTATAAGTCCTACGATGACTTGGCTACATGTATAGCTTGTAACAATTCATAAAGTCCAAAAATAGGCAACTTTATAATCCGAATTGATTCAGGCAATGGTTGGATCAATCCAGATGCTCTCTAGACTTGAATTGTTCACATTCACAAATCTGGATCAATCCAACCAAACCCTTGGACGGATCCAAAAGTGTAGAAAATTTTTGGATCAATCAAGGGTTAAGGATTTATTGATCCATATTGACTATATTTCCCTAATTGAAATACCAAACATGGATCCTAAGGTCAAGGCAAGTCCTAACCTAAGGTAATGAATTCTAGGTCTCTAAGTCACTTACCATCCTAAAGTGAGATTATGCAAAGCTCAAACATGATCTTTATGTACAATTCGCTCTATCTTCACGAGTCATCTTGCATCACTAAATCGTCAATGTCTTTAATGTTAGATGGTTTGAGAATGCTCATTGGAACCAAACAATTACATCTAGATATGGTTTTGTAACTAGAATAAGCCAATCCTAGACTAGTAAACTTAAAATACCCCCCTTTGTGCAATTCCGTGAAAGAACACTAACACAAATGATTACATATAAGAGGATAGACTCAATTAACCACTAAACTAACTATCCCCCTTGCATGTACCATGAAAGCCCAATAAAACTACAATTACAACTCGAATTCAACACAACTCAAAATTTTAAATTGACCACAAAACTTTAAGTATTGAGCAAAGCTAAACACCTATAAACTAAAATCAATCTCAAAAACACCTAATGTGGTATAAAAATATATAGAATGCAAATCATACATAAGTAAAAAAAAATAAAATCATAACCAAGATTTTACATATCATAGCTTAGAGCATGAGTTCATAACCATGATAACAGCAAATACCAACAAATCAAAACATTAAACATCATTGACAAATCTCATGTACTCACCCCCAAAACATACAAAAATATAACCATTCTACCCCTAGAGCCTAACATCCATCTCCCCTTTTTGTCACGAATAAACAAGAGTAACATTAAAATCCTACCTAGAAAACAAAAATATCAATTGCTCCATCACCTTCTTTATCGGAAGAGAGCCTACTAAAGGGAGTCCAAAAACACTAAGATTAGGGAAACAATGAAAATGTAAAGGAAAATAAATCACATAAAACAAAATGAGGGTTTTAAAATGATTTTGTGTGAAATAACTTGATTGTCCTCGACATAGATTAATCCAACTATATGTGTTCTAGATCCCCTCTATTAAGTGTGGCCTCTATTGAGTGGATTGATCTAGATGGCTTCTAGATCCTAGAAAACTTAAAGCAAAAAGAACTTAAATCACTTTAAAATTTGACAATAAAAATAAGGTACCACATAAATTTTTTTACACATTATGTAAGGGCATAAACATTATAAAACATGAATTGATGTATTAACACATTAAAGCTTAATCAAAACCACTACAACACTTCCTAAAAAAGAAAAACAAGTCTCAATCATTTAGCCACGCATAGATACAAATTCACTTAAGATTTACATGATGTGTGTGTGCGAACTGAATTAACATGTACCAATTGACTAAAAAGTGAGAGTTGTTGAACCACCCAAAACGTGAGCATACAATTCATTTTTTTTTTTCATAAAAAAAAAAAAAAAAGAAGAGGGCGGTATAAATCACTTAAAAATTTGACAATAAAAATTAGGTGCCACATAAATTTTTTTACACATTATGTAAGGGCATAAACATTATAAAACATGAATTCATGTATTAAACACATTAAAGCTTAATAAAAAACCACTACAACACTTCCAAAAAAAAAGAAAAACAAGTCTTAATCATTTAGCCATGCATAGATACAAATTCACTTAAGATTTAAATGATGTGTGTGTGTGCAAACTGAATTAAATTGTAACAATTGACAAAAAGTGATAGTTGTTGAAACCACCCAAAACACGAGTATACAATTCAATTTTATTTTTTTTTTGATAAAAAAAAAAAAAAAAAAAAAAAAAGAAGAGGGCGGTAGGCATCAAAGTGGGCGCTAGAATCCAAGCTAGGTTGGCACCCTAGACCCTCAAAATCATGTGCCATAGACCCCAAAATTTATTAGAAAAGAGAAGAAAGAAAGAATACAAACCTAGGATAAAAAATAATAAAAGTCTGGTCTTGGCGACTTATATTTGTCACAATCTAGCTCACAAAAAAAATCAATCAACAAACCTATAATTGGGTAATCCTAACATATCTCTATGAAGGTAAGGAGATAAAAATCTAGGATATATAAGTGATGCAGCGGAAAAGATGAACAAGGGAATCGTCTACGCGAATCCTTGAGATCCTTGAAGAACACAAGGAAAAAGAGAGAAAACAATCTCAAGCAATCTTATTAATAAAAAATAATCAAAGTTCCTCTGACCCATAGGTCTATAGTCCTATTTATAACAAACTAATCCTTGTGGAACAAGGAAACATAAACATAAAGAAACTCTAACAATAAGGAAACTAATTAGAAACAACTTAGGAAACTAACTAGATAAGAATGAAATTCCAAAACAGAAAAACTCGGACAAAATCTCGATTCTGGATCGATCCAATTTAATAAGTTTCTCCACGAAAAATGAATAACATTGTTGGATTGATCCACAATAACTCCTGGATCGATCCAAGTGCAGAAAATTTTGCTCTTTCCTTTTTTGCTTGCTTCTTGCAAATTTGCTCCATAAATCGATCCGCCGTTTGATCTACATCAGTCTTCTCCACTTGAGAAAAACTCAACCTCGAGTTCAAGTTAGGGTATAATGGCGCTTCCTCATGATATTCAAACAAATCCTAAACATTGAAGGTCTTTGAAATCTTCATATCATCGAGCAAATCAATGACATAAGCATTGTCGTTCAACTTCTTATGAACCTTAAAAGGACCATACTTCCTCGGTTTAAGCTTAGCATATGTACCTACAGGAAATCTTTCACGGCGTAAGAACACCATCACTAAATCCCCTTCAATGAATATCTTCGACCTCCTATGCTTGTCAACATTAGCCTTTATCTTGGCATTGTTTTCCTCCAATTTCTTCCTTACCTCCTCTTGTATTTCTTGAGCTTGTCTAACCATAGCTTCAGTAGCTATGCTTACACCTGGACCCTTAGGTAGTTTCACCAAATCAACCGCATGCCTTGGTGTAGTCACATATACAAGAGAAAAAGGCGATCTCCCAATAGAACTATGGACGGTACTGTTATAAGCAAACTCACATTGTGGTAAAGCATGATCCCATTGCTTAGGTTTATCTCCACAAACACAACGAATTAAGTTGCCCAAGGTTCTATTAGTTACCTCCGTTTGTCCATCCGTTTGAGGATGTGCTGTGGTGCTTCGATTGAGAGAAGTGTCGAACATCCTCCACAAAGTAATCCAAAAATGGCTTAGGAATTTGATATCTCGATCGGAAGTGATAGAAGTGGGTACTCCATGCAAACAAACCACTTCTCTAAAGAACAACTTGGCTATGTGAGAGGCATCCGAAGTCTTTCGGCATGGAATAAAATGAGCCATATTGGAAAAACAATCCACTACAACAAAAACAAAATCTACCCTGCGTTGAGTACGAGGTAGCCCCAACACAAAAACCATAGAAAGATCCACCCAAATAGTGTCAGGTGCGGGTAATGGCATGTAAAGACCATGGTTCAAAGTCGCGGTCACGGACGTTGTTGCATGTCGGTCACGGATGTCGTGGTCGTGGACATCTCGTCGCGTATCGGGCGAGACACAACTTTAGGCATGAAACAATATTTAAAATAATTTAAAAAAATCATAGAAAAACCAGAAAAAATTAGGCAATCACATTGGAACCATCAAACAAGTAAAATAAATGCCTTAGAGTGCATGATTCGACAAAAAAACATAAAAAAGGCGCTAGCGCGCTACCATGAGGTCCAATTTTATACCATAAGGTCCCTCAGATTTCTAAATTTTTGTATTTTTGTTATGTTAGAAAAACCTTTAGATTTAGTGGTGTAAAATGCTTATGTTAGGAACTTAAGAATTTAGGAGTATTTAATTTTAGATCTTAAGGTCCCTAAGATTTTTAAATTCTTTTAGCTATTTGTTGTGTTAAAAAAATCTTTGAATCTAGTGGTACAAAATGCTTATGTTAGCGTCCCTAACATAAGAGGTATAATTATTAATAAAATTTATATAAAAATGTAATATTATTGGCAGTTTTTATAAGTAAAATAATTAAATAAAATAAGTGGTCGGTTTTTTTTAATGATATTGATAAAAATAGGGTATATTTGAAAATTAATATGTTTTTAACTATAATTTTGGTTTTCTAATTATAATGATAAAAAATGGGGGTATATTTGTAAATTAATATGCTCTTAATTATAATTTTAAAACCCTTCTCTTTCTAGATCTTTATCTTCGCAGGTTACAGAAAGCATTCTGTTTTCAACAAAAAAAAAAAAAAGAAAAAAGAAAGCCCTTCTCCTCGCAGGTAGGAATGGCAATGGGGCGGGGCGGGGCGGGTTTTCTGCTACCCCATCCCCGTCCCCAATAAGAAAAACACTCCCGTACCCTGCCCCGTACCCCGCCGGGGTATAGAATGGTAGCCCCATCCCCGCCCCGCTCATTTTCCCCACCCCGCAGGAATTCCCTATCCCCGCCCCGTTTTCATCAAAATAATTAATACAAGTGTGTAGTGAGATTCGAACCCAGAACCTCATGCCTTTTATGAAAAGGCCTTACCACTAAGATATTTATAACCTTATGTTTCTAAGTTGTGATATATAATATTTAACCTTATTTCATATTCTTTTATATGATATATAATATATAATATTTAACTTTATTTCATATTCTTTTATAAATCTATACTGCTTAGTCCAATTTTGAAAAAACTTTTGATCGACTAAAATGCCATCGCATTAAATGTTAATTACCCTTTTACCCTCTTGCAATATTAATTACATGAAGTTTATCTTTAATTCATTTTTAAAGAGTCATATTTTCAATTAATTTCCTAATTCAACAAGTTATCAACAAAGTTTGTTATTTTTTTAGTGTTTTGAATATTAAAAAAAAATAACAATAAGTTTTATTGAATAAAGAGAGAACTAACAATAAATTACATGAAGTTTATCTTTAATTCCCTTTTTAAGAGTCATATTTTCAATTAATTTCCTAATTCAACAAGGTGCTAAGCGTGCGCGCGCACACACACACAAAGTCTATATACACACGGACACATAATACATATAAATTTACATGCATTCAAGCATTAATATCTTGCATTACATGATACAATATGTAGCTGTTCAGTTTCTCCTTGTGACATTTTAAAAAACGACCGTTGGATGAGATGTTCCTCTTATGTAAGACATGCATGAAAAAAATCATGTTGATCCAACGGTCATTTTTTTTTCTAAATGCCATATTTCTTGAAAAAACTATGATATTAAATTTGCATAGTTCAAACAATTTAAATGTTTTTCTCAAAAATCAACCGTTAGATCTATGTGATTTTTTGCATGCACAATGTGTTTATATGGAACATCTTATCCAACGGTCGGTTTCACAAAATAGTAACCCCATGTTAACATTTGTACAATATGAATAAGAACCCTATGATACACAAGTTTAAACAATTTAAATGTTTTCTCAAAAACCAATCGTCGGATCTATGTGATTTTTTTTATGCACAATGTGCATATATGGAACATCTTATCCAATGGTTGGTTTTACAAAATAGCACTCCTATGTTAACATTTGTACAATAGGAATAAGAACCATATGATACACAACTTAGACGAAACCAACATAAGTAATTTTTGTTATAATGGATAAGGTCAACTGACAGTTGGATCGCTATGATTTTTTGTGAGTATGGCAAAAAATTTATTGTTAGTTCTCTCTTTATTCGATAAATTTTTTTGTTATTTTTTTTTAATATTCAAAACACTAAAAAAATAACAAACTTTGTTGATACCTTGTTGAATTAGGAAATTAATTGAAAATATGACTCTTAAAAAAGGAATTAAATATAAACTTCATGTAATTAATATTGCAAGAGGGTAAAGGGGTCATTAACATTTAATGTGAGGGCATTTTAGTCGATCAAAAGTTTTTTCAAAATTGGGTCTTTTATTAGTATAGATATAGATTTATAAAAATATATGAAATAATGTTAAATATTATATATCACAACTTAGAATCATAAGGTTATACATAGCTTAGAGGCAAGGCCTTTTAATAAAAACCATGAGGTTGTAGGTTCGAACCTCTCTACATATTTGTATTAATTATTTTGATGAAAATGAATCGGGGATGGGGAATCCCCGCGGGGCGGGGAACGGGGAATCCCAGTGGGGCGGGGAAAATGAGCGGGGCGGGGCGGGGCATGGAAAACCCGTCCCCGCCCCGTACCCGGCGGGGCAAAATTTTATTGCCCCATCCCCGCCCCGTACCCTGCAAACTTTAAAAAAAACTCGCCCCTATAGGGGCGGGTCCCCATGGGGATGGGGAAAATTGCCATCCCTACTCGCAGGTGTGAGATAGAGACAGAGAAGAAGAAGAAGAAGAAGAAGAAGAAGAAGAAGAAGAAAGGGGAAGAACCGTGCGCGCGCTTTGCACTGGCAAGTGGTGACGGCTGCTGCTTCTTCCTCTTTTTTCTTTTTTTTCTTTCTTTTTTTTTTTTTGGTTTTCTCTGGCTCACAGCTAAAGAAATGCTGGTCTACTGTAGCTTCTTCTTCTTCTCCATTCTTTTTTTTGCTGCAAGGGTCCTGCTATTGCTGCTGTTGCTGCTTCTTCTTCTCCTCTTTTTTTTTTCCTGGGTTCCTCAGGCTTTCAACGGAGGGTATTGCACAGCTGCGGCTTCTTCTTCTTCTTCATTTTTTTTTTGCTGCAAGGGTACTGCACTGCTGCGGCTTCTTCTTCTTCTTCATTTTTTTTTTTGGCTGCAAGAGTTCTTGCTATGATCTCGATCATCTCGTCCGAGATCTCGCCCTGGACGAGACGATATACCGAGAACTTGGCATCTCATCTCGTCTCGGCCGAGATAAACGATTTTATGCAAATTTGCCAGGTTGTTTGACTCGGGACGATTTCTGGTCCAGGACACTGCCGAGACGTGGTTAACTCGGGTGATACGTATCAGAATCGTCCGATACTTCAAACCATAGTAAAGACCCTTATTTTGTGATTGCCCTTTGGATGATTAGCAAGTATAACACTTCCTCACAAAATTACTAACATCCTTCTTCAGTTGAGGCCAAAAGTGACACTCCACTAACGTAGCGAAAGTCTTGCCCCTTCCTAGGTGACCACTTAATCCTCCACCATATAGGTCTCGAATAAGCTTCTCAAGCAATGACGATCAAGGGACACACAAGTTATTGCCTTTAAACAAAAACCCATAATTAAGCAAAAAGTCACTCACCGGTTGGTTGGCGACTCATTTAGCCCAAACTTCTTTGAAGTCTTCATCCTCTTCATAGAGCTCTTTCAAGAATTCAAAGCCCACAATTTCTTGAGCCAAAGTAACAAGCAATCTTACACGCCGACTCAAGGCATCCGTAACTCGATTTTGAACCTCGGACTTGTGTTGAATGTTGAAAGAGAACTTTTGCAAGAAAGCTGCCCACCTCATGTGCATTCCATCCAATTTCTTTTGACTATTGACGAACTTTAAAGCTTGATGGTCTGTGTAAAGGGAAAACTCCCTTTGAATTAAGTAATGCTCTCAATGCTTCAAGGCTCTAAATACTGCGTAGAACTCTTGATCATAGGTGCTCCACTTTTGACGGGATTCACTTAGTTTCTCACTAAAGAATGCCACCATACGCTTTTCTTGCAAAAAAAAGTCCCAATTCCTACTCCACTAGCATCACATTCCACTTCAAAAACCTTCTCAAAGCTCGGTAAGGCTAGAACAGGAGCTGTACACAATTTCTCTTTGATCTTGGCGAAGCTCTTTTCCACTTCATCACCCCAAAAGAAACGACCCTTCTTCAAGCACTCCATGATTGGCGCTACTATGGTGCTGAATTTTTGATAAAACGGTGGTAGAAAGGAGCTAACCCATGGAAACTTCTCACTTCGGTGACGGTTTTGGGTGTAGACCACTCTCGAATTGCACGCACCTTTTCTTCATCAACATGAATGCCATTTGCACTCACCACATAACCCAAGAACAACAAATTGTCGTTCATAAAGCTGCACTTCTTGAGGTTAATAAACAATTGACTGTCCTTTAAAACAACCAATACTTCATGTAAATGCTCCATGTGTTCCTCTTTCGTCTTAGAATAGATAAGAATGTCGTCAAAATAAACCACAACAAATTTACCAACGAAAGGTTTAAGTACCTGATTCATCACCCGCATAAAGGTACTTAGAGCATTGGATAATCCGAACGGCATAACCAACCATTCATACAACCCATCTTTACTTTTGAAGGCGGTCTTCCACTCATCTCCGGATCGGACTCGAATTTGATGGTAGCCACTGCGCAAATCAATCTTAGAGAACAACTTCAAACTATATAACATATCAAGCATATCATCCAAACGCGGAATAGGGAACCGGTACTTGATAGTTATTTTATTGATCGCACGGCTGTCCACACACATACGCGAACTTCCATCTTTCTTTGGCGTTAGTAAGGCAGAGACTGCACATGGGCTTATAGATTCCCGTATGAAGCCCTTTTGTAGTAGCTCCTCTATCTTCTCTTTCAAAATCTCATTCTCCTTGGGACTCATCCGACAGTGTGGCAAGTTAGGCAAACTTGCTCCCGGTATCAAATCGATGTGATGTTGTATATCCCGCATAGGAGGCAAGTGGTTGGGCAAGTCATCGGCGGTGAGCTCTTTGAATTCTTCTAGCAACGGTCGTAGTTGGTTAGGAACCACTACTTCGATTGGCCCTTTGTCCTCTACTACAAGCGATTTCACCACCATAGCATATATTCCTTGGGCCTCTTTAGCATCAGATACGAACTCAGCTTCGGACATGACTAAGGTTAGAGAAGACTGGCCCACCACTTGAGAAGGTGGAGTTACACGTTGTTGCTTTACAGGAGCCATATCAATTTTATGGGAATTCCAAATAAAAACATAGGTATTATCCCTCCCCTTATACGTAACATCTACATCAAATTGCCAAGGTCTACCCAACAGTATATGGCTAGCATCCATATCAATTACATCACAAGCAACAATAAAATTATAGTGTTTACCGATAAAAATAGGGACATAACAAATTTTAGTTAGCAGTGCCGTAGGTCCCTTTTTGATCCACCAAATTGAGTAAGGACTTGGGTGTTGTTCCGTTGGTAGTTGTAGGTATTCGACTAGCCTCCTCACCACAAAATTCTCGCAGCTACTACTGTCGATAATCAAATCGTACACCTTTTTATTGATTGTGCAATGAGAACAGAAGATGTTGTGCCTTTGACTATTGTCCTCTTGCTTGGGTGCAAACAATACTTGCTGTACCACACAATTAACCCTCTTGCCTTCTTCTTCGGCATATTTGGCTTCTTCATAACCTTCCTCGCCTTCGGGGTTTTCTTCCTCTTCACACGTTTCAACATCCTCAATCAAGTTAACGGGTCTCCATTCCGGGCATACATTGGAGTGATGTCCCAATTTCCCACACCTAAAACATTTCCCAACCAAAGGCCTAGCGTAGGGATTGGGGTTCTTTGATGTGCTACCCGTTGCAGCCGCGGTAGCTTTCGTGGACTCCACTTGTCCCCTTGTCGGATTAGGAGGTTGTGAGGCTTTCCCTTTATCGGTCACCGATGATTGTGTCTCCGCGGTGTTCTTACGGTATCCCGAAAAAGGTTGGTGACTCTTCTCCATAGTTTCAGCCTGTAGAGCCATCCCTTGGGTTTCTTCGACTTTCCACAATACTTGCATTATCTCGAATTGAAGGTTTGAGACCATGTAAATATCGGGAAACTTGTTGGTGGTCAGATTCATTCAGATTGTTACGGACGGTTAACCTCGAAAACTCATTGTTGTAATAAAAAACTGACCTTGTACCTTGAATGCAATTTTGATACAAGTGGAATAGGTAATGCTCATAGTCTACGGGAAGGAATCAATCCCTCAACAAGGACTCCATTTGACGCCACGTTTGCACGAGACTCTTCCCTTACCTACTGTCACAACCCGAGAATTTCCTCGTATTTATAGCCTACTAGGACTATTCTAGAAACCTACTAAAATATCTTAGTTTCTAGACTTTTCTATTTACACATGCTTTATACAAGGCTACAAGTTTCTAGAGAGTTCCGCTATGATGTGCATCACATGTTATTTACATGCTATATACAAGTCTCCAAGCTTCTAGAAAGTTCCGCCCACTAGTTAGCAACATTAGTTTCTAGAATATTCTAGAGACTTATGTGCAATGTGAAACCTTAGCCAACTTTCTCCCATGTTCTAGAAGCTTCCAAATATTCCAAAGGTTTCCCCAACACTCTAGAAGGTTCTTGAGTCTTCCCTTGCATGCCACATCCTTCCAAAATGTTCCTGGACCATTTCTATTCGTGTGTAGGAAATTCTAGGTTTCTCTAGAAAGCTCTAAGCAACATGCCTTCCCCTTAATTGCTCATTTTCCCAAGCCAAATGTTGCAGGTTGTCACACTCTCCCCCACCCATTCTGTCGACGCCCTCATCGACGCCCTCGCTTAATTCTTGGCGAGAATGATTTGGATTTAGAGATGAGCCTCGTACCTTCACCCATGGTTTGCTACAACTACAAGAGTCTCCGACCTCTTGTCCCGATTGCTGCTTCCGCTGCATGGCTCCTCTTTTTCCTTTTGACAGCCTTTGTTGCCTCATCCCTTGGTGGTAAACCCCTTGGCTGCTGTACCGCCTTGCGCTCACTCGTGGCTTCTCCGCTTGTAGGAGGATCACTCTTGTCCACCCTTTTAGCCGTTGAGCGAGTCGCTGT
Source organism: Hamamelis virginiana (assembly GCA_017140935.1). Classification (NCBI taxonomy): domain Eukaryota; kingdom Viridiplantae; phylum Streptophyta; class Magnoliopsida; order Saxifragales; family Hamamelidaceae; genus Hamamelis; species Hamamelis virginiana. The sequence continues at coordinate 51,062 of JAESVK010000632.1, forward strand.
CTCATCCTTGGAAACTTTCACCAATTGCAAAGATGAGATAACCTTGGCACTAGGCATAACCCCAGTCTTCGTAGGGACTATGTACAATGCACCTTCCTCGAAAATGGCCATGGAGTGCATAAAAGGTATGGAAACTGCCCTGACTTGCTCGAAGAAGTCCATTCCCAACACCATTTCGTGGTCGTCCATCTCGGCCACTGTAAAGTTAACCTTCCCACTCAATAAACCAAGACGGATATTTACCATGTGTGCTACACCGTGTAGCGGCTTTGCCTCCTAGTTGACTGCCTTGAGCCATCCTCGCCCCTTGGAGTTTCTCAAGCCCAGTCGCTTTGCCTCTCCCATCGAGACAAAGTTATGCGAAGTCCCTGTGTCTATCACGGCCCTTGCCGTCTTCCCGTCGACACTTGCTTCGACGTACCTCAGCCCCTTACTCCCCCGAGCCCTGGGTGCTGTCTTGGCTTCCAAAGCCCCCAACAGTTCGAGTGATCCCACTCGGACCACCTCTTCCTCCCAAACCGGTTCCTGTTTCTGTTCCCTCTCGATCATAGCATTGAGTGCCTTTCTCTTCGAGCATTCTCTAGCTATGTCCGGTCCATCGCACAAAAAGCACTTAAGCTCAGGCCTGGACTCCCTCTTGTCCTTCTTACCCCCCCATTGGCTTTGGAACTTGCCCGACCCCTTCCTTGAGTGAGAACCATTGGAACCTGTGGACCTCTCTTCTACGTTTCGCTTCCCATTGTAGGTTTTGGGCTTCGACACTTCAACCTTAGAAGTCCCCACCATAGGCACGATACCCGCTGCCATTGCCTTTTTATAAATAGCCCAATCCAGTCACATGTCCTTCATTTGGGCTTTAAAATCAACGAGCATGTCAAGCATTTTACCTTAGAAGGCCTCTACCCCCTGGTGCGTCTCGTGTGCCATGGAGTTGACGATGCTAAGCATGTTCTCCGGCAGCTCTTGGTATTGCCCCTCGGCATTCTCCAAGTTAGCCTCCATGATTTGCTCCACAACGTCAAGCCGATCCAACACGTTGGCCATGGCTAGTTCCACTTTTACTAGCCATGACTCTATGCGATCCCCAACGTCACGAGACTTATCCTTCCTACCTCGTGTGCTTGTCCCCTGTATGCGACATAGTGTCTTCTTTTCAACCCGTAAGCAACCTTGACAATAACCAGCTCTGATACCACTTGTCACGGCCTGAGAATTTCCTCGCCTAACCGTGCGGCCTTAGACGCTAGCAAGCACTACTATATCGCGCTAAGTCAGCCTTTAACCCCCACGTGTCAAGGTTTACAAGAAGAGAAGGTAGCAAGATACTTGAGTATAAAAGAATTGGAAAATTGTATTGAATTCAAAGAATGCTTTACAAGAGAGGTTGTTGGATTTGTGAGTTATGTACAAATGAGGGTTCTCCTCATATCTATAGCCTACTAGGACTATTCTAGAAACCTACTAGAATATCCTAGTTTCTAGACTTTTCTATTTACACATGCTTTATACAAGGCTACAAGTTTCTAGAGAGTTCCACTCTCATGTTCTTCACATGTTATTTACATGCTATATACAAGTCTCCAAGCTTCTAGAAAGTTCCGCCCACTAGTTAGCAACATTAGTTTCTAGAATATTCTAGAGACTCATGTGCAATGTGAAACCTTAGCCAACTTTCTCCCATGTTCTAGAAGCTTTCAAATATTCCAAAGGTTTCCCCAACACTCTAGAAGGTTCTTGAGTCTTCCCTTACATGCCACATCCTTCCAGAACCATTTCCATTCGTGTGTAGGAAGAGTGTAGGAAATTCTAGGTTTCTCTAGAAAGTTCCAAGCAACATGCCTTCCCCTTAATTGCTCATTTTCCTAAGCCAAATGCTGCAGGTTGTCACACTATGCCTCGTCTTTTGTAATTGATCCCACCAAGTTGCAGCGCTTCCCTTTAGCTTGTAGGCCACAATACGCACAACTTTGTCCTCTTCAATACCCATTAGGTCAGCGAATCGTTCTATCTCAGAGAGCCAATCTAGAAACTCTTCAACTTGGAGATTCCCATTGAAGTTAAGAATGTCTGCTCTCATTCGATAATCTTCGAAATCCTTTTGTTTACGTGCCGGTCATGGCGTGTACTCTTCCTCCTCTTCAGACTCATCTTCACTATCCAGATGATAGTAACCAGGGTGCCTTGCGGCGTTTCGATTGAAGGGCTGGCCTCCGGTAACTCTTTCGGTGCGTCTCCCTTCAACTTGCCTATGGTTGGCATTGACGTTCAACGCAGCTAGCATCTTGCGAATCTCTGTCAACGTTTGAGAATGCTCCTGCGAGATACGTTGTTGTTCTGTCATAGCCGCGCATAGGTCTTCCACCCTTTGATCAACTTCAAGAGGGCGTCTACCTCCATCCCCATGATTTGCCATCGAGCTTGGCAAACCTCGCTCTGATACCAAATGATGCAGCGAAAAAGATGAATAAGGGAATCGTCTATGCGAATCCTTGAGATCCTTGAAGAACACAAGGAAAAAGAGAGAAAACAATCTCAAGCAATCTTATTAATAAAAAATAATCAAAGTTCCTCTGACACATAGGTCTACAACCTTATTTATAACAAACTAATCATTGTGGAACAAGGAAACACAAACATAAAGAAACTCTAACAATAAGGAAACTAAATAGAAACAACTTAGGAAACTAACTAGATAAGAATGAAATTCCAAAATAGAAAAACTCGGACAAAATCTAGATTTTGGATCGATCCAAGTTAATAAGTTTCTCCAAGAAGAATGCATAACATTGTTGGATTGATCCACAATAACTCCTGGATTGATCCAAGTGCAGAAATTTTTGCTATTTCCTTCTTTGCTATTCGCCATTTGATCTACATCAATATGCCACCAAGAGAGAACATTGAGTGAAGTAGCTTTATTAGCTATCCTATCAACTACAATATTACCTTCCCTAAACACATGAGAGACCCTTACATTCATTTTCTCCATTAGAAGAAGATAATTATTCCACTTCTCTAACAAATCCCATGGAGGCTGTAATTTTTTTTTTTTTGTTTTTTTAAATTCCATTTACCAGAACTAAGAGTCACTTTTAATCCACAAATTATGCCAATTCTTTTCCTAAGCAAAAGATATTGGCAAAATAAAACTTAGAACTTCCACATAAAAAGCTATTTGGATGCCAATACTGTTACCAAAAATACATTTGACAAAACTCTTGTGAGACCTGAAAACACTTCCATAAGCAGCTGGTCCAGGACAACCCTTAGCAACCCCATCGGTATTAACTTTAACCCAACTAGAAATAGGAGAAAATCATAAAACAGGAATGAACTTGGGAGCTTTTCAAGGAGTGCTAGGAATCTGAAAAAGTTTGAGAATCTGCAAATCTATCACTAAGTTTCTCATGTGAGAAGAACTCAAATGACTATAGTGTTTCACCCAATGAAAAATCATGTTCTTAGCTTTAGGAAAAAGGAATAATCCTGCCTTCAAATTTTAAAGCATTCCTAACTTTCCAAATAATGCATAAAATAGAAAGTATAGCTATCACGCAAAGATGTGTTAATTGAGGGCTAAAAGTATAAGAAAGTAACTTGAGTATACAATTCATGAATTAAGTACTTGTTGAAGTCAAACCAGTGAATTCCATGAGAAGAAAACGAAATCCTTGCTTTAAGCCCTCAGTATACAACCTTTTCTTTTCATCATTTTTTTTTATTTTCTCTCAAACTTTATTTATTTATTTATTTACTTTTTATTTTATTTTATTTTATTTCATGTTTTCTTTTTCTCCTTTGTTTTTTCTCATTTGACATTGGCTAGAATTTGGGAGATAGCCAAGAAGATGTAATGCCCTGAATTGAGGTAACTGAATTTGGAAGCGCGATTTGAAAATCGAATCCACAAATAACATATTCCATAAATCAATTCCATCCACAATCATAATACTCTTGAGTTAGAACACTAATATTCTCCAAATGAAAATAAAATAACTTTGCGATTACTGGCATAACTAAAATAATCAATCTTCTCTTAAAAAGTTATTCTTCAAAATACCATAAATAATTAAAGCTTACTGACTTCTAGTAGCATAAACAAAATTAATTATCTTAGCTAAAACTAACAAATAAAACATAAATAATTATCCAAAAGCTCCTAGTTTGACTGCACCTCACGAAACTATGAACATCTTTTGCTTCTAATTAAATATTCATTTAAAAAATATATAGAGAGGGTGAGCATAACATATACAAGAATAAACCAACCTAAAGGCATGAATATTTTCATAAATTTAGTTGATAAATAAATTTTTTTATAAATCAAAGTTCAATAAAAACTGCAAAAATTATTCAAAAAATGTTAGATGTCAAAAGTCTCGTGAGTATCAAATTTACAGGCGACAAAACACAAAATTTAAATATCTAATCAATTTTACATAAACCACATGAAGGTCTAGACAAACGAAGGTCCTACAGTGCTCCTATTAAGTAGAGACTTTAAATAATGTATTGGTACCAGAAGCTAGTAACTTATCCCCTACTACCCACGATCAGACTACACGTAAATCGGTGATTAAAAAAAATTTACAATTTTCAATTAATGAAAATATATTAGACTTTTAGATTCAGTAAGTTTTCATATATCATTGTTATGTTGGCGATTGATTTATATCAAATATAAAAAATCAATTTTTTTTCTTCATAATTTTATCACATAATACTCAATTCAGATATAAATCAGTTCAAAATTATATTTTGTCATAAAATCAGTTACAAAATTGCTTTGGATAAATAAAAATCATTTCATGAAACAAGGCATATTATATTCCCCTTATCTCGAATTGATGTCTCTAAAATTCCAAATAAAGCAGTTCCTAAAAATCTCGACGCTCAAATTGAATAGGACAAGGGCTTAAAACTTGGATGATCTTTTAATGCAACGCGAACCACCTTAAATTTGATACATTCTTTTTCGTAATATCTCGCTATTTCACTCTTACATTTCCCAATGAGAGTTAATTTTCAAAAGGGAATAATAATATTTAAATAGTATTCACTTTAACCTAACCTAATTAGGATATAACTCTAATATCTAGTTGAGGTATAACTCTAATACCTATTATTTACAAAAGAATGGTTTGGTTTCAAGGTTAGTTATATTCTCGTATTATTTAATCTTAAAAATAAATAAATGAATGTGTTGTAAGAAGGTATATAATTGTAATCCAAGATATAAAATTATAATTAATTAAGCTAATATATGAATTGTGAGGCATTACAAGAAGAATATATAGCATTGAAGAACTTATAAGAGATAAGGAAGAAGAATAATTTTAGACATATAAGATACGAGAAGAAGAGTTTGAGATCTATGAATGTTTGCACATTGGACTCGCTCTTTTAAGCATTTTTTAAACTAATTGGAGAATATTCAACTATTGTTCATTCAATATATTTTCTAGGATCCAAGAACCTATGTCTCATATATATGATTAGTTTTTTCACAAAGACAACTTTAAAATAATACAAAATGTCATTCAGTGTGCTCAAGATGTGTCACTATCAATTTTTCATGGAATCAGAACTTTGTGAAGGTAAGTACTTAGATTTTGTTGATCCAATTTAAAAATTTAGGAGTTCGAACCACTATGAAGTGGTTTGAATCCCTCGAAATTATGAAAACCAGGTGATGAGGTTCGAATGCCTCAATTAAGAGGACTTTTTAGGGAGACTGATCAAGTTAATTAATCCTTTAAACACTCACAAGTAAACAAAAACATAAACTGCAGAAATAATAATAAGAATAAAACAAACTGGATGATATAAGCTAAAAAAATGTCACCGGTACGGCTCAAGCTAACCTTGAACCCTTTGAAACAACTTAATAATAAAATGTCACCTTAACAAGAAAATAAAAATAATCCTGATCATGAGGTAGTAATGTAACTTTTGTCTTCCTTGCTGCATTGGATATGAATCTTCGGAGGAAGTTCAATTGCCCCAATAACTTTTGCAGTTCTTTCTTGTTCGGTGGTGGTTTTGCTTGAATTATGGCTTGAGCTTTGTTAGCATCTACTTGAATTCCTTTCTAGTGAACTAGATATCCCAAGAAATTTCCAGCAGCAACCCCAAATGCACATTTTTGTGGATTCATCTTGAGCTTGTATGTTGTCATCCTCTCGAAAATAGTTTCTAAATGCTGCAAATGAGTTTCTTTGTCAGGGGATTTAATGACTATATCATCAATGTAACATTTCATAAATAGGCCTATGAAATCATGAAAAATCGCATTCATGGCCCTTTGATAAGTAGCTCGAGCATTCTTTAATCCAAATGGCATTACTATCCATTCGAAAGTGCCTAAACCAGGGCATCTAAATGCTGTTTTGTGGATGTTCTCTTCCGCTATAAAGATTTGGTTATAGCCAGAATGTCCAGCCATTATGGACAACATTTGATTCCCTGATGCACTATCTAATAATATATCAATAACTGGCATTGGATACACACCCTTTAGGAGTGGCTAGATTTAAATTTCTAAAATCTATACACACCCTAACTATGCCATTTTTCTTAGTTACAGGAACTATATTAGACAACCTTTCTACGTACCTGGCTGTTCGAATGAATCTTGCCTTAAGCAACCTCTCTATTTCTTCTTTTACTTTTGGAGTAACTTCTAGAGACATCATTCGAGGGGACTGTTTGAAAGGTCTGAACCGTCTCTTGATGGGTAATTTATGCTCGACCAAAGTTCGATCCAAACCTAGTAGTTGATGATACTCCCAAGCAAAACCGTCTTTGTAATTCTTTAGTAGTTCGACCAGTTTCTCTTTGTCATCCTACTTCAAAAAGCGGCTAACAAAAGTAATTTCTGGCTTTTCTACTGTTCCCAAGTTTATCTTTTCTAAAGGATTTTGTTGCTGTACCCCCCCCCCAAGCATCTCGTTTTTGTTCCTCTGCTATGGTTGCCACTTCTTGTAGTCGTTCTTGCACTAAACTGACAATAATTATGTAAGGAGCATGAAACCAACCTCGATGGGACCTAGATCTCCTTCGTATAATTTGGCTTCTGCTATGTTCGAATCAGTTCCAAAAGTCCGTTGATCAGCCTTTATTATTTCTATTTGCTGGTTATCATTTACCAATAACAGCTTTTGATGCATCGAAGAGGGGACACACTTGTTAGCATGTATCCAATCTCTCCCTAATAAGGCATTGTAATTTGCCTTCCCATCTACAACAAAAAAAGCCGTCATTGACACCTTCGAGCCTACCCCCAACTCTACTGGCAGTATTCCTCTAGCCTGTTTTCCCTCTCCAACAAAGCCTGAAATTACTACTTCAGTATTTGTCAATTTCATGTCCTTTTTTCCTAATTTTTCCATAGTGGTGGTAGGTATAATGTTAATAGATGCCCCATTATCAATGAGGACCCTTTTGATTGGGACCCCATCGAAATAAGCCTGGATGTACAAAGGCTTAATGTGTTAGGTCATTTGGTAAGTTGGTGGTTCGAAGTTGTAGTAAAGATCTTCTCTAGTTTTTGCTTCTCCCAATTCAGGATAATAACCCTGCCAATCCTCGACCTGCCCTTTTGTCTCTAAGGGTTTATCAGGCTTTGGTGCAAAAATAATAGGCAGTGTAAAGGCCATATTAATTTTGGCCTCAATGGGTATGGTCCCGAATTGCACCGCCCCTTCTTTTGGTTTAACCTCATATGTCTTTTGTTCCCGTTCTTTAACTTTTTGCCCTACTTCAGCTTGGATTCCCTTTGTATCTTCTTCATCAAGGAAATCCTCATCTTCATTCTCACCCTCAGATGATTTCTCTCTGTCGAGCCTCAGATTCGTTTGTAGCATTTGTTACGAGTTAGTGATGCCTTTTAGTTCTAAAAACTTATTTCTCTTATGTCTTTCTGCAAACTTCCTCTTTTTTTTTTCCTGAGTTTGAGTCATTAGAGGAACAAATTCCTCTTTCTGAGTTTGAGGATGCTTAAGGACATACCAGTGGTTGGTATCCAACTTTGGAGGCTTCAACATTCTAGAAATTGGTTTTTCTCGATACTGCTCTGCCATTAAAGGTGATTTGAGTACCTCTTCATTGTAGATTTCTTGAATCTTCTCATCTTGCTGTTCCAGCAGTTGATCGAGGGATTCGTTTCGAGGTATGAATCCTCTCGTAGCGGGCCTGAAGGCTCTAGCTGGCCCTTGGACCACTCCATATTTCCTTATTGGAAAAATTTGCTCTGGTCTAACATACGTATATCTTTGGTAAGGCCAGGTTTTATTTTGTCTGCCAATCTGGATTCCTAGTGGGATATTTGATATGGGGTTTCCAACCATTCGAGGCTTCTTCATGGGCTGTGTATACCTCTGATAGGCCATTTGGTTTGGCTTTATTTCCTCTTCTTGGCAATACGGTTGCTGTTAACCACCCCCTCGTACCTATGGATTTGTAATCCTACTTTTTATTTCTTTAGGTTCGGCAACTGCTTCACCCTTCATTATTCTGCTAGGTGGTTCCACTTATCCTTTGTATTTTCCATGACATGCTGCTACTAAGGCTTTCCCACAGTTGATGCACAGCTTGTCCATCAAATCTTCTACTCTTGTATATGGGGAAGTAGCACTTCCTTCAATAGGGACTTCTGCTAGAGCTTCTACATGCACGTTAGCTCGAGCCATTAGCGTTGGCTTCTCGGGGCCAATAACTGGCCTCTGCTGTTTTCCCTTACCCAAATGCACAGTGTTCATCTCGACCTTCAATTCATGGACATTTGGAAAAGGATTTTCATCGACCATCATAGTATGAGTAATTTCAGGAAAAGTTAATAATCCTTTCTTAATATTTTCTTGGATCACATTCCTGAAAACCACACAGTTAATGGTGGAATGTTTCCAAGAGTTATGCCATTTACAGTAGTCTTTATTTCCTAGCTAATTCTTGGGTACTAGGAATTCTGTGTCCTCAAGGCGGTTTAAGAAACTTGTCTTTCAGCAGATGATAAAAAATTACATTTGCTTTAGTAATATCAAAGGAATACTGTTTTGGGGGAAATTCCGAATCACTTCGAGGAACTGCAGAATTATTTTCGATCTTCACTAGGGCATGACAAGTGTAAGGTCTTTTTCCTATCAGTTTTGCAGCGTCTATCTCAAGATTCGGATCATAGTAATACGTTTTGTAAGAGGAATTTCTCCTCTGTGCTTCCCCTGGTAGTAAGGCCTCATACCTAGAGGCTTTTGAAGTCAGTTCGAATAAGTCTCTAAAGTCCACATCATCTCTCTAAAGTCCACATCATCGAAATCTTTCCTGAGTTCGAAGGTCAGATCATTTTGGGCTAATTTAACAAATTCAGCATTACGTAAATTTACCCTGCATCTGTTTTTTAGTCTTTTGAAGCTATAGATATATTAAGACACATCTTCTTCTTGGGATTGCCTCAACCTGGCCAAATCAGCCATAGTCACTTCTGGCTCAGTCCGAAGGAATTGAGCATGAAATATTCCTTCAAGATGCTGCCAGTTGCCAATTGATCCTGTAGATAAACTTACATACCAGGATAAAATGACTCTTGTGAGGAAACTTGCAAACAGCCTTAACTTGAGGTACTCATTATTCCCTATTTCTCCACATTGTCCCGTGAATCTACCTATGTGTTCTATTGTGGATTGTGGCCCATCTTCCACAAAAGGGTGAATTTTGGGACTCTGAACCCTCTAAGGAATTCGAAGTCCCTATCTATTCACTATGGATATGGTTTTCTATAAACAGGAGTGGTTACCCCTCGAGCTAAAGGGCCTACTACTTCTGGGATGATTTCGACTATTCTATTCCTGTCATCCATCATTCGAGGCCGATGTTCATCTTCTCTCTCTTCCCATTATTCGATAGGATCTCTTTGGGGAATTGGCCTATCTTTAACCGGTCCTCTTCTAGGTTCTGGGGGATCATTTCATATGCTTTTATTCCCATCTGCAGGGTACTGCTGATCTAGTATAGGTCTCATAGGATTGTGGTTTCTTATCCTAGGGCCATATTCTGCTGGCCTTCTGTTTTCGTGGGTATTATCATCCACTAAGTCAACCCTTCGAACCCTTTGGTTCTGTGTTGTTTCTTCTATCCTAGTAGGCATCCTATTTAGCAACATTGACGTGTGGCGTTCTAAAGATCTTTCTAGGTCAATTCTATTTTGGTTTTCTATGCTATTCAAGAAAGTCTCGAATAAGAGCCGTATTCTTTCTGTCGGCTCCCTATTTTGCTCAGACCTTTCCAGCAGTTGCTATAACATTGTATTTATTTGCTGGGTACTCGTCTGTAACAACTCATTTGTTCTTTGTGCCAAGGCTTCTGATCTCTCTATCAATCCATGTGTTCTTTGTGATAAAGCCTCTGACCTCGCTTCAAAACTCCTTTCTCTTATTGGGCGGTCTGTTTTTGAGTCACTATAGTCAAGACCTACCCCTCTGGCCATTTCATTACTGGCCTGTGATGATTCTGCTTGTTTACTTCTAGTGTTAGGAGCCATTATACTTGACTTGTCCGGTCCACCGGGCGTGCTAAAATGTTGATCGAATTTAAAAATTTAGGAGTTCAAACCACTGTGAAGTAGTTCGAATCCCCCGAAATTATGAAAACAAGGTGATGAGGTTCGAATTCCTCAATTAAGAGGACTTTTTAGGGAGACATGTCAAGTTAATTAATCCTTTAAACACTCACAAGTAAATAAAAACAGAAACTGCAAAAATAATAATAAAAATAAAACAAACTGGATGATATAAACTTAAAAAATGTCACTGGTACGGCTCAAGCTAACCTTGAACCCTTTGAAACAACTTAATAATAAAATGTCACCTTAACAAGAAAATAAAAATAATCTTTATCTTGAGGCAGTAATGTAAATCTCGAACTCTTGGAATAGCTTACAAGATGAATTTGATGAGAAGAACAGCCTTCCTTGAATTCTCGACGAACCCGAACTTCCTCCTATTGCCTTCGAACTTCCTTTAATTATTTCCTTGAATACTTCGAACTTCCCCTTGTTGCCTGATCGTGAGCTTCGAACAATAACCAGTAATACCCCACTACGGAACCTAAATTGCAGAGAATCTTTCATGATCCCAGAAGAAGATTATCTTTCAAAATGCGTTTCCAGAAGAAGAAAGAAGTTGTGAAGCTATTGTGTATGTTTGAGATATCTTTCATGATTCCCGAATTCAATATTTATAATCTTCATCTTCAGTATCCTTTTTGAACTTGAATTCATCATGTTTTCCTTCCTTGCAAAACTTCTATTCTCCCAATTGCAGAGAATCATTTTTCGAGTTGGATAATCTTTGTTGTTATCCAAAGAGTTCTTCTTCACTTCGAACTCTTGCTACTACCTCTTTTCTTGACAACTGGCAACCTTGAAGATTTAAGAAATACAAAATAAACATAATTATATCATCCTATTTATTTTGTATTTTGAAATCACAATCTTTTCAATTTATCCCTTGTTTCCAAGATTTGTTATTATTAATGGCTCTTTTAATTCTATCACTTAATTATTTTCATCCACATTTTACATCTCTTAGAATTGTCTCTAGACATGTCAGCCAATTACTAGCTGGTGTTAAAAAATGGATTAATAGATTTAAACCTCAATTCATGAAAGTGTCAAGCATAATGTTCAAAGATTGAATATATTTAAAACAATAATCAAATTTCCTAATGTCTATAACAAAATATTATATAAATAATTAAAGATGTTAATACTAAATAAATTGAACATATTTTTTTTTATTTTTGTGAATATATAAGCAAAACAAAATCCTACAAAAATCCTAACTACTCCTTAAATATCGAGAGCCCTAAACGAGGAATGAATGGGTATTCAATAGTGGGAGAGAGAAAACCCTGTGCAGAGGAGGGGTAAAGATTGAAGGAATTCAAATACTACTTTTTAATCCATGATGACCTCGACTATAGAGGTTGATTCACTAGAAATTATTTACGAAAATCTATTGTTAGCAATAGAGCTAGATGTTTTCTAATCTTATCCATCTCATTCCCACTAGTGTCAAGTCAATATGTGTCCTTGATGTTCTAGACACTTTTGAAAACATTTTGCAGTATTTTTCAAACATATAGGAGGGTCTTTGTTCTAAATTGAGGCAAAGTGCTTCACAGAAGCTTTCCTTAAGTGGAAGCAATTAGATCGATGTGACCTTCATTACCACAATGATGGCTTGTAGGAATGAATTGAGAATATTTAATCAAACTGTATGAATTGTTTCTAAACTCAACAATTTATCAATTTTTGAGTACTTCTATAAAGTTTGAATAGGAAAATCATAATTGTTTCAAGTCCTTTCTTTTCACCTATGGCTTTTCCTATGAACAACAATTTATCCAATTTTTTAGTGTTACTATAAAGTTTCTTTTAGCTCTCATTGGATTTAACAAGATCTTTTTTCACATTTTCGAGCATAAGTTCAAGACCTCTCTAAGCCTCGGTTTCCTTTTTTGCATTCAAGCTCAAAACATTTTATCCTAGCCTCTATAGAACTAATTTTATCCAATAGGGTGTTCCTCTTTTTCTCAATAGCAATTAGCTTACAAAGAAGTTTTACTCTATGAAACTTTAATTGACTCACAGGAGCCTCAAATTCCAAGGCTTCTTGTTTGAGGGCACTTCATTCTTTCTCAATAGTTTTAAACTTGATGACCAAATTCCTCCTTTTGAGTTTAAGAACTTTATACAAGTCATCATAAGCTTTTTCAAATTCACTTTCTGCTAAAGGTTCATTAAAAATCTCATTAGTGCCAAAAGCCTTTTAAGATTTAAAACTCATCTTAGACTCAGAGTATTTCAAGTTTAACAAAGTCTCTCAAATAATTCAAAGGGAAATTGGCCAAAGGTCCTCCTTTATAAGATTTTCATGCCAAAAGTCCTCCCTAAAAAACTTCCATGCCAAAAGTCCTTTTGGTATGAATTAGACAAAAATACCCCTCTTTCCCAACAACCTTCAACGCCACCTCTGCTCCCAACTCTCGAGTTCACTTCGCCTGAACTCAGGTTCACTACGCCACCGGACCCCGAGTTCACTACATTGGAGGCCAGGTTCACTACACCGGAAACACATTTCATTTCGCCGGAAATGTATTTCACTACATCAAAAAATGCATTTCACTACGCTAAAAAATGCGTTTCACTATGTCGGAATCTCGAGTTCACTAAGATGGAAACAAATTTCACTACATAAAAAAAAAAATTCTTTATTTTTCATACATTTTTCCAGCAACCAAACAAAAAATTAATAAAAAAATATTTCTTTTTCATATATTATCCTAGTTCACTATGCCAGAACCAAAGTTTACTAGGCCAGAAAACGAAGTTTGATATGCCAAAAATTGATTTCACTACACCAGAACGAATTGTCCGCCGGAAACACAGTTAACAACTTTGGAAAAAAATTAAAAGGAAAACGAAAAAAGAAAAAAGAAAAAATGTGCACTACCATTTCTCTCAAGTCACAATAAAAACAATAAAAAAAAAATTAAAAACAACAAAAAAATAAAAAAAAAGAAAAATGAACCCAGATCACACCACGAGCTTGCAACCAGCTCACCGTCGGTGACCAGTCCGGTAGTGATCGACAATGGTGTGAATCTAGTGACATGATCAAGCTTGAACACCATTTTCTTCATTTTTTTCTCTCTCCTCCCTCTCTTCTTCTCAATTTCACTTTTCTTTGTGCGTGGAGCTCTATGCAACTCCATTTCTTTCTCCTTTCTCTCTTTCTCTCGCTCTATCTGTACCGGTCTCGTGGAGGAAGTGGTGGATGTGATTCATATCAATTGTAGTGATTCAGATTTGTGTAGAGCTCTATGCAGGTTCCGTTTCTTTCTCAGGTGGTCTTTGTTCATCCACCGTCGAGATCATCTAATCGTAATTTATTATCGTTGTGGAAAAAACAGTGAATTACGGCGTCAGTTGATCTGTAGGTCTCGCCATTGATCTCCACAGCGCCACAGATGTTTCCACGATTAGTGCCAACGGAGAGGGTGAGCTTGACATCGGAGAAGATTCCATGATCAATGATGAGGAAGCATATATTTTCTCGGAGATGTTCGTAATTGGAATTGGGTTAGGATCGAGGGCGATTGTATGACTGTGGTCTGATGGTGCGACTAAACCTTAGCACGGAAAAGGAGTGTGCATTTCTTGACAATCATCTCTCAGCTGAACTGATTGCTGCAGTGAAGATCATATTTCACTACACTGATTTTAGATCCAGTGTGCAGGTCGTCGGAGAAGATGCTTTGCTACTGGTTCGTTGTGCACTAGCTTGACACTGACAAATGAGGAGGTAGAGAAAGAAAGGTGGGAGTCGATGCCCATGTTCATGCTATAGTGTTTTTGAGAATTGTGCAGAAAAGGAAAAGGATGATGAGAATTCATTGCACATCTAGCGATCCGGTGTGTAGGTCGCCGAAGAAAATGCTACTAGTTCAGTAGCAGGAGAAAATGCTACTAGTTTGCCATACAAGAGCTCGAAGTCGACGAATAAGGGGGTGGAGAAAGAGGATGGACGAAGGATATTTAATTTGGATATCATAGGGGAAAATTTGTCTCTACGAAAAATATATTTTGTAAAAATAGGACTTTATGCATTAAAATTCTTTTAAGTTGGATTTTAGCTATTAAAAATCCTAAATGGGGATTTTATGCATGAGTGGTCCCTAAAATAGGACTTTTGACCAAATTTTTTATAATTCAAATATTGGAGATCTAGTAATTGATTGTCTTTTCCTCGTGAAATTCATTCTCATAAATATACAGGATCACATTGAAGTGATAAAACCTACTGAATCAACCTCGCTCTGAGACCAATTGAAACTTCCGAGTGTGGATCCCTTATATAGATATATATAATATGAACATTTTATGCCTTATTTGATTTATTACCAACCAATTTAATAATGCAATTAATCTATGCTTACCAATTATGAAATCAAAATATAAGATACACAAAACGAAGCAAACACACAAGAGACACATGGATTTTACAAGGAAAGCCCTTGCGGGGAAAATTTCTGGGAAGTTATGGAAGCACTATGAAGCAAAGGTACAAGACCCAACTCCACTTACAAACCAACACTTGAATCCTTAAGCCAGCATAGGAATCACTTCGTCTTGAATCTTCTCCCTAGAATGAGTCCATGAACAAGTCATAGTCTTTTCACAAACTTGTCTCATGGCTCGTCTTTGACACTGAAACCCATGGTATACTTCAGAATCCACAAAAGCACAGGACTTGAATTCTCGAATCTCATTCAGCACAACTATGTTGTGGTTTATACTCTCTTTAGATTAATGACCATGAGGATAACGACAAGCGAACTGAGTTTATGCTCCAAGACAATGAGTTTGCATGTTATAGAGGCTAGGTTTTCTCATAATTAGGTTGAACACTATTCTCGTGAGTCTCCTCAGTGAAATATAACCCTGAAAAACCTATTTATAGTGAATTACAAGTCCTATGACGAGTAGGCTAGATGCGTAACTTGTAACCATTAATAAAAAGTCCCAAAATAGGTGCATGATCTAAATTGATCCAGAAAATGATTGGATCGATTCAAATGCTCTCAAGACTCTAATTATGCACATCAACTTATTTGGATCGATCTAGTCAAAACCTTGGATTGATCCAATAGAGCATAAACTTTCTGGATCTATCCCAAGTCAAGTGTGAGCTGATCCATGTTGCTCAAATTGCATATAATGCACTTTTGATCCAATATAAGCCTAATCAAAGAACCAAACATGCATCATAAGGTCAAAGCAAGTCCTAACCACCTAAAGTAAAGAATCCTAGGTGTTGAAGTCACTTACCATCCTAAAATGATATTATGTAAAGATGTTGAAGGTGTTCACCAATGGAACCATACAATTATAGCTCAATATGTTTTATCAAACCGAGTTAGCCAATTCTATAATAATAGAATTAACAAGTGCCAACTTTGACTTAGGAGTTATGTTGGCTTTGACTCTCCCAATATTTCTAGATAACTTGAAGCTCTAGCATCTGATATTTTATGACATCCTTTGTAGATTGTCATTTTGGTGAGATAACTTTCCCGTCCTTATGGGAAGAAAAATTGCAACTAGACAAACTGCAAGAAATTTTATGGAGTATATTTTCTTCATCTTATCTTAATCCTTGCATAAATCAATATGAACTTGAAGTCTAAAGGGTTTTTCATGTACAAAATATTTCGAATCAATTACCAAGCGCATATATTGATACAAAGAAAGTGATAAAATTACTAACATTAGTTGTAAACAAAGTTTTCAGAGGCGAAGGTGTACAGCGAGGCATTTTCCATCTTATAAGGCAGAGCGTAAGCCTGAGTTTTAAAATTTATATTAATAATTATATCAAATTTTTTTTAGTATAAAAAATAAAAGTATTAGATAAGTTCTATGAATTTAGTAAACAAATATTACAAGATAAGGGTTTATACTTATATTATAAAAGTATTACAAGACTTGTATTATAAATTAAGTAAAAGAAAGGACTAAATTTTAAAAAATATATGTGAGATTAGACTTTTCAGTCTCCCTACAGGTTAGAATTTTGCGTCTCCATATACAAATCTACCCCTCCATCAACATCAAAACCACCCCCTGCTTGCACGTTATCTCGAGTTCTCCACAATGTTCATACCCAAACCCAAATTGTACTCATCTCTCTTAATGGTTGTCCAAGCTCCAACGAAGACTCCTCTCGAACTAAGAAGATCAAGCAGCATTATTGCAACAAGATCCATAACACTAATGTCTTTTTTCTCTCTTTATCTCTCCCACTCTCCTTCTTTAGTGTGTTTTTTTTTTTTTTTTTTTGCAGCTCTATCTCTTCTTCTTGGAGGAGCTTTTGTTTAAGTTTTTTGGCATCTGGTTTGAATAGGGAATTGGGGATTGATGGAGCTCCTCTTGAAACTTCCATGGCGAAGCTTTTGTTTGATATTTTGTTTATTTTCTTGTACTCTAACTGCGCATTCCTTTTAACGTTTGGGGCGCAAAAAATGCAAAAAAAAAAAAAAAAAAAAAAAACGTGTTTGGGGCGTACGCTCTAGATTTTAGACGAACACTTTTTTGGAGCAATGCTTAATTTTTAATTTCTCAAGACATTTGATGCTCACCCTCCCCAAGGTGAGCCCCGGGTGTGTCCTAGGGTGCCTTTTTTAAAACTGTAGTTGTAAATATTCCGGTGTAAGTTGATGTTTGTAGGACAATCTGAAAGTATGACGAGAAATAAATATAAGGCATGCTTAAAGCATGGTAGAATTATCGGTGCAAAAGACATAATTCTCTTTAACAAAACACAAGAAAAATTCCATAAAGGAGTTGGTGTTCCTAAATGGGACATGGCAACAGAAGTAATAGATTTATCCAAAATTGACACTTTGGCAAAGGCCACAATAGTATATATAACTAATTGATTCAAAATTGTTAAACAAATTGATGTTGAAGAGACAAATGAATACATCACCCTTGAAGAGGTATATGTACATAAAAATAAAGAGATCTTAGTAAGTTATATTAGTTCAAGAGAAAATTGGGGCCGAAATAAAATTGTTATTGATAACTGTTGTCCCAAGTATTGACCATAGAGGGGGGTGAATAATAGGAAAACTTATGAAAATAATATGGAAT
The DNA here is from genome assembly GCA_017140935.1 of Hamamelis virginiana. Lineage (NCBI taxonomy): Eukaryota > Viridiplantae > Streptophyta > Magnoliopsida > Saxifragales > Hamamelidaceae > Hamamelis > Hamamelis virginiana. The sequence goes on from JAESVK010000632.1 coordinate 68,772, forward strand.
TTAAAAACTAATTAATAGAAATGCAATATATATAAAAGCAAGAACAAATAAGTAACATAAATTGCAAGAGTTTAAGGGATAGAGAGATCAAACTTGATGATTTTAATGTGGTTTGGACTCCACCTATATCCACTCCCCAAGCACCAAGCTCAAGGATTTCCCAATCCACTATGGATCACTCCTTCAAAGTGGATAAACTTTTACACTATCCTTCTTCCGAGTCAAGATAAAAGAACCCAATCTCTCTTTCGGTGGAGATCAAATCAATACAATCAAGAGACTACAGCTCTTCCACCCAAGCTTGAATTTGACCAACAAACATCAAGCTTCACAAGGGTAATAGCCAAACCCTTCTACAAGCAAGATATACAATAGAGTTTTGTGTGCAATGAAGACTCCTCAAAGAGTAAATGATGTACAATTAAGGCTTTCACTAATATCTCTCAAGATAGAACTAGTTGGCTTAAGAGAGAATAATGTTCTTTTGCTAATATCACATAAGATTGATGAATACTAAGTTGTAGTGTGTTTGTGTATGATCATTAGTTCAAACAAGATTCAAATAATGAGTATAAATAGGCATAGGGTTAGATATGACTGTTGGAGAGTAAAAACTAGCCTCTACAACTTTTATGCGGAATACTGTTCGAACAGCTCGAAGCCTCGTTTGAATGGACTAGTTGTTGCACTAGCCGTTACATAATATTTTTACTCTCCGTTCGAACTGTCACTAAACCCGTTCGAACTGCCAAGCCAAAAGGTCATTCTCATTTAAACGATGAATATAGCACTAATACGCTCATTGCCCCATTTAAACTAGTTGGTCCCGACCTAATAGACCCATTCGAATGGCAAAACCAGTTTTTGCCCAAAATCGAACAATGGCAAAAATGGCTCAAACTAATTTAGTAAAGCATCCTTAGGGACTTAACCAAGAATATCACTAATGAAATCCAAAGGTCCTATGGTCCAACTAGGTCAAGTTCATGAGCCAAGGGAGTTCAACCACAGAGAGATTTATACAATTAAATCCTAACACTCTCACACAAGGACAATTACAAAATCTTCACAATTATATCTTCAATCCTTGCAAAAGTTCGTTTCTTTGTTTCTTCTCGCAAGGTCGCACGGCCCATTGCGTTTTCTCTCAATCCACACGTCCAAATTCGTTCAAATTTGACATGGACGATCCTTAGACATGTAAGAATGCATCTTGGCCATTATTTTTGAAAAAACTAGCAATTTTTTCGGAACCAAAATTGCACCCTAGAGAGAGAAAACGTGAACCAGCAATTCTAGGCAATTCTAGGCGAACAAACAGGCCCTACGTGGCTCTGATACCACCGTAAGATGTGTGTATGTGTACATATAACACATATACAAATAATAATCGGGTTAGGAAGGTCGTTACCTTATGCGGAATCAACCCGATGATGGATGCCAACGTCATGTTGTTACAAGCCTTACAATGAACCTTTGTGCACGTTTCTATGTCCTCGCAACATAGAGAATAGCCATAGCGAGCTGTCCCCAATACTATTCACGTACCCACGTCCAAGGAGCCTTAATAGTGACATTCCAAGAGAGAGCTCTAGAGAGAGAGAGAGAGAGAGAGAGAGAGAAATCGTAGGGAGAAGAGTAAACCCAGTTCAGCTCTGATATTACCTCATATATTAGATGGATAGAGTCCTAAAATGATATGGATTGCACTCATGCAATCTCATATCATCCCAACCACTTATGATTAGGACTTATCCTAATCCTATTAGGTTATCAACCTAAACTAGGATTCTTGCCCTTAATGGGCGGATATTGGACGGGCCTTAACCCAGTCCAAAAGTCTAACAATTTGCTTTGGATGCCTTCATGCCAATTTGCTTCATATACCATGTATCACTGGATAGACAAATTGGCCAACAAGATATATGTTTGTTATATTCAAAACCTTGACCAAGAAGGTCATGAGTGTAGCCATAAAGCTAACAATAGCATATTTATATTTGCGGTCACTATAAGTTTTGTGAAAGATAATGAGGATCCCGAACAACAGAATTTTAAAGAATGTCAATATAGAAATGATTGGTTAAAGCGCAAAAAAGTAATCCAAGCAGAGCTAAATTCATTGGTAATGCATGAAGTATTTGGACATGTAGTTCAAGTGCTTGATGACATAAAGCCTATAAGATAGAAATGAGTATTTATATGAAAAGGTAATAAGAGAAATAACATCGTGAGATATAAAGCATGACTCATAACATAAAAACTTTCACTGAGACCTAGTATTGATTATGTGAAGACATTATTATGTGATAGATACAATCACATTTTAATTTTTTTTTTAAGTTAATCATTCTCAGAAAGACTCAATATGCATCTTTTGGATGTAGTTATAAAATTCTTATATGGATCACTTGATGATGATATCTATATAAAAATATTTGAAGGATTTAAACTGCTTGAAGTAAATAATTCAAAATCTTGTAGCTTATACTCGATTGAACTGAAATGATATTTGTATAGATTCGCCTTAGTGAATATCTATTAAAAGAAAGATATGTAAATAGTCCAATTTGTTAATGCATTTTCATCAAAAACATAAAAATTAGATTTGCTACGATATTAGTATATGTAGACGATTTATTGAATCTTGTAGGGACTATTAAAGAACTTAAAAAAATCGCTACTTATTTGTTAAAAAAGGATCTTAAAAAAAAAAAAAAACATATATAGATAATGCTCATCCATTAAGTATTCCAATGGTTAATCGATCACTTGATATAAAGAAAGGTATTTTTCATCCTAAAGAAGATGTTAAAGAATTTCTTGGTCCAAAAGTACCATATCCTTGCATAATTGGTGCTCTTTATATATATCTTTTAAATCGTACTAGACATGAAATAGCATTCTAGGTCAACTTATTGACACGGTATAGTTCAGCACTAATTCTAAGTGGTTCGATGGTAGTTGTGAACCACCTCGATTTGAGGCCCCACAGGCAAATTGGGTTTTAAAAAAGATTAGGAGTTGCCACCTTATTTTTAAGGAATAAAGAAACCTTAAGAAATGTTTTATTTTATATAAAAAAGCAAAACAAATCCATATTTTGGAAATGCATGGTCAACGAATTAGAGTTAGATTCGAGAGCTAGGTTATGATGTGGGAAGGCTCCAAGAAACATCTTGTAGGCACCCACTTCACCCTAATTAAAAGTCTCCTAATTTATTTGGGCTATTTAAAATCTTATCCACATATCATCCAAGTTAACTAAAATAAATAATGAAAAAATAAAAATAAAACAAAAGCCTAAAAACCTAGGACACGTAATATCCTAGGGCGGACTTGATTAGTGCCTACGTATCTTACTAGTTTCCTAGTAAGCTTCAAAGTCCACGTAGTTTGAAAGGACATAGGACTCATCCTATCGTAGGGAACTATGTTCATGCAAATTCTTATCACAAAGGCTTATCTTTCGAAAATCCAAACTCATTTAGAACTCTATTCTAGAGAGACTTTATTTTGTAAAATAACTCATTTATTTCAAAGAATTTTATTTGAAAATAACTCTTTTATTTGAAAATTCCTATTTGAAATATAACTCTAAAATCATAATTGTATTCAAAATAGGTTTTATTCATAAACACCTTGATTTTGAAAAGACATGGATTTTATAATAAGAAACACAATTTTATTTTGAAAAAAAAATCTCTTTAGACTAGAATTTTAACTAAGCTAAAGGTTTAACATGATCGTAATTCTTATGATAAAAAGAGTCCTATGGAGGTAAGAAACCTCTCCTAAAACTAGGGTTTCTAACCTACACTTATCCTAAGTTAATATAGAAGCTAGTTTTTACCTAAACTAAATTAAACTAAACCTAAACATGCTTCTAAGTTACTTTGGAATTCTGGACAGCAAGTAAAACACATAAAATCATGCTTGAAATCAATGAATATGCATGCTAAAAAAAAAAAAAAAAAAAGAGAAAATCTAACCTAATGGTTTCTAAAGAACCTTAAGTGAATTTCTAGGTTGGAAAGCCCTAAAAGGGTTTATTTTTAACATGCTTTAGGTAATTTAAGTTACTGAACAACAACCTAAATTTTCCTAAACTATGCTAGAAATCACTAAAATAAACTATTTCTACATCCTATCATGCAATTAACTAACATGTATTAAGAAGCAAAAACCGTCATAAAAAAAGAAGAAGACATTAACGGCAGAAACTCACCTTGTATAATCGCTCCCTCATCCACAATTGTATATCACAAGCAATGTGCGTACAAAAAGTATACTTTTTAGCGTATCATTAAGCATATGATCATACCATAGCATTCTTAGCACATACATATATCAAATCCCTAATTCCTATTCAAGCTCTTAAACTTAAAAATAGCAAAGTCCTATCGTGCTCCTAAAAGAAAATGGAAAATAAGAAAAACTCCTAACATGCTCCTACATAAAATATCATAACACTAATCATGTTCTACATGAAATATCTTAACCCTAATCATGTTCCTAATCATGCTTCAAAATATCAAAAGTCTTAGTCATGCTTCTACTATTCACACAAACAAATAAAAGAGAGGAAGAAAAATAAGAGAAACTAGAAGACATCAAAAATAAAAGCTATCATGCTTCTAAGAGAATAATATAAAGAGAAAATAAAAAGAAAAAAGTTAGAAAGAAGTTTTACCTCCAGGGTTGTTGGAGCTCTTCTCCTTAGCTTTCTCTCTTCAAGAAATAAAGAAAACCTCAAGCAAATAAAAAAAAACTACTCCAGCTAAAGTCCTTTAAAACCTTAAGCTAAGGTCCCTATTTATAGAAAATTGACTCAAGCATGGATAGTCGAGATTGAATGTAATTAAGATGATCCAAGGATTCTCATTGAGTATCCCAAGGTCCCAAGTAATCAGATTAGGTTTAAAACCCTGAAGAAAATTGAATAAAAATGCAACAAAGTCCAAAAGAAATCAAACTCTCGAAGTTTAACAAAAAATTTGGAGAATTGAAAGATGGTCGTCCAAGGCTTGGACATCATGGACGGCCAACCGTTCGTCCCTTGGACGGTCTTCAGAGACCTCCTCTCAAAATTCCCATATTTAAAGGAATTTGATGTTTTTTTTAGGACTCTTCAACCACCAATTTTTTATGTATCTTCTTCATTTTAAGTATGAATTTAATAATTCAAAAGCTAAAATGACCAGGACTCAACCATCTATGTTTCTAGAAGGGTTTCAAGCTGAAAATCCTTAACTATGGTTATGGGGTTAGGTTAAACCAAGCCGGTTAGCCATTATGAGCTATCAGGCTCAATTTAGGGTTTGATAAATTGACTAACCGATTGTTATGAAATGAAATGCCACTTCTTGGAACATGTTTTGAAAACATTTTAAGGTTTTAGAAATCATTAGGAAAAATAGTCGAATCCTGGTCAATTTTGGTTAAAACCATAAGGTCAAATGACCATCATGGACCATTATGATCCAGAAAGCTCTTGAACCATGCCATTGTTCAATTTCTCTCATATATACATTCTAAACATCTCACAAAAGTTCTTATTATCTATCAAGCTTCGATCGAAATAACATAAAATTTGATATGGACATTCCTCTACTCTATAAAAATAAATGCAAAAGAAATTACTCCAAAACGAATCAAAAATCTACATGAAATAATAGCCTCTATCTAATTAAGGAAAATGGTATTTTAGAGAACTATGGATTCGATGCCTCTTTCTTTCTGGATAATTGGCTATCCTCAATCAATTGAGGGATGTAAGATGACTTTTGTTCCACAAGTCAAAATGGGGTGTCTACCATAGTTATCTTTCTTATCCACATAAAGCCCGATCACAAACATCAAATTTGTTCACCTGTAGTAATACAGTAATACTACTATATCTTGGCGATCTATAACGCAAACGATCAATGCAACTTCTTTAAATCATTCTAAGATGTTAGTAATTCATGAATTCTTCAAATAATTCTAAGATATTAGCAATTCATGAGGCAAACTCAGAGTGCATATGGTTTAGATCTACTGTAAATCATATTTAGGAAATATATGGATTATCCCCAATCATAGATAACACAACAATATTATGCGAAGACAATGTTGCCTGTAATGTGTAGATTAAAGGAGGCTTTATTAAAAGTGATAGAACCAAGCACATTCACTATAATGTTTTTATGCTCATGAGTTCTAGAAGAGTGGCGATATTGATGTTATCAAATATGTTCGAGTGTCAATCTAAAACACCAACAGCAACATTCAAAAAGCTAGTGCACAATATTGGAATGTGTCAATTCAAATATCTTTTATACTAAACTATCAATTACTGAAGCATCCATATGAAGGGGGGCATGCTTACTTTCGTGAGTCATTGACATGAAAGAATGGCTATAAATTCTACTCTTTTTCCTTCACTAAAGCTTTTTCCGATTGGGTTTCCTAGCAATGTAGTTGTTTGCATTCAGCACTGATGTAGAACAAGTGGCATGTGATTTTCTTGATCTATTGGACTGTCAAAAGGGAAATGGAAAAGCATAGAAACTCTTAGGCTCCAAGTCAAAGAATCAATTATTATTGATTCTTTTTTTTATTTTTAGGCCTTAATTTTAGGTTTCATGCTTACTTGATTTGTTTTCTAATTTGACTAATTTTCTTATATGTTCTACAAGTATTAGCCTTTTCTAAGTAAGATTGTAGCCTTTGGGGCAGAGCATTCTTGATTAAGAATACAATTTAGAGTATTCTCTCTATTCTCTTTTATATCATAAGGTGTTGACATTGGTAATATCATTTATTATTTTTCGCTACGTCAAGCACCATTCCTAGACGCACATGGATAATATTGCATTTTTTCTTCCATTAGCGGTTGTATTTTTATTTTTTTCCCCTATAGGGTTTTTCCCAGCTAGGTTTTAATGAGATATATTTCTTATGTGGTGCACATCCAACGAGAAGTGTTGTAAATAGATGCATCCATTTCTAGAATTTTTGTGAGCTTGTTGTCCAAACCCTTTAAAGGCCTGATTAAGTTATTTTTCACTAACCAAGCTTGGTTGTAAGCATCTGAAATAGTCCATAGTGATTGCAATCCAAATGCATCTTGCAAGGAGTTTGTAACCAACTAAAATACCCTGCCACCATTTGTTCTTCAGTTTCATTCAAATCAACCTTTGCAACAAGTATAATGAATGCCTATAGGTATGTCTTCAACACTCCCAATTAAATTGCAGGTTATGCAAGCTTTTATATAACATTTATATGTAATTGTAAGTAAGGAATTTCTTCTTGAGCTTCATCATTTTACTCCATTCTTACATCTTCCCCTTTCTTAATCCTTTGGTGAGATATTTGTAATTGTTCCCACCAAGTAGAAGCTCTCCCCTTAAGGCAGATTGCAGCTATCTTCACCTTTCTTTCTCCAAGAACTTAATATTAGTCAAATACCATCACAAGAGAATTCAGCCAATCCACAAACTCATTCGGATTTAGACTTCCTTTGAATTCTGGAATTATAATCTTGATATTAAAGTCCATTCATGGTTCAAACCTTCCAAAAAAAAGGTGTTTCCCTTTGAGGAACCCCAAAAGGATTCTTAAAATTGAATTAAGATTCAACTGAATCGTCTTTAACCTCGCTAGGAGGATGGAATTGCAGCACTATCTCTACTAGACCAGTGATTTGCCTTCTCAATTCTCCAATCTCTTCTTTGTAATGCTGATTTTGTTATTGTTCACATCCCTGCCCATAAGTGGTTGAAAACTACGATATAGCTCATCTATATCTAGAGAGTATCTCCAACCTAACAGCTTGCTAACAACTTGAAAGTAACTTCTAACACACTATAGGATATTCTAACCTCACCACATGGGCACTAAAGAGCTGTGACAAATCTCTTAGAAAAATACAGTTGACAGACCACTTCAAAAAGAAAATAAACTACGATAAGTTCTACACCCACAGACCACTTCAAAAAGAAAATAAACTACGATAAGAAAAAAAATGTACATTCTATCTATTCTGTTTTAGTATTGCTTAACCTAAATTCTTTTTATTATAACGTGTCTCTTCATAACCCTAACTTAGAATTACCCCTACTTTGGTTTCATCAGCTAAGACTAGGTACCTAGCAAATTAACAACATACACCATGGAATGTACGTCTTCTTCAATATGTTTAGTTAATTCATCTATAACTAAAGCAAAATGATACAATTCCAGTGCCAATCCTTGATGTTAGCCTATTATGATTAGGAATTCACTCGTCTCTATTCTAATGCTAGTTACAACTCCTTCTAACATATCTTTGATTATATCTATATATCTAGTAGATATTTGTTTCCTTTCCAATACCCGTCACAGTACTCCCCTAGGGACTGATCACATGTTTTTTATAAGTTTATAAAGATCTTTTTTTTTCCCTTCCTAATACTTTTCCGTCAATTAACCAAGTAAGAAAATTGCTTCCATGGTTAATCTTCTTAACATAATTGATTTTCTAACATTGTTGTTTAATGTATAAGTCTTCACTTAATCACTCTTTTAAAGTTTAATTGTACGACTTATGAGCTTAATGCCATAGCAGTTAGTGCAGCTGTAACTTTCACCTTTGTTCTAAGTTAGAAAGGTAGAGATACTAAGCTTTCTTAAGTTTGAATTCTCTATACTGTTTTCATTAAGTAATTATTTTTCCTCTACCTTTCCTCAATCCGTTCCTCTTTTACTAAAATCCTATGCTTCTTACCTTTAATGCACTGAATTATCTAATTAGACTTTTCGATTTCATTTAGATAGATTTAGTTAACATATTTGATTAATTAGATTTGAATTATCTAGTTTTATTACAATTAATTAATTAGGGTATCCAAATTGCCACCATTAATTTGTGTGTGGTTTTCTATGTGGGAACAGCAAACCTCGTGGTGGAAATTGCAATTTTGTATACTTATTCCAGTTTCAATATAAATGCTCGAAAAGCCCACGTTTACTTACGGTGGCACTGAGATTGAGAAAGGAAGAGAATTAACAATTGAAGGAAAATTCCACCAAACACATTCACCCAGAAATTAGTGATAAATACAAATCGATGATTTACCAAATGTGGTTAACGTTCCATGGAAATGTTTTTTTTTAATTTTTTTTTTTTTTTTTTTTTTTTCATTTCAATACAAAGTAGGTTGTGTTATGTGGAGACATTGAATTGTGAAATATATGTGCTCATGTTGTGATACACACACAAATATATGAAGGGGAACTTGGCCGGAAGTCCCAAATAAGAGAACTTTCATACATAAAGTCCTCTAAGAGATTCTTGCCTTCCTAAAGTTCTAATTAGCAATTCTTTCTTGCAAAAAGTCCCAAACTTTTAAAAATATTTTTCAAAAATGGCGGATCTGCCCTTGTTTGTAACAAACTGATTATATCATTAAATAAGATTTTTTTTCTCTCCTATCTGCAATGAATCTCCTTAATTTTCACTCTCTCTAATAACTTTCTATCTCTCAAACCTCCTTTTTCTCTATCGTCTCTTTCTTTATCTCTCCTCAATCTGCGTATGGATGGTTTTCACTGCATTGGGATGTGTTTTTGCTACACGAAGGTGTGTTTTCAGGCATCTCTAATGCACTTCTTATGCTTTTCCTAGTATTTGTTATGCACCAAGGATAATTTTCACAGTATTTTTACTGCATTCAAAATCATTTTCAGTGCACTGGTATCTATTATCACTACACTGGCAATATTTTCATTGCATCCTGATACACTGGTATCTGTTTTCATTTTTGTCCTAAAGGTGGCAAAAGGACTTTTCGCAATATATATATATATATATATATATATATTATTTGGAGGACTTTAAGCATTAAAGTTCTCTTATTTGGGACTTCCAGACAAATTCCCCATAGATGAAATAAACCAATTAAATTGCATAATGGCTATTTGAAAGTGATTCTTCCTAGAAGTTTCTTCCAAATGCACTTTTTATGGTTTTCATATGTTTAATTAATCGAGGAAGTGACCATGCCATCTCTTTGTCTTCTAAAGCATAATGCAGGTAATTGAAAGACGTAACTTGAATTCAGAGAAATTGGACCAACCAACTCTTGAGCTTCAGGTAATATATTTTCTTTGCTTTTGTGGAGGTCCCATTGGTGTTAAGGACAACTTATCACACTACTTTCATGTTTTCACAATAATAAACAAAAGATAAATAAATAAAAGGAGAAAGGACAGAAACTTAATTTGTTGTGTTAAATTTGATGATTCTCATCAAAATTCTTTAATCTTACAAAGAAAGGGGGAAGTTTGTTTTGGAAGGCACTTTCTGAAAGAATAGCTATTTGCTCACATCATATTTATATATATGATATTATTCAGTCACTCCAGTAACATAGCACATCAAAGTCACAATCAGTATGTATCCACTTTTATGTTTGAGTCATGTTTCCCCTATATTAGGTTTGGCAGTGTTTGGAAGCCATTCTATCAAAAATAGTCTTGTTTCAAGCAAAATAATCCGTTATCAAAAACCATATTTTAAGAACTCCTAGTTAATGGAAGAAATATACAATGTGTACTAATAATGGAGACTTCGAATACGCTCAAGTGAGTAGAATTATGGTATAAAAATAGGAAGAGAGAGACTCAAAGCTATTCTTAGCATACTATACACTTATTGTTAAATTTCCAACCTAAAAGCCTAATTAAGCTTATAGGTGGAGGGCCCAACACAGGTATATGAAGTTATAGCAAGTCTTTTATTTAGGCGATGTGGGACAAAGTGAATTCTATTCTTCTACACTTATTAAATCCCATCCTTAGTACATTTGTCGTTTTTGATTGGAGGGTTATTTTTTAATCTCTACAGTGATTTATAGTCATCAACTTGATATTCCAACAGCCTAGCTATTGATCGAGGATGCCTTTTTTACGAGAAAAGAAAATGTTATGGTGATCGAAAATATAGTGCTTGAACATGCAACTTCAGCATTATAGTCTGATTTTCATTAGGTGTTTGGAGGGATGTGGTTGATTCCATGCTCTGTTCTGTGATGATAGTCTTTTTGGTTTCTTTTTGTGTATTTGATGTATTGGGATTTTGGGTGTAAGGGGGTTGGGTATTTGATGTATGGTTGAAGATTAGGCTGCTAAAATACAAAAGCAAGTACTTGTATCTTACCATTAATTAAGACAGATTATATACTGTAGAAACTTCATAAATGGGAACTTTTTTATGTTATATACTTTTAGCTTGAGGGTGATACCAACACCATGCTGAGCAAGGAAGTTGCTGACAAGACCCACGAATTGAGGTATATATAATATCTGTTAACTTCCTTATGTACTACATATATTCACATACATACCACATTGCATCTGTTATTGAGTAATGAACCCATGCCACTTCCACTTCTAACAGGAAGATGAGGGGAGAAGAGCTCCGAGGATTAAATATTGACGAATTAAAGGAACTAGAGAAAATTCTCCAAGCAGGTTTGGCCCGTGTTGTAGAAACAAAGGTTTGTGTCCTTTTTTTTGTCTAAAATTTCTTGTATGTAAATATAGAATTATGATAAGGTAAGGATATTCTTACCTATCCTAGCGTTAGCCCACCCCTTTTGGGAGCCATAGGATATGTATTTTGAAAAATTAACCGTTTGATTAGACAATTTTCTTATGTTTGTCATGTCTACCAAAAACTACAGTGATGTGACAATTGATTTTTTCAAAATACAATCCATGAAACACTCCAACAGTATTTACTGTTAAATATTGTACCAATTGTTTAACATATTGTATTTTGAAAATCAAGATTTTTGGCATACAAGACATACATAAAAAGATTATTTAATCCAATGGTTAGTTTCTTAAAATACCTATTCTTGTGAAAATGGACTGACGATAAAATAAGTAAGGACATCTTTACAGGATCGGGAATTATATATATATATATATTGATTAGCAACAAAGAAGTTATTTTAATTATTAAAGCAGTAAGAAGGCAATTCCAAATATATACAATAACCCATTTTTTGACCTTCTCTAATACATTGAAGAACTTTGTATGGGTTTCAGGACGAAAAAATTCAGAAAGAAATCACTGCCCGTCAAAGAAAGGTCACTTACCTAACTTCTATAGTTCCTATATATATATATATATATATATATATATATATACTCATTTTCTTATAGGACGTAGACATATAAGCTGATATGAGGAGTTTTTAACCAATATGGAATATGTATTTTGAAAAATTGACAAATGGATGAGATAAGCTTTTCATAATTCATGGTATCAGAATTCTGTGATATGACTTTCATGATGTATTCTTAATTGATGATTTCTATTATTTATGTTACTTCCTTAATAATTTGTTTTAAAAGACCTTGAATTGTTGGGATCTCTCTCTCTCTATGTGTGTGTGTGTATGTGTGTGTGTGATTGATCACTCTATCTTTTTTCTTATTATTTTTTTGTTCATAAATAAAAATGCAGGGAACCGAACTGATAGAATATAACGAACGATTGAGAAAGCAAGTGAGAACTTCCATTTTAATTTGCTTTGCTGTTGCATTTTCTCTTGTTTCATACTCTTTCTATCAGCAGGAGAAAATTTTCTTTTGCAGATCATGGAGAAGCTTAAAGTTAACACACATGTAATTGAACAAGGCCAGTTATCTGAGACGTCAATCACCAATATCTTCTCCTCAACAGATCCTCCTCAAGATTATGATAGCTCTGATACTGCTCTCAAGTTGGGGTCAGTTTATTACATTCATTTGCCAGCAAACTTGTAAAAAAATAAAAATAAATAAAAAAGAAGGAAAGGATAATTTCATATAATCTAAAATATTTGACACAACCAAAAGTGCACAACTGCACAACCCCAAGGGATTTACCCTAATTCAGGATTTGTGATATACAAAAATAAAAGCAAATGAAAGATCAAAGAATATGCATGCACAAAAATACCGTGTTAGAAAAAATAATAATAGAAATTATCTAGAATTGGATAATATTATGTTTAAATAAAATTTAATAAACAAATAGTTAAAGCTATAGAACAGAACGAATACTAATTCTGTAGCTTAGAGAAATATATACCGAGTAGAATACTGATTAATAAAATAATAAGATAAAGAAGAATAATAATACTTGAATAAGAATTCTATCAAACCAGAATATTATTCAAGTAGCCAATAAAACAAATGTATAGAAACCAAAATATATAAACTACTTAAAACAAATGACTTGCAGTTTATCTAGAAAATTGTAGAAATGTCTATTGAATATTGATCAAGGCTAGTATTGTACGCTATGTCCTTAAGACAGAATACGTCCCTCCTATTGGTGTTTAGAATTGATGGACGTTTTCCTTTCAGGACACAATGTCAGGACACAATGATTATGCCTACAAATGAAGCACTACAAATTGTAGACACTGCGAAACAGAAGAATGTATATCCCTCTATTTGAAATTATGTAGATAATGAACAACTGAATGAATGAATAAACTCTGGACGTGGCCTATTTATAGACTCACTAGGCACCATGAACATGCGTTACTATTTTGCAGCTCCTCTAACGATCATATCTGGATATGAACGTTAATTAAATAGGCCAACTGTGACTCTTAACAAAGCTCCTCTAATAGGCCCGATGCAGTGCGGGCAAGCACGCGTGTTCTGAACCAAGCCCACCTATGCTCAAAATATAACATACCGAAATTACATGGTTTGCTCAAATTAGGGCTACGGCTATGGGGTCGCATATGATTTAGAGCAAAAAAATGCAAATGTAATAAGCTCTGAGAATACATAATAATTGTGAAATTATCATAATGCTCCTGAAAAGGAGTGAAAAATGAAAAATGTGTACAGTACTATGAGCCTCCACACTACCTATCATATATCCTTGAATTCAAAGTATTCCCTAGGATTTAGAATTAGAATGTTTGAAGCAATGTGATTTGAATTCGCTAGTGTTATAAATTGAATGGTTGTATATATTTTTTTTATCAGCAAAGAGAACAAAATTTTATTAAAATGGAAATAATTACATCCAGCAAACATCCCCAAAAGAAACAACCACCCCAAAAAAGCCCAAGAACACATGCCAGATCAAAGACACCACAAGATTCCAATACATAAAAACTGCAGAAAGTACATAAAAACTAATAATTAGTGTTCATAAGTTTGTGAAGCAATGACATATATAGCATCAGTACTGATAGAATGGTGATACATGCTGACATATGATTTAGCTGAGAAACTGCTTGGCTTAGTACTTTGTTTAATCTTGCAGGTTACCTTTACCCAGATGAATCTGAACTCCGAAGGATGGCAGGATTAATGCAATTGTTAAATATATGTCCCTTCGAAATACAGCCATATATGTATCATCAGTAGAATACAAACCCAGACGTACCTGAGTTGCATTTATATATAATATTGTTAGGAGCCCTATTTATTTCTGCTTATAATTAAGTTTTGTTGGCCAGTTAATCGTATAGATGAATTACGGCTCAACTGGTTTCAATAAAACTTGAAAGTAGCTAGTAAAAGAGGTGTGTTAAAGCTGTTAGATAATGAGGAGTGTATCATTGAAACAGTGGCATTCATCCCCTATATTATTAATTATTGAAAATTTTGCTTGACATTCATAACCGTACGTAATGAAGTCATTTTCAAATATTTTGTACAGTTACCGAACTTCTATGAACTATGAACTTTTTATTCAACTACAACCACAACAGTAATATAATATTTGTGCAGAGAACTTCTATGAACTATGAACGTAATGAAGTCATTTTCAAATATTTTGTACAGTTACGAAACTTCTATGAACTGTGAACTTCTATGGGTAACCCATGGGTACCCATTGGGCACCCAATTAATTAAACTCATTTATATGATTTTTGATCTCAAGGTTTGGGACATATACCCATTTAACTAGTACCATGTCTTGACCCGTGCTCATATATCATGGGTCGACTTTTTTTTTTTTTTTTTAATGCATAAACATGCCAACAAAAAAAACTTAAAATAAAATTACCGCATTTAACAACAAAATTTAACATGTCATATATATACAAATCTCGTTCGAGATCTCTTTTTTCATGTGTCGACCCGACAACCCATATATCATGGGTCGACCCTTTTTTTTATTTATTTTTATTTTTATTTTTATTTAAACACATATACATGCCAACAAAATAAAATAAAATTGCCACATTTAACAACAAAATTTAACATGCCATATATATATACAAATCTAGTTCGAGATCTTTCTTAATGGGTTGTGCCGACCCAACCTACCAACCCATATATCATGGGCACATTTAACAACAAAATTTAACATGTCATATATATATATATATATACAAATCTCATTCGAGATCTCTCTTCGTGGGTCGACCCGACCCACCAACACATATCTCATGGGGCGGCCCGTTTTTTTTTTTTTTTTTTTTTTTTTTTTTTGGAATAACGCATATACACACCAACAAAATATATTAAAATTGCCGCATTTAACAACAAAATTTAACATGTCAAAAAACCTTCAGTTTTATATATTGACATTCTGCGCTTCTGTAGGGTTAGTTGTAGAATATATTTAAAAAAATCGACCATTGGATAAAATACTCATCTTATGAATGTCATGCCTACAAAAAATCAAGATGATCTAACGGTTGGTTTTTGAAAAAAAAATGACTGCAAAATTGTGACATTTTGAATAACTGTAAGAACGCAGTTTTTGTTGAAAATTTAAATATGACATGTTAAATTTTGTTGTTAAATGTAGATATTTTATTTTATTTTGTTGGCGTGTATATGTGTTATTTAATAAATAAATAAATCTAAAAAAAAAAAAAACGGGTCGATTCATGAAGAGAGATCTCGAACGAGATTTGTATATATATATATATATATATATATATATTTTTTTATATTTTTTTATTTATTGTGGTTTTTTTTTTTTATTTGGCATGTATATGCGTTTAAAAAAATAAAGGGACGACCCATGATATATATGGGTTGGTGGGTCAGGTCGGGTCGACCCATGAAGAAAGATCTCGAATGAGATTTGTATATATATGACATGTTAATTGTTGTTGTTAAATGCAGCAATTTAATTTAATTTTAAGTTTTTTTTGTTGGCATGTATATGTGTTAAATTTATTACACGGGGACGTGGGCGGGCTTGAGACATGTTAAATTTATTTTGCCGTGCTCGCATGTACGTGTGCGGGCTGGAGGCTGGCAGGCTACTGCACGGGGACGTGCAGCCCTTAAGGGGGTGGATTGTGATATCCTGAATCCCACATCGGAAAAGAGAGAGGGAGTGACTGGCTTATAAGTAAACACCGTACATCTCCTAGTAACAACGTGTTTTAAGGGGCAACCCGAGAAAGCAAAGCTGTGCGCTTGTCACGTGGACGTGCGTGTATGGGCTCGTACGTTGTGCGTGCGGGCAAAGCGGACAATATTGTTACTTGGCGAGGTGTGGGGTGTTACATTTATATAAGATTGTCACTAAGAATTACTTTTCCCATCTTAAAAAAGGTGCTAGTCTCAGTAATTACAAATGTGACTAAATTTTCATTTGGAATAGCTTTGCCTAAGATCACTTTCAAGGAACTATCTATTCATATATTTCTTTAGAGTTATATATGCTCAAACTATCTCTTCACAAACTAAATTTTCATACTATAAGCAATTATATATAGTAAAAGCTAGGGAGAGCTGGCTATAACCAACTATCCTATCACCTTTCAAGTTGTCTACAAGTAATTATTACTCCATCTCATAAATCAAGTGAAATTTTGTGCTCCAAAAGTGATTTTTGGTAAACTTAATCCAAATAGAGCCTAAAAGTATTGTTATTAACACATGTAACCACTTCTAAAAGCTTACATGTTAGCAATAATATAACCTATTCCATCCAATTTTTTTGCAACACAACATTAATTTGTATATAACCTGAATATATTAGGACCCAGATAATTCACAACTTATGTAATCTATTAAAAAAAAGAAAAAAAAAAGGCATCGTCACTAACAATATCAAAATCGTGTTCCATTCACATAACCATTTAAATATGTCCACAACTAACATCTAAGATAAAAATAAAATTAATCAATTGATTGCATCATATATTTGCATATTTCTCATGCATTATTCCCACCATTTTGTTCATACTTGAGCCATTGTTTGAGCTTGGAGTCAAGCCTTGAAAGTTTTCAAAGGTCATGGGACTTATGTGACATACTTCTAAGTGTGTCTAGAGGTCACATATCAAATTTCAAAGCTAAATTCCAAATGGTTTGGGAGATATAGGCAAATGAAGTCAAGAAGTGCAAAATATGGCCAATCTGGGTATTTCCGAAACCTTTTCTCTTCAGATTGAATCAAGCTATAAGACTATCATGGTTGGAAAAGAGACTTCTCAATCTTTGCGAGCATATAAAGATCATCCAAATTCAACTGCGGACGAGAAATATATGAGCATTTGAAGTCGGAGCAGTTTTTTGGGCACTTTTTGTTTCCTACTTCTGGTAGTAGGTATTTGTCACGGAATTTCAGCAAATGATAGAATGCTCCTGAACCGGTAATAGGAACTCTACTACCAGTAGTAGGACCCACACAGCTGAAGCCTTTTTCAAAGATTTATGAACTTTTAAAAGGGCATTTTTTTATTTTTAACTCCCAAAGTTGTAACCCTAAGGGAGGGGGTTATTAATCCTCTTTTTCCAGCCGTGAGAACACTCTCCTACACTTAGCTCTCCACTTAGTTTTTCTCTAGCTCTCTCTTAATTAGTTTAGTTAGGCTCTCTTAGTTTTAGGTTAGGGTTTCCTTTGTTCTCCACTTCTTAGTTAGGATTAGCTTAGTTTAGATTGTTTTTCATTCTTATTTTCATTTATGTTATGTAATCTTAGTTGTTCTTCAATTATATAGTGTTAAACTTTGTATTCCCATCTTCAATTAATATTAGTAGCATTTATTTCAATTTTCTTGCATTTACTTTGATTGTCTTTTCTTTTATGGAGTTCTAAGCCTCCAAGGTTGGATTCAAATGGTGGAACCTGTTGTCCCAAGTATATAACCCTAGAGGGGGGGTAAATAGGATTTTGGCAAACTTTAAGCAAATATTACTAAATAAAAAATATGTTCCAATTAAATTCAGCAGAAGCATAAACAAGTAAATAACTTAATTAGAAATGAGAGAGAGAGAGAAATCAACACAACGATTTTAACGTGGTTCGGACTCCAGCTACGTCCTGGCCTTAAGCACCAAGCTCAAGAATTCCTCAATCCACTATAGGATCACTCGTTCAAGGTGGAGAAACCTTTACAACAATCTTCTTTCACGGCGGAAGATTAACACCACTCAATCTTCTTTCACGGCGGAAGATAAGCACCAAGAGACAACAGCTCTTCAATACAAGCTTGAGTTTGACCACCAAACTCCAAGCTTCACAAGGGTTATACCCCAACCCTTAGCTCACAAGATATATAACAAGAGTTTGATACAATAAATGCTTCAACAAGCTGATTTGCACAAGTACAAGCTCAAACTAATAGCCTCTCAAATGATTAACAAAGATAGCTCAAGGATTTGTAAGAGAAAGCTTTGAATGATAAATGCTCACAATGAATGCTCTTGAATATGTTAGATTGATTTTTAATAAATGAGAGCAAGAGCTTTATTTATAATGATCTAAGTCTCAAATAGCCATTTGAAATCCCCTTGAATCTGATTGGAGAAGAGGGATGCATTTAATGCTTTATTTGCTATTTGCTATAAGAGGAAAGAGCCGTTTTGCTTTTGCAGAAGAGTTAGTCGACTAGGCCAAGGTGTTAGTCGATTAGCAACTAAAATTTCAAAGCATTCAAAGTTTCCCGAGCACGGTTAGTCGACTAGCTTTGTAAAATCTCATAAAAAAACTTATCGGGCTCGATTAGTAGACTAGACTAGAGGCTTTTAGTCGACTAGTAAAACTGCTTCTCATTCTTTTAGCTACTGCATGGCTTTTAGTCGACTGGACTAGGGAGTTAGTTGACTAGAAGACCAGTTAGTCGACTACCTTAGATGTTTAGTCGACTGGACTAAGATTTCTCAAAGTCTTGGCTACTGGATCATGTTTAGTTGACTACACTAGAGGGGTTAGTCGACTAGGCATGTTCTTGAGCCAATTTTATGATATTCTTAAGTCTAAATCAACCACCAACATGTAAGTTAGTTAACTAAGTGTTCAAAGCCATTTTTGACTTAGCTTAAAATCATTTTACAAGATTTCCAAAGGTATGTATGCCAATGCAATATGAGTAAAACATTTTGTCCTTGAGCTATGCAAGGTTAAACATTTGAGATGCCTTACATATAATTTCTAAAACAACTTGGCTTCAAAAAGGTCTTCAGTGAATGACTTTAAGTTATTTTTGATCTTCATAATCCATTGATTTTGAATATTTGCACAAATGAGAAGTGTTGGCCCAAAATATACTCTAGAGGGGGGTGAATAGAGTATAGCAAACTTTAGTTTAAAATTTCCAACTTAAAAATTTTGGCTCAATTAAATTTGGGGGAAAATAAACAAGTTAATAAATTTAATTGAAGATGAATATAATAAAAATATGAATCACAACTAAACAAGATATATAACAATTAAACAAATTTAAATGCAAGAAATAGAGTTAGAGAGATTCAAACACAAGAGATTTTAACGTGGTTCGATCTCCGTCTACATCCACGCCTCAAGAACTCCGTCTCGAGGATTCCACAATCCACTAAGGATCACTCCTTCAAGGTGGATAAACCTTTACAATTTGCCTTTTTTCAAAGGTGGAAGACACTCACTCACAATCTACTTTCAGGTGGTAGATTCTCACCCACAAGGGTTACACAAAACCCTTACAACTCACAACTTTACAAGATGAAAGTTTTAGTACAAGAAATAACTCCTTCAAGAGTAGATGAATACATGTTTGAGCTTTAACTAATATTTCTCAAGGATTTAAACTATGATTAGCTTATAAGAAAATGATTCCTTTGAGATGAATCACACAAATATGTTGAATAATAATGATTTTAAGAATGAGTGTGTTTCAATATGTTTCTCTATACTTCTCTACTCATCCAAGACCCAATCAAATGATATTTATATACTCTTCATCAAATATGGCTGTTAGAAAGAGAAATATAGCCGTTTGGTTTACAAAAAACTAGCCGTTATTTGTTGCAGAGCAAAGCTTAGTCGACTGGCACCAAGAGGTTAGTCGACTATAGTGTGTAAATACACTTTGATAAGAGTTAGGCATTGATTAGTCGACTGGCACTAAGGGGTTAGTCGACTAGGGATCGATTAGTCTGGCACCAAGGGGTTAGTCGACTAGGGATCGATTAGTCGACTAGTAACAAGATATTAGTCGACTAGAGTAGTGAAAAACAAAGTGTTTGAAAATCCGGGCTCAATTAGTTGACTAGTGATAGGGTCTTAGTCGACTAGCTTAAGGGTTTATGAAAACATGCTTATTGCCATACACTTAGTCGACTAGTCATAGAGGGTTAGTCGACTAGGGTAGGCCATAAGTCATTTTTCATGAACCTTAAGCTACATTTTGACAAAGAAATAGCCCACTATGATTTAGAAACATTTTTGACCAAACAAAAAGATTTTCTCAAGTTAAAACAAGGTCTAGGAGGTCATAGTTAAATTAAGCCAATGTTGTTCAATCCTAGATGAGAGATTTGCACATAGTTTTCCTAAAAAGGCTTACACAAGATGAAACAAGGTCTTCATGAAGGTTCTTCGAATCTTGTGCTAGGCTTGATAGGCTTGTGAATGGATTCATCTTTGGCTTGAGCAAGTCTTCATGATTGAAAGGTTTTCATCATGGTCCTTAGTGAATATATGACTATTCATATTCACATAGGGCACATTAGGATTGCATATGCTTCATGGTTGCTTCAAGCAAAGTCATTGTTGCTCAAATCCTATTTCTTATAAGCATGAATATAATATGAAGAATATACAAGAAACATAGGATAATTAAATATTCAACAAAAATTAGCCAATAAAAACTTTGGCCAATAAGGATTGACATATATCATAATGTTCATTTAAAGTATTCATATGCATAATCATAATGCAATGTTTGTTATCATCAAAATCATACAACTAGGTAGTGTAGACATCCATTTTTTACCATGAGTAGGGTCATGAATGGTTGCCTGTGATTTTGAGGTGAAATAGGGTGTTAAAACCCTAAGTTGCCTGTTTTACCATTGTGATCAGTTAGGTAGAGGACATTATCGAATGTAGGTTTTTAGGTCAGATTGAGTCGGTTCTTTTTGCATTTGGTTTTTATAGAGTCCAGAGATGTCCCTGCCAAGTTTCATGGCATTCTGAGTCAGGCTTGATAGGTGATTAGGGTTTTTGCGACTTAAAGGGCAGTGTTGTCCTTCGAGTCACAAAAGTGCTTAAAAACATTCGAGCCCGTTTCGAGTTGTCCCGAGACTTTGGCATAGGTAATTAGGATGTATTTGGTAGCTAAGTTGATCAGTGGCAAGGCTTGTTGAACCTTCTGGCTCATGTTTGGCTCTTGAGGCTCAAAGACCCCTTTTTAGCTCAGATTAGGGTTTCAACCAGGAACGACCGGGATTCGATCTTTTTATCAAATGGAGGCCTTCACAAGCTTCAAAACACTTTCTTAAATGTTTTCAAAACTTGTTTTGAGAAGTATAAATGGTTTCGAGAGCGATTGCTTAGCAGATTTCAAAGCCCTAATTTGGGCCTAGTAGGCCCAAAACAGCTAATTGGTCAGCTTTTTCCTAAAACATTGACTTTGGTCAATGAATTTTCACTTCAAACACTTTTCAAAACATGGAGAATCGAATCACGATCGTTTCGATACTTGAATCATCAAATTTGGACTTGAAACGGGCTCGAAAAGCCAAAACAAACCTAAATCGGGTCGAAACGGGCTGAAATAGGCCCACATAGGGCAAATTAAGCCTTGGGACTCGATGACCATCCCCCTAGGGACGGCCAACCGTCCTAAGGTGGACGGTCACCTGAGCCCAATGCTTTAATTCGTCAAATTTTGGTTTTTTGAGTGTTTCATGCACTTGGGACTCTTCCAATGGCTATCTAGCTCAGCTAGAAGGGTTTACCACGACCTTGGAGACCTTGGAAGACACATTTAAGACCCTTGAATCATTACTTAGGGTTTTAATGTGAACCATTGATCAATTTGAAGCCTTTTCTATATATACATCACTTAGGAACTAGGTTTAAGGGGCACACTTTGCATTAGAGAGCCAAATTGAAGAGTAGAGACTTGAGGCACTACACCAGCCCCCTAGCCACGTTTTTTGAAGTCTTTGGAGGTTGAAGAAGAAGCTAGAAGCAAGGAAAAAGAAGACAAAAAAAGTAAGTTCAATTAACCATTGTGTTTTTTGATAAGTTACATAAAATCTGCATATCTCTTCTTCTTCTTCTTTTTCTTCTCTTTCATTCTTCTTTTATGGTCATGTTATGATAAAATGGATGCTTAGGTTGAGTCTTCAAGTTTAGGAGTTCTTTTATATTTAGTATGCATGATAGGAGTGAGTTTATAATATGTTATTTTCTGTTTTTTAGGTAGGAATGCATATTAGACAAAAGGTTTGAGTCTTTTGCATATATAGAGTGAGGGTCTATTATTTTGGTATTTTTTTAGGATAGTTAATGTTTAGGTTTATTTATTCCATTGTTCTTAATCTTGGTGGGAGTGCAATATGATTTGTGTTCGAGGGAACATGCGAAGGTAAGTTCCTTCCCTTGTGTTAAATTACATAACTTTAAGCATAGTATTTGGTTGTTTTGAGTAGCTTTGTATATAGTGTCTTAATCCATTGTTTTAGCATGCATGTTAACACTTTTTTTTAGCATTTTTAGTGAATTAATAATGGTCTTAAAGCCACCTAAAGTGAACATTCAAATCTATCCAGATTTGAATATCCACTTTAATGTGGTTTAATCACTATTCTTAAATCATTTTTTGCATAGTTTTTTAAATGATAGTTTTAGTATATCATATTAGGATGCATTTAGTTCATTTCCTCCTTTTTTTTCCTTCATCTTTTATTGGATTTTAATTCATGTTTTGGACCACTTTCAAATCTGTCCATAGATTGAAAGTAGCCTTAACGTGAATTAAAAATCATTTTTTAGGTCTAAATTAACTTAGAAACATGTCTAGGCTCACATAGATAACTTAGTTTGCATTTAGGACATTGTCATGCTTTTTTATTAATTGTTTATTGCATTTTTTTTTAGGTATTTTCCAGAAATTCCAGCAAGTATATAGTTAGTATTTTAGGTGTTTAGACTAACCGAGGATTAGGGGGGTCACTTGACCCCACCTAGGACTGTTCTTTGTTGTTAGAACTGTGATAGGAATTGAGTTTTGTTTAATTTAGGAGTCTATTTCGAGAAAAACTCTGGAAGAAAACGATTTTGAAAGTGTTTGAATTGGAATGAAATTCCATCTTTTATGCAAAAAGTGTTTTGATCAAACTCCATCTCTCGAAGATAGAATCTTAGGTAAAATAGAATCATTTTGGCTATATGGTTCATTACAATAGGAGAGTCCTAGGTAATCGAACTACGTGGACTTTGATTCTTATCAGGAAACTGGTAAGGTACGTAGGCAGGGTGCAAGTCCAATCTTAGGATGACTCTATGTCTCCTAAGGTCTTTAGGATTTTGATTCTTTTTTTTATTATTATTATCTATTATCTAGTATTATCTACACTACTTTCTTGGTTGATTAGATATGATAGGGTTGCTTTTATGAGACTTTGGTAAAGCCTAAAATTAATTAGGAGACCTTTAATTAGGGTGAGGTGGGTGCCTACAAGGAGTTCCTTGGAACCTTCCCACTTCATAACCTTGCCCCCGAATCCAACTTTGATTCGAAGACCATGCTTTTTCCAAAAATGGGGTCATTGTCTTATTGAAAAGAAAACTCTTTTTTATGGTTTCCTTATTCCTTAAAAATAAGGTGGCGACTCCCAGTTTTTCTCAAACTTTTATCCCTTTTCAAAACCTAATCTTGAGTGGATAATAGAGAAGGATAAATGTGGATAATAGAGAAGGATAAATCGAGACCAATAAAGATCATCCATAATCCATGATGATTCAAAAGTGAAAACGGCCTCCCGATCCGAGTCAGCTGGTTCACAGATTGGCGACTCCACTGGGGATGTCGAGGGCTAAACTCCAATTAATTATTTTTGGGATTTTCAATGTCTTAATTAATAAAATCAACCGCTTACATTTGTATGACTGTGTGACTTTGATTTCTGCATTGTATGCTCATTGACTCTGCATGATTAGGACAGTCGTATGCTAAAGCCATCGATGAGCCTAGATCTGGGCCCAGTCTCTTTGAGTCTTGCGTTCCATGTATGCGAAAGCCATAACTCTTCTCACCATGTACCCTCGGGTATATCAAACGGACCAATCACGTACTGTTGGACCTACGCGACATTCCTGACATGTGGTTAGGTATATCGATTGGACTGAGCGAGTAAGGGACACTCAGCCTACCTTTTGCATTAGTCCATGTAGACTGTCTCTGTAAGACACATACCCTACATCACTTTTCACACGCTATTGTAATGATATGCTGCCGGATTTACCCCCAGTTTTGTTTAAGTCTTAATTGTGAAGTGTGTAGAACCACTGGGACCTAGGTTTATAGGTCTAGACCTTTATGAAATGTCCTAAACTCTTAAAGGAAGTGTCCTCAATGAGTTAAGGTACTTAATAAAAGCCTAGTACCCTACATATTCTTGGACTTAGGCCCGTGGTAGTGTTATGCTGTCCGAATAGTGATGTCCGTATTTAGGACTTAGAAGAAGTTTCGAGGTGTGGGCTTTAGGCTCATATCCTTTGGATAGAAGGTATAAGTCTGCAGTGAGTTTGAGATGTGGGCTTTAGGCCCATCTTTATAGGGTAAAATGTGAGAGCATTCGAGGTGAGATCAATATGTGGGCTTTAGGCCCATGCTCTTATGGGCATGTAGTCTGTTGTCTTTTTTATCACACTCTTTGTACTGTTATGCCGCCAGTTTAACCCTCCGGTTCTGTGTAACATTTTGATCACGATGTGAGTAGAACCCTTAAGACTCTAGGCCCGTGGGCCTATGTTTCTCATCAAATACCCCAAACTTGTGAGGAAAGTGTTCCCAAGAGTTAAGGCGTTTAGTAGGAGATATGGCATTCTACATGTTGTTGGGCCCTAGGCCCATAGATGTGTTATGCTGCCCGTTTGGTCTTAGATTCTAGAGATAGAGTTGAGTATTCGCATGTGGGCTTTAGCCCATGCCCTTATGATAAATTTGGAGATCTTCTAGTGGGCCTAGGCCTTGGTAGCATTATGCTGTCCAAATCATTTTGTCCATTAGTGGGCCTTAGAGGATGAGATTGTTGTGTAGGCCTTCAGGCTGAACTTTTAGACTGCTTGTCCATCTGTGGACCTTGTAGAGAGAGAAAGTGAGAATTGTGCGGGCTTTAAGCCCATGTTCTATAGGTCTGTTCATTCTGAGTGTCTTTACTAGGGGCTTCTTTCCTTAAAATTCCCTAGTCTACCTCACGTGCTTTTGGTATGAACCTTCATCCTTTTCAAAGGAATGTCCTAGAAAGTAGGGGCTTTGTGAGTTTTATAAAATATTATTCTTTTTCAAAAAGTATTCATGGGGCTTTAAATTGATTTCAAAATCTTCACTTCCTTTTTATAGCATTCTGGCGTGGATCGTGACTCTAGTGGGCCTGTGTTAAGTGTTGATTCATCTGTTGATTCATCTGTTGATTCCGATATGGCTAACAACGAAGAGATTCCCCCTACTGCTACTGTTGTGGCCGTCGAGTCTGTCATGAAAAGATTTGAAGCCATAACTACAAGGGCTGAAGCTTTTCTAAAAGCAACCCAATATCTATTTGAAAAGAATGAGACTGAAATAGGGGAATCATCCCTTAAGCCTAAGCCCATCTTTGAATCCGTCAAGCCCATGGACCTGGATAAGAATCCTCAACCCAAAAATCCTTCATATCTGATGACTTGATGGACGTGACCTCACTTTCCTTGTTCCCGAAAGCCCGCTTACCCAACCACTTCAGGATGCCGGAATTGGAAAGGTTTGATGGAAATGGTTGTCCTAAGATCCATTTGAAGATGTATGTGAGAGCCATGCATCCCCGTGGGGCCGATGATGAGATACTAGACCAAATGTTTTATGATCGAGTCGCTTGCTGGATCTGCTTTGAAATGATTCTTACATTTGGATGAGTCTAAGATAAATACATGGGAGGACGTTTGCATTGAGTTTATTAGCCACTACCAGTACAATACAAAAATTGATGTCACTCGTCGTGATTTGGAAACAACCAAGCAAGAACCCTATGAGACCTTCTCAGCTTTTATTATGCGTTGGAGGGCTAAGGTCTCTCAGATTATCAACCGACCAACCGATGAAGAACAAATCCAGATGGTACTCAAGAGCTTATTACCTATCTACCACAAGTATCTGTTCGCACAGTACTTTCCCAATTTTAAAGCTCTTGTTGGGGCTGGGACCCAAGTCGAAGACGCCCTTGTTAAAGGAGCTATCAATGTTGAACAACCTTGTAAAAGACAGTGAACCACTTTCTGTTAGCCTAAATGGTTCCAATCCAGCATATGTTATATGGTTTTAATGACAACAAACATTTGCCGCTGCGTTATCCAAATATCTTGTGCTTAAATGTTAAATTTGTAAGACAATTTTTCAAGAAAGACAAGAGCAAACAAATGGACAACAAAATCCATGAATTGGAGGCTCAAGTGTTGAACATGTTACAATTCCCAGAAAAATGATTTTCCCTATGAAAAATTTGGCTAAGTGTGAAAAATGAATTTTTGATATACTTAGTTTTCCAAAATAATTTTTGGCGGTAATTGATCCCTATATACTCATTAACTGAGTACAGCCTTCAGGGAGCTTTTATACGTGGTATATAATACCCTACTCGATAGATCAATTTTTGACACTATTGACGAAAATTATTTTTTGTACTAAAATTGATTTTTTACATTTTGATTTATTGGGAATTTGATTTTCTAGTATTTTCCATTGAATCCAAATGGGGGGTACTTCCTTATTTACATAAATGTTTATATGTAAATAAGTGATCTGCAGGAATAGTTGGCAGGTTGCTGTTGGAGTAATTGTCAAAGCTGCTGCTGAAACATTTGACATTGTGAATGCTGATTCAAACATGGCTGCACCTCCAAACAGATTTGTTGCATTTTTCAAACCAATTTAAATCTGCAGATTGCCAAGACGCTCCTCCTAGACGCTCCAACGTATAGTTGATTTCTAAGGCTATAAATACACTTGCCATGAAGCTTAATTCCACATCCAATTATATACACTATTGCAGCTTACAAGTGTTCATCATTTTTGAGTGATTCAATTCCTGTATTTCTTTCTATGAGCAAATTAGTTTAAATTTTTGAGAGATATTATTGAGAGCTTATTTGATGTATTCTCAGTGTTGT
>JAESVK010000633.1:0-22137 GCA_017140935.1 Hamamelis virginiana
TTTGTTTATTCAATTGTGCATATAAATACTTGTTATACACTCTTTATAATTGTCAAACTTTAAAAAGTGATTATTTGGCTAATCTTGGGGATTCATTGACATTATCCTATAGTTCTTATTTATCCATTATAGTATATATATGTATAAGAACATGATTTAAGTTGTCAATTGAAGAAGGCTCATCTATCATTAAAGCTAAGCTCAAGTGAACTTGTTGAACATTTACTAAGGAGCATGGAGAAAAGAGCTACAATATTATTGAAGTTAAAGATGAAGCCTAGCACAAGCCAAGCAAAAGACTTGAAGATTCATTTATGAAGATCTTTGTTTTATTCTTGTGTGAGTGTTTAGGAATTTACTTATGTAAATCTTTCTTTAGGAAGAACCACATTGGCTCAATTGACCTTGACTTAAAGACCATAGGTTTTAATTTTGGAAAATCACATTTTGGTCAAAAATTGATTCAAACTCATAGTGGGCTATATGGACTCAAAAGACAAAATATTTTATACTTATTGTTTTGACATATTTATCTTTTGGAAAACATTTTGAACTAAGCCAAAAATGTCTTTGAACACTTAGTTAACTTGTTCATATGTTGTAAGTTGTTCAATACTTAAGAAAACTCAAAAATTGGCTTAACAACATTTCTAGCCGACTAAACTAGTTATTCTAGTCGACTAAGAATGAAAACAGTAGCTAGTTTTGAGAAATCTTATTTCTAGTCGACTAACCATGTGTACTAGTCGACTAACTCTTGAGTACTAGTCAACTAATCGAAGGTCATTAGCTTTGTTTTGAGATGCAGTTCTTCTAGTCGACTAAACCTAGTTGTCTAATCGACTAATCGTTTCCGGAAAGCTTTTACCAAGTATTTTAAATGGCCTAGTCGACTAACCCTTTAGTCCTAGTCAACTAACCGTGCCCAGATTTCAAATTGCAAAGCTTTCTACTATAGTAGTCGACTAACCCCTTTTGTTTAGTCGATTAAGACTTGTCTGCAATTCATAACGGCTAGTTTTTGACAAACCAATCAGCTCCATTTTTGTGCCTAACGGCCATATTCTTTGATGGGTCTATTTATACTCATTGTATGAGTCTTGAATCAACTAATAAACACACACAAACTTATACCAACATAGTATTCATCATTTTGTGTGATATTAGTCAAAGATTCATCATTCTCTTTTGAAGCCAAAATTAGTTCATTTATTTGAGAGATATTAGTGTGAGCTTTATCTATTGCAAATTAGCTTGGTGAAGCACTTATTGTATTTGTTCACTCTATTCATTTGTAATCTTGTGTGAAGAAGGGTTGGGTTGTAACCCTTGTGAAGCTTGAAGTTTTGTGTTCAAATTCAAGCTTGTAAGAAGTCTCTTTGTGAGCATTTGTGATCTCTTTGTGAAATTGGGTAAGAATCTTCCACCATTAAAGAAGATTGTGAGTGAGGTCTTCTACCTTAGAAAGAAGGCTGGTGTAAAGGTTTCTCCACCATGAAGGAGTAATCCTATAGTGGATTGTGGAATCCTCGAGACGAAGATCTTGAGGCGTGGATGTAGACTGAAATCGAACCACGTTAAAATCCTTGTGTTTGAATCTCTCTAACTCTTCTCTTGCATTTCAATTTATACTTGCTATATTAATTGTTGAGTTGTGATTCAAACTTACATTCTCTCATTTCGAATTAAGTTTATTAACTTGTTTATCTTCCGCTGAATTTAATTGGACCTGACTTTTTATTTGGTAATTATTTTTAAAGTTTGTAAAACCTCTATTCACCGCCCCTCTAGTGGTATATACTTGGGCCAACATAATGTTCCACATCATATTAAAGATATTAAAAAAAAGCTCGAAAGTTGCTATGAGGGTGGGAATTTTGATGGTAGTCATGTTAGAGAGTTAGAGAGGGAGCTGAAAGTTGCTTGGGATGATGAGGAGATGTATTTGAGGACTAAATCGAGGGTGCAGTGGCTGCATGAGGGTGATAAAAATACTTTTTTTTTTCATGCCAAATCAATGTGAAGGCGTCATCAAAATAGAATTATGGGTTTCGAAGATCATAGGGGTGTTTAGCGTCAATCTGAGACCGAGGTTCATAAGGTGATTGTGGATTATTTCCAAAATATTTTCAAGTCCTCTAATCTTAATCTTACTAGGCAACAATCCATTCTTAATGTTGTGGGTTGTAAAGTTACAGATGAGATGAATACCAGATTAATTAAGAGGGTTCCTAATGAGGAAATTAAAGAAGCAATTTTTAGTATTCAACCCAATAAAAGTCCTGGGTTGGATGGTATGACTGGGCTCTTTTTCTAAACCTATTGGCACATTGTGGGTGGTAATGTGACTCAAGCAATTCAAATTTTTTTTTCAAGATGGTGTGATGCCAAATGCTTTAAATGTCACGAAGGTTACTCTAATTCCAAAGGTACAATGCCCTTCTAATATGTCTCAATTACGGCAAATTAGTTTATGCAATTTTTTATATAAGGCTATTGCTAAGGTTTTGGCTAATAGACTAATGAGGTACTTCCTACAATAATTAGTGACAATCAGAGTGCTTTCATTCCGGGTAGGCTGAATGCTGATAATATTTTAATTGCTCATGAAGTTATGCATTTGCTAAATACTCGAAGGACAAGTCATAAGTATAATATGGCGATAAAGTTAGATATAAGTAAAGCCTATGATTATATGGAGTGGTATTTTTTAGAAGGAATGCTGGGGAGGTTGGGTTTCTCTTCGATATGGGTTCAATGGGTAATGGAATTTGTAACTTCAGTGAGGTATTCATTTTTGGTGAATGGTGCTAGAGTGAGAAATGTTCAGCCATCTCATGGGCTTAAACAAGGAGATCCGTTGTCACCTTACCTATTTATTCTTTGTTCTGAGGCTTTATCTTCCTTATTTCACCAGTATGCTAGGGAAAAGAAGATAAGCGGGTTTCAGATCAGGAGTGCTGGACCTATTATTACTCACCTTTTATTTGCAGATGATTCCATTATTTTTTGTAAAGCTAATGCAATGGAATGCCGGTATGTGAGAAGAATTTTGGATAGCTATGGTTATGTTTTAGGTCAGTGTATCAATTTTGAGAAATCTTCTGTGTTTTTTAATAAGAATACCCCTGCTCTTATTCGACAAAGGTGTGCAGATATTTTGGGTATAACTTGTCAAGGTGGTCAAGGAAGATATTTGGGTTTATCGGCTATTATTGGGCAAAATAAAAGACAATTGTTTGCTAATATTAGAGAAAGGGTGGGTGCCAAGATCCAGGGTTGGCAAACAAAATTCCTTTCATCGGTGGGGAAAGAAATTCTCTTAAAAGCGGTAGCCCTTGCTATGCCAAACTTTGCAACAAGTTGTTTTAAGTTGCCCATTATTTTATGCAAATAAATATATAGTATGTTAGCAAGTTTCTGGTGGAATTAATCAGATGGTCAGCATCGAATTCATTGGGTCAGCTGGGGTAAATTGACAAAAATCAAAGCTGAAGGGAGACTTGGATTTCGAGATTTAGAAAGGTTTAATTTGGCATTGTGAGCAAAACAAGGTTGGAGGTTACTCCAGAATACAGATTTATTGGGGGCTCGGGTGTTTAAAAATCGCTACTTTCTTCGATCAGATTTTTTGAATGCAAAGATGGGGTCTCGTCCTTTGTGGGGTTAGCAGAGTTTCTTAGCTAGAAAAGAGGTGCTTCAAAGGGGCTTATGTTGGCAGGTGGGAAATGGTCAGAGTATTCACATGTGGACTAATATGTGGATGCCTAGTTATTTGTATCGTCCTCTTCAAGCAAGGGTGGAGGGCATTAATCTGATGATGAAAGTCTGTGAAACTCTGGATGTTGAAGGTCGTAGGTGGGATGAGCAGAAATTGAGACAACTGCTGTTTGATTCTGATGTAAATGTAAATGAAATCTTATCAATTCCTATTTCTTGGTGTAATGCAAGGGATAAACTTATATGGCAATTCACTTCTAATGGGCAGTATTCTGTTCATTCATGGTATAAAGTGGCTCGGAACAACAGAGACTCATCACTTTTTAAAGGTGGTCAAGAATTTTGGGAGTCTAGTAGGCATTCAGTGGATCATTATAGTTAGCGGCATCTGTGGAAGATGGAGATACCGGGTAAAATTAAAATGTTTTTGTGGCATTGCGCACATGATTCGTTACCAATGGGAGAGTCTCTAGTTCATCGGGGAGTTCCAAGATTGGAAGATGTGTGTGGTATCTGTGGTGATCATGTCGAAACATCCCTTCATCGCTTGTTCTGGTGCTCTCATTCTCGATTTTCGTGGCTATGTTGCCCACTGAGAGTTGATGTTTTGCAACTTAAAGGGTTGGGTTTTTTTGAGGTATGGCATCAATTGTTGGAAAGATGGAAGGGGACTATTTATGCTCTGGTGTTTATGGAAAGCTATAAATGATGCAATCTTTAATGGTAAACAGTGGTCACCTTTAGAAGTGGGAGATAAGGCACTAGCAGATGCTTTGGAATTACACCTTGCTACTGAGGAAAATCAAGATGAGGTTATTTATGAAAGTTTGAGCTTAGATTGTCAGTGGAAACCTCTTGTTGCATCTTTGTTGAAAGTAAACGTGATTGGTGCATGGGTTCAGAGCACTATGAAGGGAGGAATTGGTTTAGTATTCAGAAATAAGGATGGTAGTTGTGTTGCTGGGTTGGCTAAACCAGATAATTGGTGTGCTAGAGCTCTTCAACTAGACGCACTAGCAGTACGTGAGGGTTTGATTAATGCTTTTGATATGGGTTGCCTAAAAGTGGTAGTTGAGTCTGATTCAAAGGTGGTTGTTGATTGTGTTATGGGCAGGCTTGATATGTCGTAATTGCAAATCTCTAATGGCAAAGTTCCAGTACGTGGATGTGCAATTTGTGCCTAGACAGGGTAATAATGCTACTGATTGTGTGTCTAAATTTGCTCTCTCTTGTTTATCTTTTTTATTTCTTGGAAGGACCATCCTCCAGATTGGCTTCGACCTATATTGGAGTTTGATATGTTTTCTCTTTTGTCTTGATCAATAAAATTTCTTTTTGACAAAAAAAAAAAAAAAGGATATATATGTACCATATATAATAAGGTACACTAACAAATTAAAATTGTATTTTGAAATATAATTAATATAACAATAGAGAGAAGCCAACCTTTAATTTATGAGTAGAATGGTTTGCCAGCTAAACCAATTAATTACCAACTCATTGGAGAAGGGTGAGATTTTTCCCAGACTTTATAAAAATCATTACTATAGGGATCCCGTCTTAGAGTCTGGACCGTACCTTAAAAGTTTGTTGCAACTTGTGATTACAATTGCGAAAGTTATAAACACCATGAGTTGATTTTGTGGTACCAAGATTACAAAAATTAATTAGCAAGATAGGGAGATGAATGGTGGAGGAAGAGGGGTTGAGGGAAAGATTCACTCATGAATCAAGAGTGTGTAAGTTGCATACATGAAGCATAACCAGTTGAACCAAAGTAGTGAATAAGTGAACATGTCTCTATTTTACCATAGCAACTACTTAGACTAGAACTGCACTGGTATAATAGTAGATGCAAGATCCAACAATGCATTTGAACAATAGCAGAAACTGATCGAATATATATATATAGACGTACACATATCATTTTGACCTGCATATGCTGTAACAGCTAGCCATCAACACAAATTATGGTGTCAATTCAAAATATTGGTATTTCATCCATGAAATCTTAAAACTAAACTCATTCATCATTTCTGGTGGACTCCAATTACCTTTGGTGGCTTATTCTAGATAATTGATTGGTACTTTCGAATGCTATGTAATATATATACAAATAAAGTTCATAAAACATTCAAAAACACCTTACAATGTTTAGGAGGCCGGGTTTGCCACACTCTTTCTATGATTAGCTTTTCTTAAAATCACTTTGGAGCTTTAAATTCTACTTGATCTAAAAGATGGAGTAGAGATGTAGTGATAATCACTTATATTTGATTTGAGAGGTGATAGGATAGTTGGCAAAATTTTCATATTAGAGGTAACAAAAATGATCCATTAAGGACCGGTCCTTAATTAAATTATCGAACAGTCATTATCTTCTCACACAGCTATATAATGATATTTTAAAAAACCGACCGTTGGATTTGACAATCTTCTTATGCATATCATGTCTGCCAAAAATCACAATGATCTGATATTCAGTTTTCAAAATATAGTTCATGAAACACTCTAACAGTATTTACCATTGGATCCTATAACAATTGTTTAATAGTCTGTAATTTGAAAACCAACTGTTGGATCACTATAATTTTTTAGCAGACATGACATGCATAAGAACATTATATAATCCAACGGTCAGTTTTTCAAAATTCCTATCATAATGGTGAGTGGTCCTTAATTTAATTTAAGGACCGGTCGTTAATGTATCCTTTCTCTTAGAATTAATTGTGGCAAAGGTTAGGGAACCCAAACTTTTGCCACAATAACTTATAGTGTGAAAATCTGCAGACACTAATTAAGACATACAAAAGGATAGTTCTCTAGAGAATGGTTTTAGAAAAAGCTAATGCAAAAGAGGCCTAACTCTCACACATGCACTAATAGCTTCACCAATTTCACCCATCAAATTTTCACCCAAACTAATTTGCAGACAATCTTTCCATGATTCACCTAGCTCTCACACAATAATCGCTTGACCAATTTTACCCAATTTGCGGACACTCTTTCCATGATTTACCTAACTCTTATGCAATAATCGCTTAACCAATTTCACCCATCAGATTTTCACCCTTGGTCATTATAAGCATACATCTACCAACAAATACTGCATGAATATTTTCTACACTTTCTCTCATGAGAGGAAAAGAAAATATGTGTCAAGAGTCTTATTCCGTTAATCACTCAATGATAGACAGAGACGATAAGAGCCAAGGTTTGTTTTTTATTCCTTTCGTTTCACACTTCTCTTTGTTTGAAAAATGATGTAAATTCATCAATTTTCTTCAAGACACATTTCATTTTCTTCAACATACATTTCCTTCTTTACAAAAACTCACTAATAGTTAAATCTTTGAATTGTGCCTTACTATCTGAACTTATTTAGATTGCCAAATTTTATATGGGGTGCCTGACTTTGTTCGAATTTTTTATTTTGTTATTTTATTTTATTTTATCTATTTGTTTTTTTAAGGGTTTTATACTAATAATACCTTAATATTAGAATCTTATACGAATAAGCTCCTAGAATTTTGGCAGATACATGACTGTGTGATTTTGCATAAAATGGGACAAAAATCCCCTTGAATCTGTCTCCAAATATTGGTACCCAAAATCCACTTAAATTGGTTACTATAAAACATGACTGAAATTTAGAGATATGGGTTTATAG
The DNA here is from genome assembly GCA_017140935.1 of Hamamelis virginiana. Taxonomy (NCBI): domain Eukaryota; kingdom Viridiplantae; phylum Streptophyta; class Magnoliopsida; order Saxifragales; family Hamamelidaceae; genus Hamamelis; species Hamamelis virginiana. The sequence goes on from JAESVK010000633.1 coordinate 7,391, forward strand.
TGGGTTTTGAGTCAACCACTTTCCATATTCGTCTCTAACTAATTTGGGAGAGGGTTTTCCATTTGCTCCATCCACGACTAGTATTCAGAGGGCATTTCCGATTGTCTTCTCCGATATGGCGATGAAGAGAAAGACGTCGGCGACGAAGAAAACCAATAAGTTGCTTTTTGTGTTCAAGATTGTGTGGTTTATTCCTTATTTTTTTTGTTTTTGGACATGTATACATTTCGAACCATCTTTTTTGGTTAAGTATGTATTTTTTGTAAATGGTTGTGGGTGTGTGGGCATTTTTCCGATTAATACCGACATGTATACATTCCGATATAAGTTTTTTTAGTTTGTAACATGCATACATACCGATTTGTCTGTATATTTTTGTTGTTTTAATCGATTTTCTCCTTGATATGGTTTTGATGTTGGATAAAGATCTATTTTTTAGCAACAGGGATTTTGCAAACTCTGTTTTTTGGATATGGAATTTGATTGTATACATGTATGAGATGGCATTGTATACATGCCAATTTCTAGGGTTTTTGAGTTTGGGCTTTTTTTGGGAAATTTTGGATTTTTTCTTGAGTTTGGTTGAACTATATATGTACACATGCTATTTGTTCTTTGGCTTCTTTGGATTGAAAATAGAAGTTGTGTGGGGGAAATTTTTGATTTGATAGGTTTGGTTATAACATGTATACATGATATTTGTTGTTTGGATTGTTTGGGTTGAAATGTGAGATTGGGTGGGTGAAATTTTTTATTTTTTGGGGTTTGATTGAGCCATGTATATATGGTCTTTATCTTTTGGCTTGTTTGAGTTGAAATGTGAGGTTGAATTTTGGAAAATTTTATCTTTTTGGGTCTGGTTGAGCCATGTATACATGGTATTTGTCTTTTGGCTTTTTTTGGATTGAAATGTGTGGTTGGATTTTGGAAATTTGGTTTTTGTTTTTGTTTTTTGTTTTTTGTTTTTTGTTTTTTTTATGTTTTTGGTTTGGTTGAACCATGTATACATGCTATTTGAAATGATGATAATATTAAAACTAAAATCTAGCTGATATTAAGGAAATAGTATATTAAACAAAATATGTGATTAGTTGACTTTAAATTTGACTTAGAGGGGCCTATTGGTATAGGATCTTATTATTTAGACTTGATGATATTTAAAACTGTTTTCATGGGCCTATTGATCATTTTCCAAAAAAAAAAAGGAAAAAAAAAAATCACAAAAACAAAGCCAAATTTATATATATCTTCATTTGAGTAATGGCACCAGAATCCAAATTTAATTTGGTGTAAGAATAAGAATTTATTGGACTATATAGTCACCATTTTGTGCCAAATTTGTATACTAAATTGATCAAAAAGGTGAATTTTTTCTGAATATCACTGACAAAAATGTTACTACTCACCATCTATTGTAGTGTGGCATAGTTTGCAATATCAATGTTCCACACTGGTAGGTGCTGAGACAATGTGTCATGGCTGCAAATTGGTATAAGGCCAATGTCCGTGACTCTTGTCTTGGGGGACTTTCCATTAGACCACAAGGGTCATTTGGCACGCATGGAAGTGCCACGGTTTGACTGGCATCAAGTTTGAGTGATTAGGAGGTATGGATTCCTTAATTTCCAAATGATGTCTCCTATAGACAAGCCCTCAAATCATAGAAAGCTCTTTAGAGGTAGCAGGTGAGCTCTACCTTCCGTGGGGCCTTGGTGCCTTAAGCTAGCCTAACTTGTGGCAACACGGGAGCAGGCCTAGGTTGTCTGAAAAGACTTCCTAGTGTCTCCATTGATGCTGAGAGCACAATGGAAGATGCCTCAAGGGTGGGCATTGCGTGCAGCTTCCAAGTTGGGAGTTTGCCGATATATGTGGCATAGGCCCCACGATAATACCTTCAGTTGGGCAACGGGCCTAAGTGGGCTATCGAGATACTGAGTTAAGACCTCATGTGCCTGACATGGGCGTGAACCTATGTTGAGTTGGGGCTATCATGCCTCCTAGCTATTCGAGACACGCACAAATGGTACTGCGGGTGTCGCAGTGATGCTTGCTTGATTGGGGACTTCCATATTGTTGCGAGACAAACGGTGAGACTTTGATGACCAGGGAACCTTATTGGTTGGGCCAGTGCTTTGCACTATGAAGCTATCAGTAAGTCGTGGGTAGTATGTTGCTATTAGCGGAGCTCGATGCAAGTAGTTCTTGTTGGTTTAATATAGGAACACCTTGTAGGAGTGTCTAAGATGAGACAAACTCGAATGGTGTAGGAATCACCTTGACAAGAGTGTTGAGGCACCGTACGATCTTTTCTGCTACAATGAAAATGTAGGATCATAACACAATACATAGATTGCATAGTTCCCACGGGGACTAATGACAAATTCATGTGGGTACTTTGATTGGTATAAATTATTGCCATGTGCGCGTGGAAAGCGCATGGAGCTACTCGACAATAATCTTGCTTCGAAACAAGAAAATATAATGTTACAACAAAAGAATGTGGAATTACAAGAGCAATTGTCGAAGTTTCAACTTATGGAGAAGAGTGGAAAACATAAAACAATTTGTATCCATAAAACAATTTGTATCCATGTTTTATCGATTGCTATTGTAATGGTTGTGATGTTTTTTTTTTTTTTTTTTTTTCCAGTTCAAATGGAAGGAATCAGTACCTGTGTTTGAAATGTAAAATGTGAACACCTTGTAATGGCATTACACTATTGTGCCTATTGTCTTGTATGAGATACTTTTTGTTTGAAGTCCTTTTTTGTATTGACAAAATCAACTAACTTGCATATGCCTATGTTATTGTATGGTGTGTTTTGTGTGTGTGTATATATATATATATATATATATAAGGAGTTACGATCTTGAGAGCCCAACATGGTCTTATTCTTTAGTTTGAGTAATTGTTTTATTTGATAGCAAACCAGAAATTCCAAATTGTTCAGTAAATTAGAGTGAAATATGACTATTAGAATTGATTCTAATTACTTAATTTGGTCTTATGTGAAATAACATATTCCTAAATACACCTGATCAAAAAAAAAAAAAAAAAAAACGTATTCCTAAATACTCGTGAGAACCCAACATGGAAAAGAAAAAGTACTTGACACACCATATCTCCCTTAAATTGAACCCAACCTGTAAATTGAACCCAACCTATATACATCATAAATCCAAGCAATTACACAATCCCTTAAATTGAACCCAACCTGTACATCATCAATCGAAGCAATTATCCAATCTCACATAACAATGAACACCTTCAACGGTGAACTAATGCAATATTGGCATTAATCTTACTATGTCAATAATAACAATAAACCAACTGTTCATATCTAAAAAAAAAAAAAAAAGTATATTGTCCACAAAAAATATCACATCAAACCCATCTGAATTCAGTTCGCCCCTAAACCTTAAATATTGCATACATCCAAAAAAATTTGCTAATCTAAACCTATACAACAGAAATTCCCAATGCAATGCCAACCACCATTCATAAATAAAATACCCCATCCCAATTCCATACACACATCCACTATTCACAAAAAAAAAAAAAATCATTACAACCACCATTCACAAAAAATAAATATAAGTTTATGAAATAACTGCCATCACATGGTGCCACTTCCACTCCCTCCAGTACTATGTGTTTGTGCCTATGAGATGCGCAAATTGGGATTAACTTCTCTTGAACTTTGACCCGTTGAAAAGGACACGCCCCCCATCTACGTGAATGCTTTTTGTTGACATGCTTGATCATGAGAATTAATCACATGTCCCTAAATGACACACCAAAAAAAATTATTTCCCAAATTGTATTCTTGTTAAAAGGAAAAAATGACTAGTCAATAAGATTGTATTCATGTACAAATACTGTTGAAATATTAGTATACCATATAATACTGTTTTACCATGTAATTGTATTCATGTTGAAATCATCCAAATTGTTTTCACTTGTAATAAATAAACCAGTCCATAAAACTCATAAGTAAATGAGAATTTCCTAAATGATTACCTAACAAAGTGGGGCTAAATTCCCATAACTCGCATCATTGCCTCGCCGAGGCCTCATACCCGCACTTATTACACTATACATCCCCCTTCCTGCTTGGCCCACTGCTGGCGGGATCAAAAGGCCAACTCCCTGTTTAAACCCACTATAAAAACCAATATCAACACCCTTGCCCCTAGAAACACCACTCGCAACACCACTCTCAACCTTTCCTGATTGCCTCTGCTGGTTGATTTGAACTGCCACTTTCATGCATACTAGCATTGCCAGCACCACTGCTAGCACCCTTGCCAGCACCACTGCCAGTACCCTTGCCAGCACCACTGCCAGCACCTCTGCCCCTAACTTTTTGTGTTCCCCCCTCACTACTAGTTGCCTCTTTATTGCCTTTACCTTTCCGAACCTTGTTGCCCTTGTTAAATGTGAGAATATACATCAATTTCGTACTATTAATAGTTAAAGGCTAAAACTGAACAAATATATATCATACAAAATGAACCAATTAAAAAAAAAAAAAAAAAAAAAAAATTTCACCTGTTTATTAGTTGCCCCAACCCGCACTCTTACTTTGTATTTTCCCTTGATGGGTCCTTTGCACGTGTGGCTATTATGGCCATATTTCTTACATTTACCACACTTATTCTCAGTTTGTCATCTACGCACTGCATTTGGGTTCCTTGGTTCATCTGGTGCCCTCTTCCTAGCCTTTTTAGGCCTACCAGGTTGTCTACGAAGTGGTGGCGGCAATATGGATTCAGGATGAATGACCTCCCACTTCGACTCATCACCGACAGGTCTTATGGCATGCCTATAACATTTCAAGAATGTTTCCCTATGGAAATATGTTGACACAAATTCTTTGGGCTTTCCTCTAAGTAAAAATATTGCAAATATTGCGTGACGACATGGCAACCCAGAAATTTCTTATTGCCTACATGCACATTTTCAATTGTTCAAGTTCACTGTGCATGTCTTTGATCTATCAATCACCTCAAAAATCCCATCGCCTGCATATAAAGTCTCACCAAACCTGGACTATTCCTTCAATTCTTCAAGTTTTTGTTGCATTTTTGGAAAAAGGAGTCACTGTTTCTTTTCCATATTCTTTCATTTTTTTTTGGATCTTTACTATCATCTTCCTCCGTATCCACTCAACCATTTGTATTATCGGTTTTTCCCTTGCTTTCAAAATCATTGAATTGAAAGACTTACTATAGTTGTTATGCAAAACATTGCATTTAGAAATTGCACTGAAGTGGGACCTCATCCAACATGTAGGATTAATCTTCCTTAGCCACTCCTCCGGCTTTGATTCAACCGATTGTATTTTAGACATATGTTCTTCAAATTCCTGGGTAGTGTATGCACAGGCAGCTTTCCAAAAACAAATCTTTCAACACTTTTCCCTTAAATCGCTCATCTTTGAAGTTAGCATATAATTGCCTTAGACAATGACGATGTTCAGTCCCCGGCAAAACTTCGTCTATGCTTTCAACAAGTCCTTGAGAAAACAACAATAAAAAATTATGTGTTAACTGTGATTTCACAACAATAAAATTAAGCTTTTAACTATGTGATTTTTATCTTCTAACATTTTGTCGATTAGACAAAAATGTCCGGCCCCTAACTCCATTGTTGCCAATTGTAACGCCCCAATCTGACGCTATTGTCGACAGTCCTGGGTAGGTCAACTCGTGTCAAAATGGAGATACAACATAATATACTCATAAATATTTCCATACTCATGCATAAAGAAAGATTATATATAAAAAGCATGATATGAAATAAAGAATCATACATATGTCCTTGATCCGCAAAATGCAATACATAAGAATATATTAATGTATGATAAAGTGCCAACATTCCTGACACATAGGGCCAGTACTACAGAGTATTCCAAGATACCAAAGTTCAAATAACTACAAGCAGCTACCTATTCTTCAAGACCAATGCCCAAAAGACTACCCAGGCGAGCACGGTAGGGAAAATGTTTTGCACTAGAGATCCTGTTCCACTATCCTGAGAATCTGTTGTATGAAAGACAGCAGTAAGCATTTGAATACTCATTAGGAATATGATTCTTAACTAACATTGATAACAAAGATGCATATAATCATTTATAAATAAGTTCGTAAACAGAAGTGTGGTTCTTGATATATACAAGTGTTCACATGTGATATACCAATAATTCATAATATAAACAACATTTGATCTCGAGTCAGCCAATACACATTTCCATCACATTGGCATGGTAGTAGTCTCAACTAGTACCGATATAAAGAGGAGTAGTCTCAACTCTTTTTCCATTCATCACATAACCCATTAGCATTCATTCCAAAAATAATATAAACATAAATATACCATGGCATATCATCATCATATCATAACACAAAATGACATCCTTGCATATTCTAACCACATAGCAAACACGTAAACGGTATGATATATGCATCAAGAGTTTGTAAACAAGAGTCTCATAGTTCATAGCATGGGCACTGGCCCTAAAATAATCATTACCAACGTTAGTAAGAATATCGATATTCCTACCTTGATAACTAAGTCTCCTCGAAGTCTAAATGCATATGCAAGAGCTACGTAGCTTAGTGATCTTCCTAGGGACTCCCCAAATCTGAAAGAAGAGAATAAATAATGCATATATTTGCTGGGAGCGGAAATCCCATGAACAAGTGATAATGCGTATAGATTAAACCAAAAAAAAAAAAACCGAATCATCTACAAGAAAAGGATGAATCCATACCTTTGAGATCTTTCTGGATTGATCTCAATGAATCACGAACTGTAGAAGTCTGCTCGAACTCTTCAAGCCTTCTACCGTATTCCTTCTATGCCAGAACGTGAAGAGAGAGTGTGGCTCTATTTGTGCTCTTCTGCTTGGGCGGCTGCCTTTAGGGTTTAGAAATAATATTTCGTCTTAACCTAGTGGCTGCCCAACATGGCATATATATAGGCTACGGTAGGGACCTAAAAGCAAATAAGTTTCGGGCTCCTAATGTAAATATTAAAACCTATTTACATTAATTATAATTCATTCCACTAAAGAATTATAATTACACTCCCTAGCTTATTCGAAATTAAATTTCGAGCTCTTTGTTATTAAATACTTATTAATCTCCCCACGTTAAGATTACAGATACCCATTGATTAAATTAAATTATTGACAATTTTATTTAATCAACATTTGTTAATCTCCTTGAGACCTTCCACTTAACTTATTTGATATGTCTGATACAAAATCCACTTGCAGGGTTTGACATAATCAAAACTTATAAGTATCCTCAAGGGGGTATCATCAATCCCTATACCAGGACGTGGATTCAGTCAACAATTATTATTCACCATACAATTAATGCAGTTATCCAACTCATCGAGATTATTGACCTAAAAAGATCTCACTCTTTATGAATCAAAATAACTAACAATAAATGCATGTGTTTAGTAAATATTTCGAGATTAAGAGTATACGTATTCATAATAAACATGAGGTATTAATTATTTTATGTGTCAGTATAAAATAATTACCCCAAAACGGTCCCGTTCAATACACACAAATGTACTAGCACAAGAAGTTGGAACTAAAGCATTCCCCGTAGTCAAGACAGACCTACTGAAATCGTGTGCTACAATCTTACCGATGGTGTGCCCAATTCCATCTCAGATTGTGAACAATAAGCTTATATTCTACAAGAACTGATGATCTAATCTTCTGTGTGTAAGCCAAACTCTACACACCAGATCATCTACTATGTAGAATAAAAGACACACATGCATAATATTAGAAGATAATATAATGCAAACATACCTCATACAGATTCTTATTTAAAATGCAATATCAGGAATTCATTAATAAATAAATAGCAAGGTCTATTACATAAAAGCATGGCTTTTAGTATATATCCCCAACAATATTAACCTAGCCTCCACCTACGATATGAGTCAAACTAGGCTTTATACTAACCCTTAGTATTTCCAAAATCTTAGTCATAGTGTTTGGGTTCCAAGAAAAGTATCAAGAAAATAAAAATTGAGCAGGGGAAAGAAATGAAGTTTAAATAAGCTGATGTTTAACAAACTGTAGCCCATTACCGATAATGCATAGAGGCATTATCGGTAATGGCCCTCTGCGACAAGCCTTAAAGAAGAGGCATTATCGATAATGGCCCTCTACGGTAAGCCCTAAAGAAAACCATTACCGACAATGCATGGAAGCATTATCGGTAATGGCACTTCCCTGCCAAGCCTCTACTAAGGGCATTACCAATAATGCTCTTTCCCATTATTGGTAATGTGAGTTTAGAAGCTGGATTTCGGCTATTGATGAAGTTCAAGCTACAACACAACCTTCAAAACCCACCATACCTCAAAATCTTGCACTCAAACCTTAGATCCAACATATTCCAACCTCAAGAATCCTAGATCAAATGAAAATACAAAGATCACATGGTTTGATCAAAAGATCAACCATGGTTTTTACTAAAAAACCCACAAAACCCAAAACCATACACTTTTTGTTAAAATCACCACAAATCTCTAACAAAACTCCCACATTTCTTAACCTTTATGTAAAACATCCTTCACAACAAACTACATCCACCCATTCTCTCGAATCCAAGCTCAAAACCTAAATCCCACAAAATGGGTTTGAAAAAGAAAAAAAGGGAAGATAAGAAAACAAGAAAAGAAAACCAAGCTTACATTATCCGGTGACTCAACGGCGGCAACGGCAATGGCAGCTCAGACAAGGCTCCCCTTCTTCTCCCACACTCTCTCTCGAACTCACTCTGCCCACTCTTGCTTGAAAGAATAACCACATGGACACGCAACGGAAGATAGAGTTTAAATTTTTTAATGGTGTATTCATTCAAGAATCTACTCAAACGATAAAACGAATCAAAACAATTAATTTAACACAAATTAAAAGTTTACTTGATGTTCCCTTGCAATGCACTCCTCCAATCCTTCATGCTCCAAAAGTATGGTAGCATCGAATGGTATCCACATGAGCACAAGATCACTAGAAGCCTTGCACTTTCACAACATTTGAAAGAGGAGCAAGCTTGGAGAGAGAGAGAGGGTGGCGGCTAGGAGAGAGTAGGCACACCAAGTGTACTGCCCTAGGGTTGCTCTCTTAGGTTTAGCCTCATTCTCCTTTTATGATGATTAGTTACTTAGTGCTAGCTTGACCTATCATCATATATTTATAGTAAATATTCTTTGTATTTACTATTTGGTCCCTCTCTTATTAACTCTTAATAACAAGGGCCTCAACAATAATAAATAAGAATATTCTTCTCCCCTAAATTCAAGTGACTCACTTATACCCTTATGTGTGTGACCCATTGGGTTCATCCCAACCTAGTAGTGGCTCGGGACATCTCATGTCTCCCAAAAATAGAAACTTTCTATTTATGGTTCGATTGGAACAATTCCAAGTTTGCCCTCAATGATAACACTTATCATTAGACCTACACTAGTCATGAGTGACATCTAGCAACATATTATGACGTACCCTAGGTGTGGGTAAATATACGAATATAAATGAACCCTTCGTGATATAGATAATTCTTCACCATTCAATGTCATTATTAAGTTAATTGGGTATGGAAACATGTCAAACCCTAACTTAATCATGTGTTACAAATTCATCAAAGTATAATCTCAATTAGGTAAACCCTCGAAAACTCTTTTCTTGGTTTTCCACTGCTTTGGCCAAAGATTGTATATTTATGAATTAACTTTGATATTCTCCCTTTTATATCAAGGGTGGTGATTCCCTATTGCACACTCGCTTATCTTCATATATAACTCACTAGAGCCAATGAGTACCGATTACATTCTAATGGTTAAGAACGTACGAGATACTATCAAACTCTAGTAACCTATGTATAATATAACTAGTGGCGTCTCAAGTCTAAGAATTACAATTGTGATTATACACATGAGTAGCTTTTGACATACAAATAAAACTCCATTAGCTATACTCATATTGGTCACGTTCAGTGTACTTGTTCTCAACAAGCAGCCACAGGTTTACTATAGTGTCACTACAAAAATGGTATGAGACTCACCATCCTCCATTGGAGCTTGTATAACCTGTGCTAATCTTAATGGTTTATAATCGCTCAAATATATAAACCTATGATCAGGAACTAGTTTAGGAAAGATATACTTGAAAGTTGAAAGTCTCTCTATCTCAACACTTGAGATACAACTGTTTATGATGCTATCCAAGGACTTTATCATGAACAGTAATTAAACTCAAGTTTACATGATAAATAAGCAATTTCATAAATGAATAAAGTTTCATATATGATTTATAATGAATTATTATGTTCCCTAATTACATCCTAACAATTGGTTTTAGGGCACATATCTAACATTGCTCTCTTGATTTGAAAATAAAACAAAGGAAATGATTTACTTGTTTTATATATATTGAGACATATGGGGCATTTTAGAAAATGTTCATAAAGTTTTTTTTCTTTTTTTTTTCTACAATACCATTAAAATAATCAATAAAGTGAAAATAAAAACTTGGGTTTTCACACCAATGACAGCAATTAGGTTCTGAAGGAACCAGCACCAACTATCTTTGCATTCAGCTTCAACAACTACTATGGCTAGTGGGTACACCCTATCGTTTGCATCGTGTGTTATAGCATGCAATAGCTAACCTCCAAACATACCCTACAGGGTAAGAGAAGTGAATTAAAAAAAAAAAACGCTCGACAAATTAAATGAAAATATAAAGTTTTCAATAAAAAGTTAAATAATATACAATTAACTTAGAAAGTAACTATGCAAATGATTACCTTAAGATAACAGGCATCCAAACCAATGAAAGGCCTAACTCCATCCAAGAAGCCTTATTTTTTAGCATTAAATAATATTAACAAACGTTGGAACATTACAGGATCTTTTTGGGCCGACCTCTCTCTACACTGACAATGGCAGCACTCCCGGGGTTCTCACGCATAACAGCCTCACAATAATCCCTTAATCTTTTGTATTGAGTGCCCTTAGCTCCTTCAACCATTATTTTAGCCTTTCTCTTGGCCCAGTAAATCTGGCTTGCAAATATTTCCAGCATAAAATCTCACTTAACACTCTTCTGCACAGCTGTGTTATCCCATTTAGGGTCGTCCCTCAACTTCTCAAGGTATTCTTTTGCCAACTAAGTGGATGCCACATGTTGATTCTCCACACTCTGATGGCAACTGTGAATAGGCTGGAAAGTCTTGACTTGAAAAGTCTATGCATCGCTTTTTCGTGATACATGAATGTGCCACCCACAGTTGAACTTGCAAACAACGGTGACTCTAGTTGGTTCATTTTTTTTTAATCGATAGTCAAATCCTTTTTTAATTGAAACCTTTTTAAGGGCTTCCCTAAACACAGCTGCGCACGTAAACTCCATTCCAAGGGTGCTTGTGGGATTTTCTATATCCCTATCTTCATAAAACTCATCATTTAGTGGCTCATCGTCATCAGATGATGAGCACAAGGAACGAAGCTCATCATTGTCATCATATACGGAATCAGCATCTTCATCCAAATCGAAATCAATGACACATTTTCCCTTATCAGTAGGGGCAGGACCATTAGGGACATCGATGTTGGAAGAAGTGTACTTGCTCGTCTCACCCGAAAAATGACTAAGATCATATCCATCTTCAGACTCATACTGGGCAGGACGATCAGGGGCATCAGGGTAATTCCCTCTTGGTTCATTATATGGGGGTGGATCAACTTCATCTTCATTCAGTGGGGGAGGTGATTCAACCCTCACATGTTTTGATGGAGTTAACAATAATGTAGGAGGTTGAACATTAAGAGGCTACATCTGTTGACTAACAAGTGCCACCACGTACAAATCGATGGTATCTCCATCTATATGTATGGCAACCATATCCAATATGTTAGGTTTACCATGTTTAGGTGTTGGCTAATTCGAATGTCCAATGCCTGAGTATATGATTGGTCTCAAGCCCATAATCCTTAGAAGCTCAAGTTGTAGTATCAAGCACGAGAGAATCGCATCAAATCGACAAATTCTTATGTCTCAAGCTCAAATTGCATTCAAATGAGGGTTCATGTCCTAGGAAGGTAAGTTCGACTTAGAACCTAAGTTAATTCATTGACCATAAGTGGTTTAAGTTGCCCAAAGCACCTAGGAATGATCCATTCATACATATAGGTTCATTTTATATGAAAATTAATTAAATATGGAAATTTGCATGAAGTAGATCGATCCAGCATTTATGGTAGGATCGATCCTATTTATTTTCTACATAAGTGGATCGATCCAACTTTAAGGCCCGGATCGATCCTTAAGGCAGAAGGGGTGGATGTTGGAGATATGTTCTAAAACCAATCCTAAATAGTACCTGGCTACTTTGAAGAACGCTTCTTCAGATGGTACGTCTTATGCTTTATTCACTTACTAATTATGAATTAGTATTATTCTGCTCATGGCATGAGATACCTAATTGTATTTTCTTATATAATGTGATTGTATGCGGAAGACAAAGGGAAGCAGAAGGTCGAGTAGATGTCGAGCTTGCTTTGTTTGGAAAAGAATCAAGAGTTGTTATTTTGACATAGAAGCTTAACTCTTAATTAGTTTATTTAGAGTTTATGGAAACTTTATTACATTGCCAGTTGTTTTAAAACTTATTACTGAGGTTTTATTTGGTTTTAAATACTTTGTTTATTTAAAACAGTTTATCTATGATATTGGATATTTTAGATTAATTCTGGCAATTGATTTAAAGTTCTTTACTCTTTATGAATGGTTTGAATAAATGCATGAAATGGTATATAAAGGATTCAACTTTAAAGATCATATTAATAAATGAATCTTGATTCATTAAATAATATGAACCAATCACCCATAGTATTTCAAAAGGGTGATTAAGAGGATAATACATGAGATGTATAAACCTAGTGATTTTAGTTTGGATACTTCATATCTATTTGAATGTTTGAAAGTGCTCAAATGATTCAAAGTATGAATATTGGAAGTGTTCAAATGATTCAAATGAAGTAAAAACTAAAAGAAAAATATTGAGAATATTTGGTTGAATCTTATATCATTAATTGACCTTAAATATGTTAAATGATATTGTTTTGGTTGATTATTTGGAATTATGAGATATTTCCAAATGAACTTCAAAAAGTTTGTTTTCTCAAATACAGAGTTATTGAAAAACAATGTTTCCACAATGGTTAGGAACTATACATTGATGAAACTCAAAACGAATATTATGTGATTAAAAAAGTTTAATACATAAAATACCTTGAAGTGTTTCAAAGAGTCAAGTGGGAGCAAACATATCATCGATATTATTCTTATCTTTCTTTATAAAGTACATACTTCAAAATACTAATGTAGTATTAGGAATTCCCTACTTGTTAATGGAATTCAAATCTATCAAAAATATGATTTTATGAGGGATATCACATGAGAGTAATATTTGAGAAATATGGAAACTCATGTTATTGAAGTCATGTACTTAAGTCAATATTATAAATGCTACAAAGAGTTGTTAGCAAATATATATATTGATTGATTCAAGATGTAGATTCTGAATAGAAACAAGTATATTATTAAAGGGGTTAAGAATGAAATACTTGTATGTATAAAGAAATTTTATAAGGGAATGTTGTTTACAAGTTGCCTAAAGAGATGTCTGACATATAGTGTTTTCTTTCGAAAACATAGGTCTCATTTACTTGAGGACATCAGAGTTGGCAGCGGATTTTAGTTTAATTACTATTATTGAAAATAATAATAAATTGCAAAGTTTGTTTGTATAAGGACTCATTTGCCATAACACTCGTTGAGAGTGTTATAAGCCTTATCTTGAGAAAACTAGTATAAAATACTATGTTGATTGGTTTTAGTGCAAGTGGGAGATTATTGGAGATATGCCCTAAAACCAATCCTAAAGGAGATATCAATTTCATATTATAATAATAAAAAGGTATCACTTGTCTTGTATTTAAATATACATAATAAGGTCCATGAATAATTGATAAAAGAAATATATATCTCAAGTTGTTGAGATAGAGAGACTTATATTTCTCAGATACATTTATTCTAAAGAGTTCTTACTCGTAGATTTATCAAATTGGACATTTATAAACCGCTAAGAGTAGCACAAATTTAAACTAACTCCAATTGGAGGATATATAGTCTTTCCTATCTATGTAGTGACACTACAGTTAATCTGTGGGTGCATGTTAGAGAACATGTACACTGAACATGATCTAATAAGAATATTCTTATGGAGTTTAAGTCAAAGAAATATTCTTATGTTACGTCCATCGAATGGTAATCCTTAGACCTGAGACACCAGAGTTATCTTGTGCATAGGTTATTAGAGTTTGATAGTATCCCGTACATCTTTAACCATCAGGATGTAATCGGTACTCATTGGCTCTAGTAAATTATGTATGAAGATAGATGAGTGTGCAATAAGGAATCATTACTCTCACTTTGATGTGAAAGAATGTCAGGGTTTGTTCACAAAGATAATTCTCATATTGAATCTCTAGCCAAAGTGATAGGTGAACTGTGAAAGAATTTTATCGGGTTCATGATCGCCTCAATCGACGAGGGAGATTATTCCTCGTCAACGATCAAGATTAATAATTTATAAACCGCGTGACAATTAATCTCAATTCGATTGTGACTAGTGAGCACGGG
>JAESVK010000635.1:0-27521 GCA_017140935.1 Hamamelis virginiana
TGTTATATTTTTCTTTTTGACAAACATAAAATATTAAAATAAACAATTATTGTTTCTTATTTTTAAGACCCTCCAAGCTGGATCAAAAAGTTAAAATACATATAAATAAATTAAAAGAAACAATTAAAACATTAGGTTGTGTTTGGATGCGGAATTTCAAAGAGGGATTTGATTTCAAAAATGATTTTACATTTCCATTGTGACTTGTGCATATTTCCGGCGAGGGGTTGCAACGGCAGGGGTGAGCTTAGGCGATGACCGACGGGATCGCGTCCTTCGTGGAGAGCTTGGGTGTGCACCTGTTGCTTCAATTTTGAGGAGAACGAAAAATGAGGAGGGAAAGTGAAAGGATTTGGGCTGTTCACTTGGGTCGGGTCTCCTTGCAATGATCCGCGTGTGGGGTGGTTTTAATGAGAGCATGATCCAACGGTCATCAGGTGCGCACCTGATGGCAGAATTTTCCTGTATATATATATATATATATATATAGACGTGAGATGATACAGTAAATGGGGTTTTCAATTAACCACATAGCTTGTGCTGATGTGATGATGGAGAAGTTTTCAATCATAACACCATGTTATATATCATTGAATCAGATTGAGTAATCGCATGCAGGGCGGAACCAAGAGGAAGGCAAGGGGGCCATGACCCCCCTAACTTTTGAAATTCTTTTTATGTATTATGTATATACATTATATTTTGCATTGTATATATTATACAAACATTCTAAAGATTGATACCCCTTAATTTAATGATAAGATTGAAGGAAAAATTAGAATTAAAATTTTGAAAAATATGTTTACTCGAAATTTGAATCACCCAAAAAGAATTTAAAATGAGAGAATTATACTCAATTGAATTAATTTAAGAAAAAATACGACTTTAAAATAGATAATTTCGAACTATCGATCACAAACTTTAACAAACTCATACAAGGTAGAGTGAATTTAGATTGAAGAAATATTTAATATATTGGTGGAATCCTTGAATTGAATGCTAATATATATATATATATATATATATATATAAATTTTTATGATATTGCAATTTGGACACTAATATTTTGTAAAATTATGATTTTACACATTATAAAAATAACTATTTTTATACAATTTTCATAAGAAAGTAGGAAAAATATTTTTAATCTGTGTGGTACAAATCTTGAGTTGATTAACCAACCCAAAGTGTGATTGAGAAGTCAATTCCACCGAATAATTTTTTGAACATAATACTTTTATGTAATTATTAAATGGAAAAAGTGTTATATTCAAACAATAATTTAGGGCTCAATAAAATCTAGAAGGTCAATTCCAGCCCGAAGTAATTATCCAAAAAAAAAATTCCAGCCCGAAGTCTAGAAGGACAATCACATCTTGCCGTGTTGGGGTGGTTTCAATAAAATCTAGCCTTGGGAAAAAGGCTCTCAAAGATTTGACAAACTTGTGGACAAGGATGTAAACCGGATGGGTGGATTTTCTCCTTCAATTCTGTCTCATGAATTAATTTTTTATTTTTATTTTAAGGGTATTTACTTGTATGTCCTATTTATAAGTTTTTTTATTCAAAAATTCGGTCATTTTTTCACTTTACCCAAAAAAATTTTTTAATAAAAAATACATTAGTCTGTTATTCGATTTTGTAGAAACTGATCATTTTGTAGAAAACTGATGTATGTATCAATTTTTTGGAAGTATTTGGAAAATTGATGCATAGATCAATTTTTTGGACTTTCGAGTAAAATAAAATTTAAATTTGGACTTTTGGTAAAGTGAAAAGATGATGGGACTTCTGGGTAAAAAAGAAGTCAAAATGAAACTTTTGGATAATTTTTTTTTTTAAATTCATTTTAATCCCAATTTAATATGGGACGAGACATAATAAAAATCAAGGCGTCCCGCGGAGCAAGTTTCCTACCATGTTTGAGAAAATAATTAATTCTTTTTTATAACTTTAATAAATTTTTTTTTTTTTTGGAACGATCCTAACCATAATCTCAATAAATTATATATATATATATATATATATATATATATATATATAGGATGCTTATATAATGTGCACCTTATACAAAGTGACCTATAAAAGGACAAATGTAAATCAAATTTTGAAAAACCGACCGTTAGATTAGATACACTTGCTATGAATTTTATGTTGGCCAAAAATCACAGCGATTTAATGGTCGGTTTCTAACAAATTCACGGTAAAAAATTGTAGCAAATTCAATTTTCATGGCCGCAAAAACCTATCAGACTTCATGATTATTTTTATCACACTTATTTGTTCAGGTTAAGACCAAGAAGTAGGTATTTGCTTGCGCATGTTATGCTGCTTATATTACTCTCTAATGGATAGTCAACTAGTTTGATGCTGATCCTCTATTTGATATCCATGGTACTCTCAAAACTATTTTGATGTCTTTATGCATAAATTGGACATCCGAATATACCATTAGATGTTTAATTGCTTTTGGCATAATTTTTTTTTCTCAATTTGGTGCCAAAAATTAATAGGCCAAATGTTTACAAAGAAAACTAAAAAAAATATAAAAGACCTTAGATTCTAAAATCTATCATTTGTTTTGAATTTTGCATATAATATGTTTTCACTAACATGAAATTTAAGCTTTTATTTTTTTAATGTTCAACATTTAATTAAAGGACAATATGGTTATTTTTACTACCTAAGCTATGTGTTCTAATAATTTTTATATTGTTTTTCAAGTAAATGATAATATGAGATTATACTCTCTGTGTTTCTAGATAAGATTTATACATAGAATAGTGGGAGAGAGAGAGAGAGAGAGAATTGTTCTTCGTTATATTCTTGTTACAAACCCATTTGTTAAATGCAGTTTTTTTTTTTTTTTTTTTTGGTGTTGGTTTGTGTTTGTATATATATATATAGAGTTCCGATCTGGTCAGGATGTCCTGACCCAGATCTACATTAGCCCATTAGCTAGTAGCCCTTGGATGGAAAGATTGCATATCCAACAGCGCCAACAAAGACGGAGCTAAAAAGCACGCGGGGCTTAAAACAAATAACGGGTTCAACTCGTTCGGAAATAATGACCCACGAGATTCTGAGAAACCCCACCCACACCATCTTATCTCCTTTCCGTTTGCCATCGCCGTTGCGTTGCTGTAGTCGGAGAAGAAAGGAACGGCTGCTGTATTTTTTTCCCCACAAATTAAAAAATTCTGGATTTGTCTAACCATGAACCTACTGGCAACTGGCCATGTTAGTAGCCGACCGTGAAGCTCCAAATTTTTTTCTACCCATTCCCTCCACACATTGTATTTTCTTAGCACCCAAACAGAATATGACTAAGAATTTGTCAAAAAAAAAAAAAAAAAACTCATCCATTCAACCATGCAAAAACCCACTCATTTGGAAAAAAAATAAAAATTACACTGCAAATATTGGATCTCTCCTCTCTGATGACTTCTTTCTTATCTCCCATGATTTTTCTCTCTCTCTTCATCGCTACCGGTGACTGCACGAGGCACCGCCTATGACCCTCTTCGGTTATGTCTCTCTCCTTTCCCACGACTTCTCTCTTTTCGCCCTAGCCGAGGCTGTCGGTGAAAGCATGCCTTGACGCTGGTCTCCATTAGTGACCCTCTCTCTCTCCTCGTCGGCGACAAAGAATTCAAAAAAAAAAATCCACGCAACACCGATCTATCTCTCCTCTCCCAGACCCTTGCCACTGCTGGACCCGTGCACAAGTCGCCGGAGGGTCTTCTTCAGTTCAGAGTCTCAGTCTTCTTTAACTGCTGCAAAAACAGAAAAAGAAAACGTTAATCAAACCCAATCAGCCATTCCTTTCACCTCCGGCAACGGGATATGGGTATGGAAGTAGCAAAGTCTAGCTCGTCGGTGGGTTTGGCTTGCCGAGTGAGATGGGGCTGCTCAATGTTTCTCAATTCCAAATGCCTTTTTTTGGGGTTAAAAGATATATATATTAAAGCAAACTCAGGAACACAGTCTTGGGTAGCAAATCCTACGTTTGAGCTCGTCTTTTTAGATCTACCAGTGTTGTCGGAGTTTTTGTGGGTTTGAATGAAATAAAATCATAATTGCGGGTTGAATTTTGTGGATTTGGATTAAACCCGTTTTCAAGGCATGACCCGCGTGTATTTAAGTTTGTTTTGCCCCATCCGTTAGATCAGCCTTATTCCCATCCAACGGACCTTCTTAAATGGGCTGATGTAGATCTGGTCATGACGTCCTGACCAGATCGGAACTGTATGTATATATACTAGTATTGACCCGCGCGATGCGCGGCCTGCGCGATGCGTGGCAACCACAAATAAAATTATGAACATTCAATAATAATATATATATTATCCATTATATTCTCAGTCACAATGATGGCTTAATTTTCATCAGCGGCACGAATCTATAAGATGGATTTGTACCTTCAAATATAACGCGGATTACAGTGAAGTTATTCTCCTCTATTGAAATAAATAAATAAATAAATTTACCCGCCTTAATTGTGGCCCTTTCCGTTTTCTCCTCATAAAACCTATTTATGTGAGCCATATATTAGATTCCCTTTCTTACACACGTGTCAGCCATCCAACAGTGATTAACAGATTTGTCAGATTAACAGCAAATCCAAACTGTTAGATTACTCTTAAAGTAAATGAGTTATTGTAAAATAAATAAATAAATGAATTAATCTCAAAATTTATTTTTAAACTTGTTAATTTATTGAGTCGAATTTAAATATAGTACTACATAGAATTAACCACAAAATATGAAATCCCAATGCAAACACTTTCTTAAAACCGGTTTGATTTTGATAAGAAAAGAAAAAGTGTAAATAAATAAAGGCATACTGTCGGTTAAAGAGCTTCTAACTTTATCATTACTGCCAAGTCAATGGCTGGTTGCAACCTAAGAACATGATTGGTTTACTTTGAATGCAGAAAGCCTAGGATTGTAATAAATAATAAATAGACTTGTTAACCTGAATATCTATAATTTTTTTTGGGATGTGAAGGGTTGCATAAAATGTTGTGCATCTGGTGGGAATTAAAGATAATGAGTGTGTTTGAACCAATAGAAATGAAGGAATGGAGTGAATCAAGGAGAGAAGAGTATGAGGGAGGGAAGTAATTCTAGGGCCGCCACATCAGCACAACTGCTCTATATATAATAAGATATATATATATATATATATATATATATATATATATATATATGTAAAGAGAGAGAGAGGGTCGACCCATGATATATGGGTATGGGCATAAATGGGTCAAGACATGGAACTAATTAAATGGGTAATGTACATTTTTGTGATCCAATTCATTTAGACTCAACTCATACCCACCAATTTACCACCCCTAGTTAAAGATGTCAATTTTGTAGGTTTACCGAGTACCCGCCCCTATTGGGATAGGTTTGGGGTCATCCTAATAGGGTTAGGGGTAGGTTTAGGATTTTTTTTGAAAACCCTATAGGGTTCGGGATGATGGCTTAAAAACTTGCCCCGCCTCGATTATATATGTTTATATATTTTTATTGTATTTATTTTATAGGTATTTTACAATTAAATCCCTCCTTGATAAAATGAAATTTCAGTCATGCCCTTAAGGGGTTTATTTTATTTTAGGGTTTTATACCAACAGGACTCTAGTATAAGATGCCTATACCAATAGATCCTTATATTTTTGGTGATGCATGACCATGCAGTTTTAGTGCATAAAAAGACACAATTGTGCTCCATATGTGAATTTATTCCATATTTAGAGGTTACCAAATTAATTTTTAAATATCCATATCTAAATTCCTAAAATCTTGCCCCTATTTCAACAATTTTGATATTGCTATCCATGCAAGATTTTCGGATAGCAAAATCATTTTAAAAAAGAAATAAACATATTTAGCTTTGATTATGTACAAAAATTTACATAAATGAAAATATACAAAAAATCATTGAGTCAAGTTTCATAGCTCTTGTTGTCCCAAGTTATATAACCCTAGAGGGGTGAATAGGGTTTTGGCAAATTTTGAGCAAATATTACCAAATAAAAATTATGATCCAATTAATTTCAGCAGAAGCACAAATATATAAACAATTGATTTGAAATGAGAGAGAGAGAAATCAAACACAATGATTTTAACGTGGTTCGGACCCCACCTACGGCCACGCCTTAAGCACAAAGCCCAAAAATTCCTCAATCCACTATGGATCACTCCTTATTGGTGGAGAAACCTTTATAACCAACAATCTTACTTTTACGGCGGAAGATTAGCACCAATGCTCACCAAGAGCCCTCAATCTTTCTTCCGGTGAATATTAAACCAATGCTCACCAAGAGCACTCAATCAATCTCACTTTCAGTGGAGATAAAAACTAATGCTACCAACGCATTTAACCAATCTCTTCCGGGTGGAGATTAAACCAAGAGACTAGCGCTCTTCTCACAAGAATTATAATCTGATTTGTGTATAACAATGAAGAACTCCTTTAGAGTAGATGAAGTACAAATTGAAAGCTCTCACCAATATCTCTCAAAGATAAGAAACTATTTGGGCTCAAGAGAATGATGATTCTTTGACTAAATCACACAAGATTGATATAAACAAGTTGGTTTAAGTGTATGTGTGTTCTATTATATTTTTTTTGCTAATTTAAGACTCATACAGTGAGTATTTATAAGCCTACAAACGAATATGGCCATTATGAGTAAAAATATAGTCGTTTGGGTTTGTCAAAACTAGTCGTTATAAGTTACAGAGCTTTTTTAGTCGACTAGACTAAACATGTTAGTCGACTGGGTACATTAAAATACTATTTGAAAAACATTTCGGAGACAATTAGTCGACTAGACTACAAGGATAGTCAACTAGATCAGTTAAAAACTTTACATTTTAAAATCTGGCCATGAATAGTCGACTAGACATGGAGACTTAGTCAACTACTTTAGGATTTTATGAAAACATACTTACTGCCACTACTTTAGTCGACTAGACTAAGAGGCATAATCGACTAGGCAAGGTAGAAAACCAATTTTCATAAAACCTAACTAGTCTTTTGAGTTCAAAATAGCCCTATGATTTTAACTGTGTTTTGACCAAAATATAATTTTCCAAATAAGTCCAAACTAAAGTCTTTTAAGGTCAAGGTCTAGGCAAATAAGGTCTAACCTATTGAGAGATTTATACAATTAAGTCCTAATCACCCACACACAAGAATAAACGCAAAGTCTTTATGATTTTGAGTCTTTAATTCATTGATGTCATGGCTTGCTTCATTGTCCTTAGGTGAATATATGACATATTCACATAAGCATTGCTTTGGCACTTGAGCTTCATGAATGTTGAATCTTCTCATCGAGGATTTGAATGTCGTTCTTACAAATATATATATACTCTAAATTAAAGCATAAGAAACTTAGGATAATATTCACCATTATCAATTTATTCAACAAAGATGTCCACTTGATAATGATTGATATTACCAAGACATTCAACAAAATATCTAGTACAATATTAAATATCCAAAGTACAATGTTTGTTATAATCAAAATCTTTCAACAAATGAGAATAAAACATTTTATCAATATGGATTGAAGCCATAAGGCTAACAGCTCTATTTCTTGAAGCATATTGGATTTAAACATACATAAACATCATGACCATAACCATGCTGTCCATGCAAATTTCAAACCAAATAGCCATATATGTTAAAAAAACTCCAAGATAAGCACAGAGATACATGACCATTCTCATACTATTTAAAACCAAACAAACATGTTAAAAAATCCCAAAATAAGTGCAGAAATATATGACTCATAGTATAAAAAAATCATAACTTTTTTGTAAGTCAAAATCATATATGCATGACTCATAAATGTTTGAAAATATAGAGTGAAATTTTACAGAGATTCACGACTCTTTGTAAAAACTCCAAATAGTATAAAAAAAAAATCATAACTTAGAGATGAAATACTCATAAATGTTTGAAAATATAGAGTGAATTTTTACAGAGATTCATAACTTTCTGTAAATTTTGAGACCACAATTACATACAAAATAGCAAACACCACAACATGTGAAGTATTTATAATTATCATTACACAACAAATCATGTCTAAGAGTCAGGTAATCTTACCTATGTATTTGTGAACAGGTATACATATATCCTTAATCTATTTTACGAATTAAACGTTGGAAAATATAATTTTCGGATTTACAGAGATACTTGTATCTCTATAAATATTGAGCTTTGTGGATCAAAATCAGGGTTAGTCACTTAGTACATACGAAGCCATGAACTGGGAATTTAGAAGTATGAAATGTGGGCATATAAAAAATAAAAGAAAAAGACTGAACCAGCAAGACTAATGTCTACTTATACCTTTGAGAGGTCCACTTACACTATTGAGAAAGTCTCTTAAACTATCGTAGGTTATATAAGATTCAATTCAATCTAACAAGCGGACTACCTTCGGCTACTACAAGATCTTAATAAACCAAAGAAGCTGAGCCTACTTTACGCACTTCCGCACTAAGGATGATTTATTGCCTTTGCCCGATGAGAGGAAACCGATAAAGAGAGGAAGGAAACCTTCAAATGGAAGAGAAGAACTGTTGAATCATGTAGAAGCGGAGTGGTAGATGCAGGAGAAGCTTAACTAAATTTTGAAGAAAGCCTTCGTAAAGCAAATCTCATTTCAAAATTTAAAAAATCTTCCATATTACTAACTAATCATATTATATTTTAAATCAAAGAGTTTCCAAAAAAATGTGCAAAATAAATAAGATAATATTATACTAAGAATTGCAGCTTAAAATATGGAATGGTATATTAGACAATTTATTGACATGGGTTGACTTTAAATTTGACTTAGATGGGCATATCGGTATAGGATCTTATGATTTGGACTTGATGATAATAAAAACTGTTTGCAGGGTCCTATTGATCATTTTCCCTTTATTGTTACTCTTAGAAATAGCAATTATCTTTAATGTTCATCAATGTATTTTGTAATTTGTTTTGGTGTTGAG
Source organism: Hamamelis virginiana (assembly GCA_017140935.1). NCBI lineage: Eukaryota > Viridiplantae > Streptophyta > Magnoliopsida > Saxifragales > Hamamelidaceae > Hamamelis > Hamamelis virginiana. Next base: position 9,025 of record JAESVK010000635.1, read on the forward strand.
AAAATTGAGGAAAGTAGAAAGAAACTAGCTTATGGAAATCACATCAACTATGTCTAATATTGTACTTGGTTAAGTTGAAAATGATTGATAATTTAATGTTCAGAGCTCTAATTTCATTTCTTTTCTTTCTGTTTGCAAGACCCCTTACTGCACATGCATAATCTTTATAATTTTTTAAGTTTATTTAGTATTGTTATTTATATCAGTTTAAAATAAGATATGCCTCGCCCTGCCCCCATCATAGTAAATGAGACAGGACGGAACGGTAATGAGATGTGGTCATTTAATTGAGATGGGAATGAGATTCTCAATCCTGACCGGTCATTAGTTTGGGACGAGAATGGGATGAGGTCTTCTTAAATGGGACGGAGTTGGGAAAGGGGTGACCCATCCCAAACCCGCCCCGTTGACATCCCTACCCCTAGTTGTGCCATTCATCTCGTCATTCCTCGTACGTCAGGGACATTAAATGCCGTGTACGGTAAAGTTAGTCACTCAATAAATTTAGTTAAAAAAATAATTTTTTGAATAAAAAATTAAAAAGAAAAGAAGAAAGTGTAAAAACAGTAAAGTTGCATAAGTACCCAGCGTGTTTGGAACAAAGTAAATCTGCAGGCAATCCTTGCATATTTGAAAAAGCATTAAACCCGCAAGCCTCCCTTGTATGTTTGGAAGATTCTCAATCCCGCATCACTTATATGCGGCACTCCTTTCATTTTTATTTTTTTTCCATAGAGTCAAACTCACCTACTTTTTTTTTTCCCACAATACTCTCTCATAAATAAATAACACTCGCCTGCTTCTTCTTCTTATTTTTTTTACAATACATTTTCATAAATAAATAAATGAAATTTGACTCTTTGTTAAAGATAAAAAAATAATAGGAGTGCATAAGGGAAGTGATGCAGGATTGAGAATCTTTCAAACATACAATAGAGGCCTGCGGGTTTAATCCATTTTCAAACATGTTGCTTGCAGGTTATTTGTATTTATGTATGTATGCAGTCCCGATCTAGTTAGCATATGCTTACAAAAGTTATGTAAACATGAGCTAGCCCATAGGTAATTGTGAGATCCATATTTTGAAAAATTGATCGTTCAATTAGATATTTAACTTATGTCTTGCATGCCAAAAATCACAGTGATCCAACGTCAGAATTTGAAAATATAGCTATGAAAAACTGTGACCGCTAAAAACTGTCATATTTTTTCTCAGTGACATTTCCGAGAAACCGACTGTTGGATCACTGTAATTTTTTGGCAGTCATGACATGCATAAATATAGTATATAATCCAACGGTCTCATATGCTGACTTAATCACATATATATACACACACACACTACGTACGTTGAGCGACGGTATCAATGTCATACGATCAAGAAATAAACTCTATTAAACATATCTTCATGCATGATTTAAGAGCTTAGCCAGATTTAAAATTCAAAAATTAAAAAACAAAAGGCCCATATCTCTTTCATATAGTTTCATGTGTCACATACTAAATGGAGCTTCCCACACCATGGCATGAGCTAACGTTATGGGAAACTCTCACCAGATTGATAATTATTAATTAATTCTCACTCCGGTGCGTCAAGTTAGGCTGCCTCAAGTTTGATTTCGGTTCGGGCTTAGGCTTTTTAATTTGCTGGGAAATTTTGGACAGGAAGCAAACCAAATTGAGCGAAACGTGGGTTTATTGAACAAAAATGGACTTAATTGGGAATTAATGAATTGCCCGTTAATGATATGTTGGTATAATAATATGCATATATCCTCATTTTTAGAGGAAAAGTCTGCAGTAAATGATAAATTTTTATTGTTCGACAAAAAATGAAAGAAAGTGCATGCATAGATTGCCTTCACGAAACAAAACAAACATGTCCAACCACACACCGGCCCATGGACTGGAATTTTATGGAGGTGCATTCCCTTTTTTCAATTTTTTTTCTTTTTGTTTGATGAAAATCAAACCTATCATCTAGCCTAATATATATATATATAGTCAAATAACAAGGTGTCCAAATTGTAAGAATTCGACTAATTCCTGTTTTCTATACGAGACCACCGCTTTATAGAGTTGTATAACGTCCGAACTAATAATCCGAACTAGTGGCAAACCAAAAGAATTTGAACAGTTGTAAATCCAAAATGTCTAATTTACCGATAGGCTAACTATCGTTGATTAAGTTTTTTAAAACTACAAAATCAGTGCGCAATAGCTAGGGATGTCAATGGGGCGGGTTTATTTGGGTACCTGCCCCGCCCTGCCCCGCCCCTATTGGGAAGGGTTTGGGGTCATCCTAATAGGGTTAGGGGCGGGTTTGAGATTTTTTTTGAAAACCCTATAGGATTTGGGAAAAGTTTGGGATGATGGCTTAAAAACCTGCCCCGCCTCGATTCTATATGTTTATGTATTTTTATTATATTTATTTTATAGGTATTATACAATTAAGTTTCTCCTTAATAAAATGAAATTTCAATCATGCCCTTTAAGGGGTTTAATTTATTTTACTCTTAGAAGTAACAATTATCTTTAATGTTCATCGATGTATTTTTTAATTTATTTAAGTATTGAGAAAATTGAGAAAAATAAAAAGAAAATAGTAAATGGGACGGGACGGTAATGAGATGAGGTCTTTTAATTGGGACGATAATAAGATTCCAAATCCTGACCCATCACGAATTTGGGACGGGAATAGAATAGCGTTTTCTTAAATGGGACGGAGTTGAAAAAGGGATGACCCGTCCCAAACCCGTCCCTTTGACATCCCTAGCAATAGCCATGCATATTTTGTCCCGTGAAAAGATGGGCCCATGCAAAGGCTTCCTATCAACCTAACAAAATGGGAATACGTGGCAAGCAAATAAGCCATGTGGGCTTCTTAATTGTATGGAAGAGAGATAGGGGTAAGCCAGTAGGCCACCCGCCACTGTATGTGCATGTCTAAATTATTATAATACAATAATTTGGAAGACGACAAGCTCCATCCTTGCCTTTAAAAAAGTCGCCTATGGTTTTATAGTGTTTGTAAAAGTTAAAAGATCCATCCATAGTCCGTACAATTCTCAAAAAAAGATTCCCATCTTATTCTCGATTAGAAAATTCCATTCATTTTTTTTTTTCCTTATGTGTATGTTCAATCTGAAATAAATATTTGAGAAACTAACTGTTGGATTAAATATTCCGTTTATACAAATCATGTGTGCATAAAATTATATTAATACAACAGTTGATTTTTCACAATTTTGAGAAATTGTTCAAGTTTATACTTTGAAAAACCCACTGTTGAATCAATGTAACTTTTTGCATGCATATATGATATATGTAAATAGAACATCTAATCCAACGATCGGTTTCTCAAAATGCATATTTCAAGTTGGTCAAACATACAAGAAATGAAGAAGAGGGAGGCTAAAAAAGGAGGTTAATTAAATAGAATCGTTGTTCTCGTTTTGATGCAAGGACAGTACTTGTTTTATCACTGCAAAAATATGAGTAACTTCTTAAAAATTCATTTGATCAGTGAGTTTATTATAAGTTGCACCTTATATAAAATTGCGTAAAGTGATCTGTGTACGTTGGGCCAATTGCAGAATAAATTTTGAAAATAATTAGATGCATGTATTTTTTATGAATTTTATGTTCGTTAAAAATCATTGACAGGTTTAGCATGGGGCACCTGCCCCCACGTATACAAATTAAAAACCTTTAGAGGTTTATTCAAAATTTTCAATTTAAAAAAAAAAAAAAATGTCCCAACTATGTTATTTGTTAAAAAAACTTTGAAATTACTCTAAAACTTTTAAAAAGTTTTAATAATATGTTAAGAAGTATAAAAGTTTAAATTGGATAGGTGTTTAGATCACTATGTGATAGGGTCTTTAAGTGTCTCTTCTTTAACCATTTCTTTTAAGATATATGCAGTTTATAGATTTTATAAGATTAAATTTGATATTATTGATGAGTTCTACTAGGGGTTCGCAAAAATCCACCCAACCCACGGACCCGACTCCACCCACACCGATCCCATCAGTAATCCACAATTATAGTGGTTCGACAGGTTGGGTTGGATTGATTTTACGTGTGTGTGTGTGTGCGTTGTGTGTTTTTTTTTTTTTTTTTTTTGGTTGGGTCGATTGGTGGGTGCAAAAGTGATAACCCACCCTAGACCCGACTTCGCCAGCCAACTAATTATATATACATAAGGAGTCCCGTTCCTGTGAGGATTTGGCCTTTTGGCCAATGTAAAATGAGTATTTTGAAAAACCGACTATTGGATTTAATATTCTTCGTATATATGATAGGCATTCCAAAAATTACAATAATCGGACCTCCGGTTTCTTAAATGCAAATTGTGAAAAATTAAATACCTATATAATGCTTAACAGTCTGTATTTTAGAAAGCAGTGGCCCAATCACTGTAATTTTTGGCATGCCTGTCATACATAAGAAGAATATGAAATCCAACGGTCAGTTTTTCAAAATACCTATTTTACATTGGCCAAAAGGCCAAGTCCTCATATAAGGAAGTCCTCACAGGAATGAGACTCTATAAATAAGTAATATATTTATATAAATAAATTTTATTACTAATTTAAACTTACAAAATACAGCCCCTAGAGTTTAAATGACTTGAGGGAATTGGACTCTTAATTAGTTATTTAGTTGATTGTTTTGATTTCAATGGCACCGAGATTCTAATTTTTTATCTTGTGCAAATTGCAAATTCTTTATATAATAATTTTCACTGTCATGGATTTATAATTTGATTTAAAAAAAAAAAAAAATTGTTTGTGTTGTGCATAGTGTAGATATCTTTTAAATCCTTCATGGTGTGTTTGAAATACAATGAATTCATTGTATTAAACATAACCTTGAAAATGAGACTGTTAATCTGTTGTGTTTCTTATAGCATTTAAATGAGTCTCTGCTTTGTCTTTTCCTTTAATTGTATATACTTGCAAGTTGAGTATTTTTATTTCTCTAGAGATCTTTATTGTTATAATTTGAAGATGTACTTATTTTGTTGGATATGCTTACAATTTTGAATGTGAGATCATATGCCAGTTTATAAGATTTTTTAATAACTAAGAACCTTTCGTATTAATATTGTGTTCTTTAATAACTAAACTATAATCCAAACAATTCTTCCAACACTAATAAACTAAAGTGACAAAACAAATTACCCTTAAAGTTTGAGGGTTGTTTCAATTTGGTACACATACTTTAAAATTGTGGGATTTAGAATAAATTTTTAAAAACAAGTTTCAATGTAGAACAAAAATGGACGGATGTCAATTTCATTAACGAAGGTGGCATGTGAGACTCGCATGAGGATAAATGTGCATCGATCATACATGGATCCTACATGAATATGAGACTCAATTTAATTTACTCCCAAATTGACCATGTGCCATTCACGTGACTCCTTCTAATTTTCAATTTGAGGTTGCCAATGGGGGACACATGGTCGATTTGGGTTGGATTTTTTATCCATGCAGGATCCACCTTGATCAGCTCTCACGTGTCACCTCCATTAATGAAACTTATATCCATCAATTTTTATCCTACATTGAAATTTGTTTTTAAAATTTTGTCCTAAATTGCGTAATTTGAAAGTATGTGTACCAAATTGAAACAATCCTCAAAGTTTTAGGCAGTAAAGTGTAGTTAATCCAAAATAATAATATGGCTTGACCCGCCTAACCCGCGGTTGAAATCCGCCCATTTATTCAACCAACTCGCTGGTCATTAAGGTGTGCGGGTCAATTGGTGGTTAGGAGGATTAGCCACCCACCAATGGTTGGTTGGTTAGCGATTTTACCCCGACCCACCCCCAACTGAACCGCACACACCCCTAGTTCCTAGTAACAAAATGATTTGTTGGTCTAATGGCTTTGCACTTTTAGGGGGAGAGATCAAAAGACTTTATATTCGAGCATATAAGAAATGAATATATCAATATTCATTTGCTAATATTGGAGGATATATATTTAAGGTAGTTTACGGTTTTATCGTTTGGCCAAAAAATATTTTTGCCTCCACATAGACAAAATCCTAGCTCTGCCCCTACTTATAGTGATCCAACTATCAGTACTATTTGACACGTAAAAAATTATGATATTTTTGTTCTTCAAAATATTACCAATTTTTCCAATTAGTTTATTCAAAAACTGACCACTAGATCTCTGTGATTTTTGGCAAAAATGAAATTCATGAGAAGTTTATCTAATTTAACGGTCAGTTTTTAAAAATCTTTTCTGTATTAGGCCCTATTAAAGTAAACTTACACCATTTTGTGTAAGGTGCATCCTATAACAACATCCTTGTTCATTTCATACGGAGTAATTAAATTGAAAATTTGAAAACATAGATACAAATTAATGTCTAAACATATTGATATAGACGTATATTCATATCATCGATTTTTGAATGAATTGGTAATTAATTTAATATAGTATTAGAATGAGAAGTCTTGCATCCAAATATTTGAAAGCCTGTTTCTACTCAAATGTTGTTCTTATAGTGGTTTACCGCGATTTTCCAAACTCTGTTTTTGAATTGGTCATATATTGGTCATCCTAAATAATTTTGTGTGAGGTATGCCTTTAGTAGTATTGTTATGAGGTGCAACTTACTCAACTTTGTATAATATGATCTGTGTGGAACTCATTATAAGACAAAGTTTGAAAAATATATCGACCGCTAGATTACATGAATTGCTTATGAATTTCATAGTGATCCAACGATCAATTTATAAAAAAAACCAACTGGAAACAAACTAGTAACATTTTAAAGATTAAAAAGATTACAATAGTGACATTTTAAAGAATAAAAAGATTACAATCTTTCAATGTGTCATTTTTTAGAAACCGACCATTAGATCACTGTGATTTTTAGCGAACATGAAATTTATAAGCAGTTCATCTAATCCAATGGTCAATATATTTTTCAAACTTTGTCCTACAATGAACTCTACACGTACAGGTAACTTCACGCAAAGTTGCATAGATACACCTTATAACAGTACCACTGGTTACACCTTATATATAACAAATTAAACTTCCAATATATATACAGGAATGCTAAGGTCGGGTCAATCTAATGCAAGTTACATCAGGTCACGTCAATTACAACCATTTGCATAGTATAGTTTAAAAAACCAATAATTGGATTTGATACTTTTCTTATGTATGTCATGCCTATAAAAAATCACAGTGATCCGACGGTTTGTTTCAAAAAAAATAGACGGTGAAAAAATGGTAACATTTTGGATAACAAAAAAGTCACAGTTTTTCACACTGACATTTTTCAAAAACTGACCTTTGGATCACTGTGATTTTAGGCAGACATGATATACATAAGAGGGGTATCAAATCCGACGATCGATTTTTCAAATTTTACTGTACAAATAATTGTAATTGAGGTGACCAGCATCAAATTGACCTGACCTTAGCATTATTGCCTCTATCTATATATATATGTATGTATATGAGCACTATGGAAGCGCAAAATTACACATATATATGTGCAAACATTAAAGTTAAACTTAGTCCATTATGATTGTTTATATGCAAGCGGCCTGTATTTAGTATTGGATAATGGATACAGCATATTTACAAAAATCAGCTTAATTAGCTATTGACAAATTTGAACTGGTTCTACTTCAGCTTGGTTTCCATCAGTCTGGTTTTGTCATGGAGGCGGCCTATGAAATATTTTTGTTTCAAGGACTTTTATCAAATATAATTTTTTTTTTTTTTAAATACTAATATTGCTATCTTAGTATTGATTATTTTGAACCAAAAACAATTATATATTGTCCAAACTTTGATCGGTGATGCATTTTATACATAAACTTTGATTTATATGTATATATATTCATATATATGTCACGCATGCCAAAAATTAGAGTGATCCAACGATCGGTTTCTCATATATGTTATTGCGAAAACTGTGACAGTTTTCAGTGGTTAGAATTTTTCAATCTATATTTTGAGATCTCAATATCGGCTCGATTTTTTGCACACGTGACATCCATATATAACAAAAGTATCTAGTCCAACGGTCAATTTTTCAAAATATGCATCACTCGATTTCTGTAAGCTTCATGTTAACTTCTGCGAAAGTCAGTACATACTAACAGGAATATTTTTGTATATAAAAGAAAGTGACAACATTCTCGAAGAAATATGACCCAGTAAAAGTGTGGACATTTTTGGAAAAAGTGAGTAAGAAATATGTCCTCATATGCATACTTTATCATCAAATGTCTATGTTGGAAAACAAAGTGAGGACTCATTGAGAAGTCAAATAATATATTATGGTAGGACCACAAGCATTACTTAGACCTTATATTAATGTTATAAATTTAAAGGAAATGGTTTCTTTTTCTTTCTTTTTTTTTTTTTGTTTACAAAAAAAAGATAAAAATATCTCTCAATATATCATCTGTGTAGATAAAACCAAAACTATCTATAATTTTGTGGTGGACTCCATACGCCTCTCTTGTCAAATACTTTCAGAATTATTGCATGTATCAACTTATGATGATGTTGATCGATGCATAAACCATCTAACATTTTACATTAGCTGTAATGTCAATGACATGCCAAGTCAATTATTTACTTCGATACGATTCATTTACTTGCACTCATTTTCAAAAGAGTAATGCTATTCATTTTTTCCGATATCTTTATATTAACTTTTTATGTCATTTACTTGCACTCATTTTCAAAAGAGTAATGCTATTCATTTTTTCCGATATCTTTATATTAACTTTTTATGTCGTAAATTTGTTTAAAGTTGAAATAATTTTTATTAATTATCATTTAGATGTAAAAAGAAAAAGCAAAGAAAAAGAACAAAAAGGAGTCTCGATCCTGTAAGCATATGCTTACATAAGTTATATAAACATGAAACTAATAAATAATTGGTGGAATACATATTTTGAAAAACTGACGTACCGTACCGTTAGATTAGATATTCTTCTTATGGGTGTCATATATACCAAAAATCACAATGATCCAATTTCAAAATATCAAAAATATAGATTGTGAAAAATATTGACAGTTGAACTGTCACAGTTTTTCTCAATAACATTTTCAAGAAACTAACCGTTAGATCATTGTGATTTTTAGCATACAGACAAGCATAAATGTAGCATCTAATCCGGCAGTCAATTTTTCGATAATATATCTATTTATTAGTTTTATATTTACATAAGATTAATCATTTACAAGGAAAAAGAAAGAGTAGTGAAATAGCATTTTTTTTATTTCAAACCTCATATGGAAGCTAAGGTTTGACCTGTTTGTTAAATTGGAACTTGCAGCTTGGTGGGTCATGCACTCCAAAGTTGTAATGGACCTACTGAAAAGACCCACTAAAATGTCCTTGGTGTGGTGGGCATATGCTTGAGCTGGTTTGACCTTATTTTATTGTCTTCATCACTGATTACACCCCTTGTATTGTTTTTTGTCACCACCATTACAAATGCCAAAAGAATTACTGTTGGTACTTAATCTCAAAGGGGGCAAGGCAAAAGGCAAACCAAAAATGATTAAGCATGAAGGCCCATATGGTTACCTAACAAATATTCTACAGTTTGGATGCCTCCTCATAAAAGCACCTTACCAATTAATCATGCTTCAAGATTAAGTCATTTATTTCCGAAAAAGAAAACAGATTAAGCCATTGAGTATGGCATCAAAGGTGTGATTACCCAACAATTATCATCCCCCAATGGAAAAACAAAAAACTAATCGCGCATAAATGTTGAAAATCAAGAGGGTAAAATTTGGCTTTAGTTTCATACCAGTCGGTAAAGAAAACCCAGAAAGCCAATAATATCATCTGACACTAAAATCAGCTCTAATGATAACTTTAATCAAATCATAAATTATTTTTTTTCCAATCATTCTAAAACTAGTCATTGCTTCATTTCTTGTAGTTTTTGGCGGAGATATTCAATCAAGTGATTCAAAATTTGAGGTGCTACCAAAGCTATTCAAGATTTAACAGCCCTAAAATCCAAGTCAAACCTATGTGATCCGCCTCCTAGCTCCCAATTCGAAACCTCTATGAACCTAATCCATTTGTTCCCTATCCCAAAAGCCTTTATTTGCATTAATCAAACCCATATATAATAATAGCTTGCTTTGCCAGCACTCCTACTTGCTTAGACTTGTTTGAATTTTTTTTTTTTTTTTCATTGAAAAAAGGTCTCCCAACCTTTGGTTAAATCAGTCTATCTTGATTGCATCCCAAACACCCACATAAGGAGTTCTCAACTAACTAGCCTAACAATAGAATGTGCTTAAACTTGTTTGATTGATCTTACTCTTTTTTTTTTTTATTTAACCAAGCATTAAAAGAGCTCAAACACTACAAAACTTGCCATTTTTATACTTGGGTCAGTTTTTGAACCTTGACCTTCCTCTTATGAATAAAAACTTCGGAAAAATCCATTCAACCTCCCTTCTTAGCCTCCATTTTTTTCTTTATTGCATGTATGTCCAACATAGGACAAGTATTCTGAGAAGCCGACCGTTGGATTAGATCCTCCGCTTATATAAATATATCATGCATGCAAAAAATCATATTGATCCAACAGTCAATTTTTCATAATTTTGAGAAAGAAAAATGTATACAATAATAAAAAATTGTGAAAACTGTTTCACTAACTTTATTTTTGAAAAATTGATTGTTGGATTAATGTGATTTTTTGCAAACACGATCGGCCGGTTTATCAAAATATATGTTTCAAGTCGATCAGACACATCAGGGAGGTAAAAAGGGAGATTGAATAGAATTGTTGAAAAACTTTTGATAGAAACTTCTCACTTAAGAGAGTAATTGAGGCCCCTCTAGTGTCTCCGAACGTTGTATATTTATCTACCCTCTCCCATTATTTTATCTTTCTTTTTCTCTCTCTTTACATTTTGGATAAGTAACTCCTTAAGATAAACCAAAAAAAACAAAAAAAACAAAAAAAAAAAAAAATGACAGAAACTTCTCATTAATTATGAGAGTCAATTAGGCCCAGAAATTATTTTATTTTTTTCTGTTGTCTGTATGTTGTATATATTTATCTACCCTCTCCCATTATTTTATCTTTCCCTTCTCTTTACATTTTGGATAAGTAACCCATTAATAAAATGTTCAATTATTCTATCCAAATGACCCATGTACCCCTCATAAGAAAACTGCATGATTTAAAATATTTACAAAGATGAGCACCATGGTAGTGTTTTAACTTATTTTAATTCTTATTAGAAGCTTCTTACTCTTTAAGGAATATACACTTTTTGTAAAAGAATATGCTGCTACTTCTTGTTGAAGGAAACCTTGTCTTAGTTGCTTCTTTTTCTTTATCTCTATTATTTGTTTTTTAATATGTCATGGTAGCTTTACAATTTTTTTTTTTTAAATACCAAATTTACTTTTTTAATGCTATTTAATTTTTAAATAAATAAACTTATAATTAGCTTGAAAAATAATAATATTTATATTTTATTTTCTGTATATGATTGAACAAATTATTTTAAAAATAAATATCAAATAATGTTGAAATAAAAATGGATTAGTCTCATTTTCAACTAATCAAATTTTCATATTTACATTAAAAACCCTAAAGACATGGTGACTTATTATCTGCTTAAGTATTTTTGTACTTGGACTAGCATGGGTACCTCCAAGACTGAAGGGGCCAGCCCAAGGTTCTTTTGAACAATTTTCTTTATAAAATATTATAAAATTTAATCATATCTTGATTAGAATTTGATACCGTTTCTCCATTTTGAATATCCGATTAAAAATTTTCATCAATTTTTGACTATTGGTTGGTGAAGTATTTTAATATGATGACGACATAGATGTACTGCATTTATTAATCTCCCTTTTTTTTTTTTTTTTTTTTTATTTTTTTGTTTGGGGGGTAAATATAAGAATATTAAATAAAATTAGAATAAATAAAATAAAATAAAATAAATTATTTGCGTAATTCTCATCTCTTAATCTTGAGGAAAGGGGGCAGGAAATTTCGGAAATGTTAATTTAATTCTGTTCACTTTCTTTTAGAAAAGGAGATTGAGTGTTGAATCCACCAGCTCCTCCACAGTGTTTCCACCACTCGTTTTATGCCACATCAAGAAATGTAGTACGTGGAAGACACGTGATCACTTTAAACTGACCAATCTGTCCAGATCTATAATAGCTTTTCTTACGTGTCACAATCCCATTGGCTTTTTATGTGTATTCTCTATAACCAGATTTCCATGAAGAGAGAGAGAGAGAGAGAGAGAGAGGGGGAGAAGGGTAAGCAATTGAGCAGTTGAATCGCTCTTTATATGTATGACATTGTGTTGTCGTTATAACAAGAGCAGATCTCTCTCTCTCTCTCTTCATTCCCACTCTACAGTTCTTGAGAGAGAAAAAACAAAGCGGCAACTGAGAGCGGAGTCTCTCTCGCTCTATCCCTCTCTATACCAAACCCCACAAATCTGGTAATCCAATATCCAAATCCCCACACTATTATCAACGTGCTTGTGATTCATAATCTTTCTAATTTGCTTCTAGCTCCGTTTGGTTGCTGAGAAAAAAGTAGGAACTCAAAAGAAATTTTCTTTTTATTCTTAGAATCTCTCTCTTTTTTTTTTCTTTCTTTTTTTTTACAAGGAACTGAGAAAACAGAAACCTCCTCTCGAGTGGTTCTAATACAACTACTGGAGTTTAATTGTGTTGAGTTGGTTTTTTCATTTTGAAAGCAATAACGATTGGAAACAAAGATTCTAGATTTCATTTCGTTTCGTTTTCTCAGAGACTCAAAATAGAGTATTAGGGTTTGATTTTCTTTGTCTATGTTTTGTATGATGAGACTGTGATAATCTTATTATTCTTATGTTGAAATTGATCAATTTCAGGGGCAAAACTATAAAGTTTCCGATTCATTTGATTTTATATTCGATTTCTTAAGAATCTTCTGCGTTATCTCTGAATTTCAATGGGAAAAGGAGGGCAAAACTACGGAAAACGAGAAAACATGGAATCTAAGTCATCAAACCAAGACACCTTCGCGGCCTGGTCAAAAGATGTTCGAGAATGCGAAGAGAAGTACCAGGTGAATCGAGAAATAGGGTTATCATCTGAAGAAGTCGAGAAACGGCGCGAGATCTACGGATGGAACGAGTTGGAGAAGCACGAAGGTCCATCAATATTCAAACTGGTTGTGGATCAGTTCAACGACACTCTAGTGAGAATTCTACTAGCCGCGGCAGTTATATCTTTTGTGCTCGCTTGGTTAGATGGCGATGAAGGCGGTGAAATGGGGATCACGGCTTTTGTAGAGCCCTTGGTGATATTCTTGATCTTGATTGTGAACGCAATTGTGGGAGTATGGCAAGAGAGCAATGCTGAGAAAGCTTTAGAAGCGCTCAAGGAGATTCAATCCGAGCACGCAACAGTTATTCGTGATGGAAAAACGGTTTCGAATTTGCCCGCGAAGGGACTCGTGCCGGGGGATATTGTTGAGTTGAGGGTTGGTGATAAGGTGCCTGCAGATATGCGGGTTTTGAGTTTGATAAGCTCCACAGTTAGGGTTGAGCAGGGGTCGTTAACAGGAGAGAGTGAAGCTGTTAGTAAGACTGTTAAGGTTGTTGATGAAGGTTCTGATATTCAGGGGAAGAAATGTATGGTTTTTGCGGGGACAACGGTGGTGAATGGGAATTGTATTTGTTTGGTTACAGAGATAGGTATGAATACGGAGATAGGAAAGGTACATTCACAGATTCAAGAAGCTTCGGAGATCGAGGAAGATACGCCGTTGAAGAAGAAATTGAATGAGTTTGGAGAGGTCCTCACGTGGCTAATTGGAGCCGTTTGTGCGTTGGTTTGGCTCATTAATGTGAAATACTTTCTCACTTGGGATTATGTTGATGGGTGGCCGAGAAATTTCAAGTTCTCATTTGAGAAGTGTACTTACTACTTTGAAATTGCGGTGGCATTGGCAGTGGCGGCTATTCCGGAAGGTTTGCCAGCAGTCATTACTACATGTTTGGCGCTTGGCACACGGAAGATGGCTCAGAAGAATGCACTTGTTCGGAAATTGCCTAGTGTTGAGACTCTTGGTTGTACAACTGTGATTTGTTCTGATAAAACAGGTACCTTGACTACCAATCAGATGGCGGTGTCAAAGCTTGTGGCTATGGGTTCTGGAGTAGATACTGTCCGAACCTTCAATGTGGAAGGGACAACATACGATCCTTTTGATGGAAGAATACAGGACTGGTCAGCGGGTCGAATGGATGCAAATCTTAAAATGATCGCAAAGATTGCTGCTGCATGTAATGATGCTAGTGTTGAAAAATCCGGCCATCATTACGTGGCCACTGGAATTCCCACTGAAGCAGCACTGAAGGTGAGACAAGAACCTTTAGTGCTGATTTTTTACAATTTTGATTGTTGTGGTTTTAAATTGGATACTTTTGCTTTATACATTGTAGAAATACAATCTATTGGATAACAGCAGAATATAATCTTGAAACTCATTTTCATGTTGCTCAACCTGTCAACTTTTGATAGCTAAAATAGCCAATCTCTTTGGACATTTAAGAACATAAAACAGGGTTCAACAGGTGGTACAATAATCTGTGCTTCTCTATGGAAGTTCCTTTCTTTGCCTTGTCATATGTACTATACCAACATGAATTGCTTCCTGAGAGTGCTGCATTAGTAATGCTTGTTTGTTCATTGACATATGTACTGGAATTTGCTGAATAAAAGTTAAGTTGCATAAAGAGGTTGCTTAAGATGGTTTATGTGGTGGAGGTTCTACTTTGAATCTTGATCTATGGCTTTTCAGGTTCTGGTTGAGAAAATGGGACCTCCCGAGGAATTTGGTAGTGTTTCTTCTTCTGGTCATGGCGACACACTACGTATGTTGGGAGTATATCTTATCCCTATAGCTTCTTCTTTCCCTATATGTTTGCTTGGGTGCTAATATGTTTTTGTTACAAATTATTTTGTCATGCTAGCTTTTTGCCGACTATGGAATAAAATTGAAAGTCGTATTGCAACTCTTGAGTTTGACCGTGATCGGAAATCCATGGGAGTTATTGTGAATTCCAGCTCTGGAAGAAAGTCATTGCTAGTGAAGGTACATTTGCGTTGTACATTCAGAAATTTATTGATTCTTTTCTTTTTTGAGGGAAATTCATATTGGCTTATGTTTAAGGTTTTATTAAAGTATGTTGTGAAAATTCTATTGGAAAGCTACCATCGCTATTGTTCTGGCAAGGATGCTGTAGAACTGTATTGGAATGGTAAGGACACAGCCACCATGATGGGCCCATTTAATAGTTCTTGTTCTCAATAAAATCATGCGATCTAAGCATGAAAAAGGTGGTAAATTGAAATAATCTCTATCGAGTGGAAAGTAGGGCACAATGATCGGCCTTTAATTGAGATGCCTTAAATTTAGACAAGTCACAAGAGGAATTGGAACATTTTATATCAAAAGATCCTCTAGACTTACTATAATATATAGATCCCATGATGTGGTGGATTCTGATTCGGCTTTTCGTTACATATATATATATATACATAAATGCATGCCATGGTTTAAAGTCTCGGTTGCGGACATCATCGCGTGTCGGTCGAGGACGTCTCGGTCACGGACATCTCGTTGCGTCTCGGCCAAGATACAACTTTAGACATGAAAGAATATTTAAAAAAATTCAAAAAAATCATAGATAAATCAGAAAAAATAAAACAAACACATTGAACTCATCAAATAAGCAAAAATAAATAACTTAGGAGGTAGAATATAATAGGAAACATCAAAATAGGCGCTATGCGATACGATATCATGGAATAATGTGTTCAATTTTAACTTTTTAAAAAGAATATGATTGTTAGTAAAAGTTAAACCATTGTTTTTTGTACAAATTAAGTGTTAGGTTGTTTCCCTGAACATCATAAAAGAGCTGCTCCTTAAAAATAATAAAAGGGGACTAACTTATAAATTAAATAAATATGTTGAAATGACTGGGATCTCGGCCGAAACGAGACGTGATGACTGAGATGAAACAAGACAACCGAGATATCGGTTGAAATGAAACGAGACGACCAAGATCTCGGCCGAGACAAGACTAGATGACAGAGATCTTGGTGGAAATGAGAATATGAGATTTCTCTTCATATATTCGACTCGGGAGAACTTCTCATCTCGGTCACTACCCAAACCTTGATGACTCGGCCCAGTTATCTCGGTCTCCCCAGACTTTGAACCATGATGCATGCATATGTATATATATATATATATATATATGCTGTCTTATTGCATCTAATTTGGGAGGTGGGCAGTTAGCTTTATATGGATCATCGTTCATCAAATGGTCTATAGGTGTTTGCCTATTTATTCAAATACATGAACTTTCTACTTGTTACTTGTAACAAAGTGTGGTGTTTAAATGTCAGCTTCTTGTTTCTTCCTTCTTCCTTTTTTCCATTCCCGTTTGATGTTGGAAAACTCTGTAATTAAAGTTAACATACATTTGTCAGCAGTATTGAGCTTTCCCATGCTTTTGTTTTTTTCCGCTTCTAGTTTGTGAAGGCATTCATGAGTTCTAATAAGAACTGGTCATATGTGGCAGGGTGCAGTGGAAAATGTATTGGAAAGAAGCTCCTTTATTCAGTTACTTGACGGTTCTATTGTAGAACTGGATCAAATTTCAAGGGATCATATTTTACAAAGCCTTTTTGAAATGTCAACAAGTGCATTACGTTGTTTGGGCTTTGCATACAAGGAGGACCTTTTGGAGTTTGCTACATATGATGGCAGTGAAGACCATCCAGCGCATGAGCTTTTACTTAATCCATCCAATTATTCTTCAATTGAGAGTAAACTCATTTTTGTTGGTTTGGTTGGGCTAAGGGTGAGTTGGCTACTTGTTTATTTTCACTTCTCTATTCTATTATAAATTGTTGTTGGTTCTGTCTCTCTTATACACACACACACACACACACACACACACACACATATTCATAAGATTCTGATGAACATGCATTACTTGGTATTAAATTATGGAAGGATCCTCCTCGGAAAGAGGTCCGTCAAGCAATTGAGGACTGCAAAGCAGCTGGAATCCGTGTCATGGTTATTACAGGGGACAACAAGAATACAGCAGAAGCTATTTGTCGTGAAATAGGTGTATTTGGGCCTAAAGAAGATATTAGTTCCAGAAGCTTAACGGGAAAAGATTTTATGGATCATTATGATCAGAAAAATCATTTGAGGCAAAGTGGAGGGCTCCTGTTCTCAAGGGCTGAACCAAGGCATAAGCAAGATATTGTGAGGTTGCTCAAAGAAGATGGTGAAGTGGTTGCAATGACAGGGGATGGAGTGAACGATGCACCTGCCTTAAAGTTGGCTGATATTGGGATCGCAATGGGCATCGCTGGGACCGAGGTAATTTCTTTTCCTCTTGTTTCTTGTCTACTAATAATTGAAAGTGGCGTATATGTCTAATAAAATTCACACAGTTCACAAAACATAAAGATATGTAAATACATGTGTTTGCATTCTGCTGTTTATGTTTATCCTTATATTTTCCCTGCTAGAGAAATGTTTTATGTAGTTTCACTACTGTCCAATTATTATTGGGTTTTTTTTTTTTTTTTTTTTTCAAAAGAAAGTTCTCTCATTTGCATATGATTAGATGGGGGCCCATATCATTTGCTTCTTCATGAGTTATTATACTCATTGTTGGCAGAGTATGAGAATGGATATGCAATATGCATGTGTGCAAGCATGAGCGCATAATGATATTCATGCTTTTATATGCTTATGGTGAATCTAATATTCGAGTTTATACTTGCATGTGATTGTACTTCTTGGGGTTAGCGACATGGATCCTTTTGTCATTACACTATGTTCCATAAAATCAGTTATGAGGTTTTTATCTCATCACCGCTTCCTGGTTGTATTTGTACGCATTTATCCTTCTACAACGAACTTGGAGTTCATGCTTAGTGGTATATCATAGGCTTTTAATGCGCACAACCAAACCATCTTAGTCGAATTTTCTGCTTCTCATTCCCTAGTGAAATACCTCAAAGAGTTTGCACCCAAAAAAAAGCCTTAAAGAGTTTCAAAAAATTGCATTTTTTTCTCATAATATCTTTTATTGCCCTGTCACTTCCGGTCCTCTAATTCCAGGTTGCGAAGGAAGCCTCTGACATGGTGTTAGCAGACGATAACTTTAGCACAATTGTTGCTGCTGTTGGTGAAGGCAGATCCATTTACAATAATATGAAGGCTTTTATCAGGTTCGTTCGTTCTACATATAAGCAATTCAGCTAATATAGTAGGCCTACAGTTCTAATGGATAATTTTTATGCAGAGTCACAAACTTCCCAAATTTGGTTTTACTTTATAGTAAACGATATATTTTTTTTTTTTTGAAGGGTTTTTTTTTTTTTTTTTTTTTTTTTTT
>JAESVK010000635.1:27621-50169 GCA_017140935.1 Hamamelis virginiana
GTTTGTGGCGGGGAGAGGAGTGGGGGGAGGATTTCAAAGGGGTGGAGTGCCAATGACTCACTATGGAATCTTGGCATACACTCCCCAGATAAATCAGTTTATAGAAGTCCGATACTGCCTAGGCGATCCCTAAATAGAGGAAGCCCCAGAAGTAATATCAAATTGTGACTAGCCGTCGAGTTGGCTCAAGATTTTCTGTCCCAATACAAGTGATGGATCTTTACTCTCTTTGGCCATTGATGCAACTGATGTGCCTGAATGAGGCTTTGATTGAGTTCAAACACCTTGCGGCCAGTTAGATAGGAATGTGAATGCTGTCTCTGAGTAACGTTACCTTTTATGCCTCTTTCCTTCTACACATTCTCCAAACCATGATATATAATATTCGTTTTGATGCTTTATACGAAATGGGAACCTGATCAAATTGCCTCTCAGTCCCTTAGTACCCCAAGCTCTGGCTTGGTCCAAATTATCATGAGTGCTCCGTCTTTCTTTACATTGACCCAGTTGCCTTTGGGAAAACACCACTTCATAGGTAGTATAACTTCAGAGGTTCTCAAGATCCAAATGCATAGTATCCAATAGTTTGAAATAACATCTTGATCCAACTCATAAAACTTAATATACGGAGAATTTCCTTAAATGCTTTTATTATGTTGCAGGTTTTTTTTTGGATTTGGGAATTGTTTGCCCTCATTCATTAAGCATGGATTTAATGTTTCTCCTTTTCCTCTTTTTCTAATCCTTTCCAACTTATAAAACTCAGGTACATGATTTCCTCCAACATTGGTGAGGTTGCCTCTATATTTCTAACAGCTGCTTTGGGTATTCCGGAAGGCTTGATCCCCGTTCAGCTTCTGTGGGTCAATCTTGTTACCGATGGACCCCCAGCAACAGCTTTGGGATTCAATCCACCAGACAAGTATATAATGAAGAAATCCCCTAGAAGAAGCGATGACTCGCTGATCACTGCTTGGATTTTATTCCGCTATCTGGTATTTTTACAATTATTTCACTTTCTCCCTTCATAAAACTTGTTCAAACACTTTTTTTTATATTTTTAGATGTTTTTTAATAATGTTTGCTGCATTCGTAACCTGAGTAGGTGGTTGGGCTGTATGTTGGGATAGCAACCGTGGGAGTATTCATCATATGGTACACACACCATACATTCTTGGGCATCGACCTGAGTGGAGACGGCCATAGTCTTGTTACCTACTCCCAACTTGCTAACTGGGGCCAATGTTCATCTTGGGAGGGTTTCTCTGCGTCACCCTTCACTGCCGGGACTAAAGTGTTTGATTTTGAGGGAAATCCATGCGACTATTTCCAGAGAGGAAAAATCAAGGCCATGACACTCTCCCTCTCCGTCTTGGTTGCCATCGAGATGTTCAATTCCCTCAATGCTCTCTCCGAGGATGCCAGCCTCTTAACAATGCCCCCCTGGGTTAACCCCTGGCTTCTTTTGGCAATGTCCATCTCATTTGGCCTGCACTTCTTGATCCTGTACGTGCCATTCCTTGCTCAAGTATTTGGCATTGTTCCTCTTAGTTTCAAAGAGTGGCTCTTGGTGTTGGCTGTTGCTTTGCCGGTGATTTTAATCGACGAAATTCTCAAGTTTGTGGGAAGGTGTAGGAGTGGGTTACAAACGAGGAAATCCTCAAAGCACAAGGCTGAGTGAGAGGACCAAACTTATTAGAGAAAAAGATTGTTAGCCACCTCCATTGGGTTAAAATCCAACTGTTATTCTTCTGGTCCGAACCCCACTTTAACCCTCATCCTTTTAACATGGCGATGGTTGGTGTGGACTTGGAGACATATATAATTAGATTGGCAGAGCAGATTTGTAAAACTCTTTCTACACTAGAATTTGCTGAAACAACTGTTCTCAACTTGTCTCATCTATTTCTAGCTTTTTATGTTGAATTTAATCAAATTTAAGGCATTTTTCCTCCTCTTTCCTTTATTTTCACTGCATGCATTTTCTAAGCAACTAAATAGGTAATAAACGAATGTACAAATATTGAAAAACAACGGCGCTGAAAGTTTCACTTGGAGTTCTTTTATTTTTTTTTGGCCAAACGATTGAAATTGCCGATGTCTCTAAATTTCCAATGTTAATAAATAGGTATCAATGCATTTCTATATATTCAAATCGAAATATTTTTCTTAAAGGTGAAAATACATGGCATAGGGGCATAATGCACTTCCATGTACTCGAACTAAAATCTTCCGAAATCTTTCTCCTACTGGCCCACTCAAATTTTAAAGACTTTTGCTAAAATCAGATAGGTTAGGGTGCCAAATAACATCAATGGACTTGAATGCATTAAAGATGCTCTAACCATCTCTTTATGTTGAAAACAAATATGGTCAAATACATGTATTTTAGGGTGCCAAATAACACCAAAGGGGGTGAATGCATTAAGGATGCTCTAACCATCTCTTTTATGTTGAAAACAAATATGGTCAAATACATGTATTTCGTAAATTTTTTAAAATCAAATTTGATATTATTAATGAGTTCTTAAGTACTTCTAGATAGCAGATGACAATAGAAATCCATCAACGCGAATTTGTTAATATTATGGGATGTTTAGAGTAAGGATTGATTTTTATTATTTGGCCGTGTATATATATATATATTTGCCCCCATAAACAAAATCCTGGATTTTCCATGCCATTAGGCTACAAGGCCATCAGCACCAAAATTGCAGTTCTATTGGTTGTAAAAATAGGTAACATAAAGTTTCTTGACGGATAGAGTTAGGTGGTGTTTGGTCCCCCATCTGGCAAATGGAAGTCATTTTGGAAGAAGTGACTCCAATGATGAACTTTTTAAAAAGTCATCTGAAAAAAAAAAAGATATAGTTTGACAAGTGCATAAATTAAAAGTCCATTTGTAAAAAAAAGAATGAAAAATTTATTTAAAAGTCCATTTGATTTCTAAAAGCTATCTATAGTAGCTTTTCCTAGATGAACTTTTTTAATAATTGATTTCTCGTAAAAATCCATTTAAAAAAGAGGAATTTGGCTAAAGGTCCTCATTTAGAAGATTTTAATGCCAAAAGTCCTCTCAAAAGAGTTTTCTTTCCAAAAGTCCTTTTGTTATGAATTGGACAAAAATACCCCTCCTTCCTAATTACCTTCAATGCCACCTACATCCCCAAATCCCGGTTCACTACATCACACCCTGTAGTGACCAGCGTTAGTTTCCTACGCCGGAAACGCAGGTCACTACACCAATGCAGGTCGTTACGCCGGAAACGTAGGTCACTACGCCGGAAAATACAGGTCACTACGCCACAAACAAAAAAAAAACAAATTTTTTTTTCCTACTTTTTTCAATCAACCAATCAAAAAGTTAATAATTTGTTATCTCTTCACCTGTTGCTAGCTTTTTTTTTTTTTTAAAGACAAAGAAAAACATCTTTATTATCAATACATATATTGATTTTACATTCACATCCTGCCTGAGCATTTCACACTAATAAAAGCAGTAAGGTACAACTTTTTTTTTTCTTTTACATTTTGATTAAAGCATAAGGTAACAAGACTAGGAAATGCATTCAGTAGGACTCCATCCACCTAGGTAAAGATGTGACGGTGACGATCTAGTCGCTGTCGTTGAAGTTGTTTAAGCCTTTATGCACTCTTAACATGCATAGCTCGTTTCAACTACTGACCAAAAGACATGTATGCAGAGTGTTGGCTACAAGAGGCCATATGGTTGGTGGGATCCACTAAGGCTTTCAGACTAGCTGAACAAATGGGACAGGAGCTAATAACCAATTTTCATGCAAGGAGATGCCGTGATAGATCTGTTATATCCGGAGCAGATGCACAAAAAGTGTTAGGAGAACGTGATGATTGGCCCAAAAGTCAAATATGTAGCCGGTAATAATTAGTAAGACCCGCCTTACGAACTATCACCTGAGGTTCACTTTAATATAGTATGGTCATCATACCAATAAGGGTAATTTTGTCCGTAAAAAAATAAATTTTGAAAAAAAAGGACTTTAGCTAGTAAAACTTTGAGAAACAGGACTTTTTAAAGAAAAAAAAGTATGAGTGGACTTTATCCAATAAAAAAGTATAAAATAGGACTTTATACCTGTTCACGCTAAATTTTACTGGCCAATGAGGATTGGCCACGTGGAGATGATCTGGGAATTTAGCTAGCATAAAAATAGGAGAATTGGTTAATATGTAGAGCTAGCTAATTAGGAGTTCAAGATAAATAGGACAAGTGGCAGAAGTCTAAGCTGATTAGAGACTAAGTCAAAGAGGAGATAGCAATTGGACATGTGGCAAGTTATTAGAGGAAGTTAATTGAGAGGTGGTTACATTAGAGATAATGGCTGAGGAGTTTCAGCCATTATAGGAGATCACGTATGGGAGCCTCAAAGCAACGTTTCTGCTGGGAGGATCATGGAGCAGCCTCAATCAAAGTAATGGAGATCATGGCTAATGGAGATCATGGGGAAGCCATGATCAGAGAATGGAGCAACATGGGATGGTTATTGATCATGGAGGAACATTTTTTTTTCAGCCATAGAGCTATAAAATGAAGATGAAGTGCAACATTTCAAGACCCAACAACTTCAACAATCAACTACAAGCATCAAGTCTTGCAATTTTCAGTTTTTAAACTTTCTTGTCTCAGTTTTCGATTCTATTTTCGTTTTTAGCATTGTGTTTAGTCATTTACAATTCGGCAACTTTCATTTCAAGTACTCAGTTATGAATTCATCAATTTCGGTAAGCTTGTTTATTGTAAGTACATCATTTTCTTTAGTTCAATGCAATTTTCTTTCAGTTTAATTTCAATATATGTTTCATTCTCATTTGGCATTGTTGATTTCTTGTTTTATACATCCTATTCCGAGACCCATAGGAAGTAGTACCCTTGACTTCCTACTAATCGCCTGATCGTAAATATAACGACCTTCTAGGCCTTGAGATCTCCGGTCTTAAGTTTTCCTCTGCCTAGTTAGGTGCTTGGGGTCATGTTCAAACGATCTCTGGACTTTAATAAGTCCTGGCACGCCCGCACACACGCATATCACGTGACGAGAGATTTTTAGCCGAACAATACCAATTATCTGTTTAAAAAATTCGGTTAGAACACCTATAAAAATTCTAAATGGGCTTTTGGCTCCTAAAAACCCATTTGGAGCGTGGAAGGTGGAAACCCTATTTCATTGGTTGAACTGATTTGACTGATTAAACGATAGAATCTGTCGCTCTCGCCATCTTCACTTATTTTAGCTTTTTATTGATGATATCTATGCTAGATTGGATCAGAATGAAGGCATTCTTTTTCCTACAGCTCATGTTCAAGGCCCAATACCCTTTTGACATCTTAACTAACAGCACTGGAATCTCACATTTGTTTTCTAATATTTTCTCAGCAACCAAACAAGCAACAGTAAGATAATCTACACATTTGAAGAAAAATGCAAGTTCAGAATTTGTTTTACAACTCTTCTAAGGAGAAGAAACTAAGAAATTACAGTAAAACTGTTTAACATATAATTTCAAAACAAATGTGAAACGCTAGAACGTGAAATGCAGAGTTTCATTTCAAAACAGCTAACATATAATTTCTTGACAGCAAGACTTTTTCAACTAGAAACCCTAGTCACCAAACGCATACAGAGTCCTCCCCTGCCTCTTCCAGCAAGTGTGATCAGTGTATGTAACAGCATCATGGATCACATTCTCAAGGAAGATCTTGAGGACACCACGTGTTCGATTGTACATCAGTCCTCGTAGATCAGACCGCTTATACGCTTCATCCCTCCTCTACGAGGGGGAGGCGAATCGCAGGCTTGGTAATGCTCTGAATGTTATCCCGAAGAACCTTATGGTGACGTTTTGCATCTCCCTTTCCCAATCCCTTGGTTCCCTTCCCATGTCCCAACATTTTGGCTGGCTTATGCTTTCTCTAAGAGTATGTTCTGTAGAGAGAGCATTCAATAGGTTAAGAGAGAAACTGAGAAATACATGTTTATGGAGAGAGAGAGAGAGAGAGAGAGAGAGAGAGAGAGAGAGAGAGCACAAAGAACATACAATATGATATCTGAGGGACCAATTTGGATGCACTTTCAAAAACAAAATTTCTAACGATACCTTAATCAAGAAATTTAAATTTTTATATTAATTAAGGCACCTCTTGCGTAAGCATTTCAGAAGTACATTACTTGATGTTTATTCATAAAATTTGCATTATTAATATTAGCTCTTTAAAGCAAGAAAAGTATTTCCAAAATACTAATTATCAGTACCATTCCGTTAATAAAATCTTACCCAAATAGAAAACAAGAAAAGTATTTCCAAAACACTAAATGTCAGTACCATTCAGTTAATAAAATCTTGCCCAAATCTTCAATTCCTAACGAGTCCAAGTCCGAATACTCCAATAGAAGTTGGTTCACTCTGCTGTGTTATACACACACATAGATATATAAACAATGAGAGAACAAATGAGAAAAAAATGCAGGACATATAAAAACATAATGAAATTTGGGGGTTACCTCAAGATGGAGAGCGCAAACTTTCAGTAATTTCTCCAAATCCGAAGGGGTTTGTCAGAAACAGCATCGTTCCAACTTCTGTGAATTTCTGTGAGCTCTCTTACTCGAGTGGGAAAAAAAAATGGAAGATGTATAGCTGATATATATATATATATATACACAAATGCATACACATATTTACAGACCTGCGAATGGTTTCATAATCAAGTGTACTTTTTCAAGTGCCTTAAGATATGTCAAACATGCACTTAACATCTCTGCATTTAGTTGCAGGTTATCTTCAACAATGAAAGGTTAAATCCCCGTCTAAAACCCAATCCTCTAGCCCAAAGGGTTACATAATAGCCAGCCAGATAGAGAAAAATCATGTTTCAGCATAGACGCCATGAATGATGGATATATTGCGGCCCTTCTGAAACTCATAATGCGCGGTACAAGAATTCACTAAATAAATAACCACTTCATCAAGCAAAGAAAACTCAAAAGTACTCTTGTTGTTGTCTCCTTAATATTTGTGTCCAGTTTGAATATAAGTAGCTGCTTCTAGATGGTTCATGTTCTGCATCATTAATAATGTGACAGCAGTTCATCCTGCTCCATGTGAGGTCAGAATCGATAGGCAGTCATACACCATCTCTGTTTCTGGGTGTGATTTATCTTCAACAAAGAAGGGTTGGATCCTCTTTACGATTTCAATCCAGCTGCATCCAGGGTTCTTCCTCAATCCAAGCTCCTTCATCCGTAACCTCACCTTGCGTACCTCATCCCATTTATTAACAGAAGCATAGATGTGTGATAAAATTATATATATTGATGGATCATTGGGATTCAATAAGAAATCTCGCAATCTCCTCCCCCAATTTCAAATTCCCTGTGCAAATGGCATGCAGAAAATAGTGTGCTTAACAACCTAACATCCTCTCTAATGTTTGGGGTTTCTTGGAGAATCTCATAAGCTTCATAGTTCATACAATCTCCCAGCACGTCCAAGAAGATCCATCAAGCATGAGTGGTGCTAAACAGTGGGTTTCCCCATACTCGGTGATCATTTGATTAAAATAATAACACCCTTCATCAACCAATCCTGCATGGCTACAAGCAGACATCACCGCAAGGAAAGTAACTCTGTCTGGTTTTGCACTAGATTGTTGCATTTCTCCAAAAAGCTTCAAAGCTTCGAATGCATGGCCATGAGAGCCATAAGCAGTGGAAGTCCAAGACACAAAGTCTCTCTCTGGTAACTGATTAAAAACATGAAGTGCTTCGTCCACAGCACCACATTTTGCGTACATGTCAAGGAGAGCCCCCATGACTATTTCATTGGATTCAAACTCACTATCGATGATACAGTTGTGAATCTCCTTACCCTTTTCTAAGGCTGCTAGTTGTGAACAAGCTGGTAAGATACTAGTGAATGTAATGGCATCTGGTTTTATGCCAGCTCCTCTCATGTCACTAAAGATGCCAAGAGCCTCGAAATAATAGCCTACTGTCATATATCCAGAAATCATTACATTCCAAGAAACTGCAGTTGTCTTTGCCATCCTTCTAAAGACATTTTCAGCTAAACAAACACATCCACATTTGAAGTATAGATCAATAAGAGAGCTGTTAATGAAGATATCTGCTTCTATACCATTTCTCATTATATACCCATGTAAGAATTTTCCATGTTTCAGTTTGGCTGATCTAGAACAAGCCATCAATAAACTGCTTAGAGCGGTTAAAGTGGGTTTAATTCCTTCCCTATTCATCCTCTGAAAAAGCTTAATACATGATGCGCTGTCTCCTTTCAAACTATAACCTGAAATCATAGAATTCCAAGAAACAACACTCTTTCTTGGGACTTGATCAAAAACCTCTTTAGCCATCCCAAAACAACCACATCTCCCATACATGTCCACAAGAGCAGACCCAACAAAATCATCCAATATGAACCCATTTCTCATCAATTGCCTGTGAATCTCCTTCCCTCTTGCCAAATCTGATAGCCTTGCACACGAAGAGATAACAGTTGTGAGCGTCACGGAGTCAGGCTCGAATCCAGAATCCTTCATTTGTTGAAACAATTCCAACGCTTTTTCAGCTTGCCCATCTTGATAATAACAAGAAATCACAGTATTCCAACATACCACATCTCTTTCAGGCATTTCGTCGAACAATTTTATCGCATCCTCAAACACATTGCACTTTGCATACATGCCCACCAAAGAGCTTGAAACAACAACATCCAATACAAAACTAGTTTTAATCAACTGGGTATGAATCATCTTCCCATAATCAACTCTGCCTAATCTATCCAATAACATTGAAGCATTAGACGCAAACCAAGTAGCCAAAACGGCAGCAGCAAAGCCCTGAAAAGTATCTTTAGGTAGTGACATGATTGTCCCATCTAGCTCTGGTGTAGGCGCACGACAACTGCATAGTGTCAGGAGGCCTCCAACTGCAATGGAATTTTCGTTTGGAACTTTGGATCTAAAACGCCAGAGCAGAAAAGACAACCCCAAACCTTAAGATGATTAAGGCTCGATTTCTTCCTATACCATATCTCATATGATGTTTTAGGGACAGACTAAGTAGGAACCCTATTTAGTAAATATGCTGCAGTTTCAAGGGCATATCCCCAAAAGGAGATAGGTAAGTCAGTATGACTCATCACGGATCGAATCATATCTAATAAAGTTCAATTCCTTCTCTCAGATACACCATTTAACTGTAGTATTCTAGGAGGAGTCAATTGTGATAGAATGCCAGCTACATTGAGATGATCTAAGAACTCTGTAGTTAAGTATTCACCTCCTTGATCTGATCGAAGAGCTTTAATACTCTTACCAGTTTGTTTCTTTACTTCATATATGAATTCTTTAAACTTTTCAAAAGCTTCAGATTTGTACTTCATTAAGTTCACATATCATTTACATGAATGATCATTAGTAAAGCTAATGAAATAAGAGAAACCTCCTCTGACTACTATGCTCATTGGACCACATGCATCACTATCTATTAATCCCAATATATCTGTAGCCCTTTCACTGTGACCAGTAAAGGGTGACTTGGTCATTTTACCCATAAGACAAGATTCACATGTTAGATAGGGTACAAATACTAATGAACCCAATTGTCCATCCTTAACCAACTTGTTAATCCTATCTTCACTAATATGACCTAGTCTCAAATGTTACATCTATGTTGGAATTTCATCATCTTTAGGTCTCTTGGGATTTCTAGCCTTCTCATCATTATGCTATATGTAATTAACATTACCATTAATATTCAAGAAATA
The DNA here is from genome assembly GCA_017140935.1 of Hamamelis virginiana. Taxonomy (NCBI): domain Eukaryota; kingdom Viridiplantae; phylum Streptophyta; class Magnoliopsida; order Saxifragales; family Hamamelidaceae; genus Hamamelis; species Hamamelis virginiana. The sequence goes on from JAESVK010000635.1 coordinate 37,447, forward strand.
AAGACTATTTAAATAAATGCCAGTAGCTACTAAATCATTATTTAGAGAAATGGAACAAATGTTTTTCCCAAAAACAATACTATAACCAGTTCTACATAAAGCATAAATAGAAATAATGTTCCTTATAATCTTTGGCATAAATAAACAATCAACTTATTCTAAAATATCTCCAGATAGTAATGTCAAGAAGCAAATATTCACAGCTAATGCAGCAGCTCTTGCTCCATTTCCCACTCGAAGGGTAACTTCTCATTTACTCAGCCTTCTACTTCTCTTTAGATCCTGCATGGAGTTACAAATATGTGAACGTGCACCAGAATCTAAAACCCAAGTGGAAGTTAGTTTCAATAAATAGAGTGATTGTTATGCAATCATGCAGTTTATTGTGTGTTAATACAGTTCATTTTGGTAAGTAAAGTGTACAAAGGTAGGGTATAAGTGGTTTAAATTGAAGCCATTGTTTTTGACCTTGCAGGATAAATGCATTTTGTTGAGTTACAAAGAGCTTAAGGAATGCAAGGAAAGTTTTGAAGCAAGTTGAAAGTCATTTGTCAATTGAAAAGTGCCAGAAAAGCATGACTATCGATAATTACATAACTAATTATCGGTAATTCCCTCAATCAGCTGCAGCAAAGTTCGAGTTTTATGTCCTGCCAAGAGCCCTTATCGATAATTACATTTGTAATTATCGATAATTGATTCAAAAGATGCCAGCATGCCATTTCCAGAAGAAGAGAGTTATCGATAGGATCATATCCATTATCGATAATTGGTTCATTGATGCAGCCTTTAGTTTCTCAGTTTGCAGCATTTATCGATAGGCATAATTTCATTATCGATAATTCAAATGGTGCTGCAGTCCAGTGTGTTGCTGTGTGAAGTCATTATCGATAAGAGCTATCTTTCATTATCGATAAGCATATGATTTCAATTCAAGCCCAGTTCCAGTTCAAGCCCATTATCGATAGCTGCTTCTCCAATTATCGATAATAATCTGAAGTTTTTGGTGTTCTAATTTCCTGCAGAAGACAATTATCGATAGCTTCTTATGCCATTATCGATAAGTGATGATCCTAAAGCTTTGTCAGAAGAGCCATTACCGATAATTGTATTACTAATTATCGGTAATGGGCGCCGCCTTAGCCAAAATATCTCTAGTTTTTGACTTTTTGAAGGGCAAAATTGTATTTTCTTGTCTTTTGTATATAAGCAAATTTGCCTCTTGTTATATGTATGTAATTTTCTTTCCTTAACAGAATAGAGAAGAAAAGGTTTTTCTTTCTTCTTTCTCCTTAATTAGATAGGTTTAGTTCTTGTTTTAGTGATAGTTTAATCTTGTAACTGTGTTATTATTTCGTTTTAATCTGTAGCAAGTTTTCAGTTTAATCTAATTTAAGTTGTTGAAGTTAATTTCATTATTTCTTAGTTTAACTTATGCTTTGAATTTTAATTGAATTTTCTTTCAATCGTTATGAGTAGCTAATTATCTACTGGAATGATGAGGGATGCTTGATTTATATCTGATGTATTAGTTCTCACAAATAACTTAACTAGACTGATTTGGATATTCATAATAAACATGAAATTTATCTATGATCCATAAGGAACTGTCAGCTTTTACCATCTGTTGACAGGAGTGCTTGCCACAGGTAGTTCTTAGCAATAAAGGCGTTCCAAGTGTATGATGTTGGCATTAAATTGTTGTTTATAATGAATATCCTATTTCTTGAACAGTTGGTTAAAATTATATTGTAAAATCTTCCATTGAGGTTACTTTTCAGTGTTACTAAGATGAGTAAAAAAAAACTGTGATGAATTAATACTAAAGATATAGTTGAGTTGAACTCTGAATTCCAGTTTTTCTATATTTCAGTAAGATTATAAACAATCATTGTGTATTTTACACAAAAATCAAATTTCAAACCACCCATATATTTTCTTTCTTTTATTTACTTTAAACAACTTTTGGAAAGGATTTTCTTGATTCTCTATGACCGCTTATTTCTTAGAGGTATGCCCTAAAACCAATCCTAAAGTGCATATCTATTTCATATTAGGATAAGAAGGTACTGCTTATCGTTTGTATATTTAATTATATATACGATAATGTCCATGAATAAATGATAAGAGAAATGTGTATCTCAAGTTTGTTGAGATATGAAGACTCATATTTCTCATATACATTTATTCTTAAAGTGTTCCTGCTCATAGGTTTATTAAAGAGGACATTTATTAAACCGGCAAGAGTGGCACAGATTTAAACTAACTCCAATGGGAGGATAGGTAGTCTTTCCTATCAGTGTAGAGACACTTAGGTTAATCTGTGGGTGCATATTAGAGAATATGTACACTGAACATGATTTACTAGAATATTCCTATGGATATTAAGTTAAAGGAATATTCTTATGTTACGTCCATTTGGTAATCCTAAGACCTGAGACACCATGGATGTCTTGTGCCTGAGTTATTAGGGTTTGATAGTGTTTTATGCAGCCTTGATCTTAAGGTTGTAGTCAGCACTCATTGGCTCTAATAGGTCTTGCATGAAGGCATATCAGTGGTCAATAAGGAATCATCACTCTCAATGTTATGAGAGAGAATGTCAGGGTCAGTTCTTAAATATAACTCTCAATGTGAATCTCTGGCCAGAGTGATAGATGAAATATGAAAGAGTTTCATAGGATTCATCTTATTGAGATTATAATTTGAAGAACATATGACAAGAAAGTTAAGATAGGGTTTTGACTTATATCCATACCCTAAATATCTTAACTATGACATTAGAGGATGAAGGATTAAGTAACAAGAAGGGTTCATATAGTTCTGCTATTCACCCAAACCTAGGGCATGTCATGACACATTGCTAGACGTCACTCATGACCAGTGAAAGCCTATTGATAAGTGTTATCAATGAGGGCATAATTGGAATAGTTTCAATTAAACCTTTAAATAGAAAGTTTCTATTTTAGGCGACATGGAGATGTCCCTAGTCACTGCTAGGTTGGGGTGAACCCAAAGGGTCACACACAATAGGGAGTAAGAGAGTTCCTTAAACCTGTAAGAGGGGAATCCTGTCTTTAAGTTAATTTTGATTTTGATTATTAAAGGTTAATTAATTAAAAGTCAAAATTAACCAAGGATAGGATTACTCTATTCAAGGATGTTTGGTCATGCTAGCACTAGTAACCAAACACTCCTTAAAGAGTAGAAATTCTATAAATCTGTGGGTTTACATATTCTAGGGTTAAGCTAACCCCTTGGCCGAAAATCCTCTCTCATCTCCCTCTCCATTCTAGCTTGCTCACAAGCGTTGTGAAAGACTAGAAGGGTTTAGGGAATCTTATTCTCGTGTGGATACCGTTGGAGACTTCATTGCGTTGAAGTTCAAGGTCGAGGATTGCAAATCGAAAGGCGAATCAAGTAAGATTGATTTATGTTTTATAAATTTTATTTGCTTGTATGTGAATCACATGTCCCAATGCTTGTTCGATTCTTGTTTAGGATCATTCGATGATGGAATCATATTTTTAAAAGTTTTGTTTTTGTCTTCCGCTGCGATTCCATGTATTTCGAACGATTCCTTTCATTATCTCTGTGGACACAACCATGGGACTCCATGAAATATTATGCTTGCAATGGTAGATCCTACGCTTGGGATTGAATTGCACTTTATACGAGCAAGCATTTTTGGCGCCGTTGCCGGGGATTGGCAACAATTGAGAAGCAGTCAATTCTGAAGTAGCTAGAGGTAACTTGCAATTTCATTGCAAGTCCGGTAAGTTTCTTCACTTGATCATTGTTTAACCATATATTGTAATTATCATCAGAGTGTTTCTTCTTAATTAGTGTATGTCCAATTGGATTCGAGACGAATTCAATAGACTTGTAAGAGTTAATCAAGAGAACTCAGTAAATATAAGTTCTAATTTTTCTATTAGTAGCATACTTGAATCATTCCCAATGGAATTTCCCCATATGGAGAACCCTCATTTTGATCCTGAACAAGTTATAAATTCTCAAAATGCTGAAGGAAGTGGAAGTGGAATTGGAAATAATACTGGTATAGGAAGTGGGCAGAATCAGGCTACCAATGGTCAAAAATTTAATGAATTACCTCAGGTTATGGGTAGGGTAGTTCATAATCAATACCCTCAGTACTAAGCCTTACACCAACCATTGGCCCCTCAGCGAAGAACTCTTAAAGAGACTCTTCATCCTCAGAGATATTCTCTACCTAGTTGTATCGTGCTGCCTCGTGACGCAATAGAATTTCCTATAAAACCTGATATGGTGAGACTCTTACCCTTGTACCATGGGTTTGAGTCAGAGGATCCATATGAGTTCATGCATGATTTTGAAGAAGCATGTGGTACAATGCTGTATACTGGCGCACCACACGATATAATTTGTTTGAGGATGTTTTCCTTCTCTCTTAGAGACCTAGCTAAGAAATGGTTGATGTATCTTAGGGAAAACACTATTTTCTCATGGACTCAATTGCAACAACAATACTTTGATAAATTTTTCCCACCAGAAAGGACTAATGCTTTAATGAAGGCATTGCAATGTTTAACACAGAAAACCAATGAATCTTTTGCCAAAACTTGGGAACGATTCAAAAGTTTAACTTATGCAATTCCTCATCATGGCATGGATTTAAGCCAACTCATAAATTATTTTCATCAAGGGTTATCTTCGGATACCAAAATGTTTATTCAAATGATGAGTAATGGCATGTTTTTTGAAAAAAGTCCTGAAGAGCCTTGGGATCATTTGGATTTCATTTCTGCACGAGCACGTGATTGGGAAGTTAACACTATCCCAGAAACGTCTCGAACTCCAACAGCTAGTGGCAAATTTACTGTAAAAGAACCAGATGAAACTCAGGCGAGATTAGCTCAATTGATAAAGAAAGTAGAAGCCTTGGAAATGAAGAAGGTAAATGAAGTTTCTACATTACCTATTTCTAAGGAAGCTGAATTCTGTAATTTGTGTAATATACAAGGGCACTCAATTGATGATTGTCCCTCGTATCCTACTTTCAAAGAGTCTTGTAATGACCAAGCCAGTGTGAATGCCATTTACCAAGGATCACAACAGAAAGCTTCAAATTCCCCTTATGGAGAGACTTACAATTCAAACTGGAGAAATCATCCAAATTTTAAATGGAGAAATGAAAATGCAGGTCCTTCACAAGGGAATTCACAGCAGTTCCATCCACAGCAGCAACAACAGCAAGGATATTACCCTCAGGGGCAATTCCAGACTCATCTAGGTAATGCTCTAAATTACCAACCTCAAGCACAAGGGTTTCCTCAAAACCTAAATGCTAACTTTGCACCATCTCAGAATCAAGCAAATTTTGCTCCTCAGCAAAACCAAATAAATCCATCTGTTTATCAACCTCCACACAAAAGAAACTTGGAAGATATTGTTACTCAATTTATCCAAAGTCAGAATGTTTCTAATACTAACCTTCGTAATTCTGTCAATGAGTTGAAAATGCAGGTTTTTAAACTTAATACTTCTATAGGTACTCTGCAGCAGGAGAAAGGTAAGTTTCCTACCTAATCCTTCCAAGCACCTAAAGGATAGAATAATGTTGATTCTGTAGGTTCTAGTGAGGGAAGTGTTGAACAAGTTCAGGCAGTCACCACTCTAAGGAGTGGTAAAACAGTTGATAAAACCATCCACCCGAAATTAATTCAAAATGAAATTATTTTGGATTCTAGTCCACAAAAGATGGGGGATGAGATACAAAATGATTTACCTGAACTTGGACATCAAACTCCTAAGGAATATGAGGAGGAAAAAGAACCAGAAAAGGTTGCTGAAAAACTCTATACTCCTCCTGCACCTTTTCCTCAAAGGCTTAGAAAGTTCAAGAAACCTACTGATAATACTGAGATTCTGGACATGTTTAAGGAGGTAAAAATCAATTTTCCTTTGTTAGAAGCTATCAAAAGAGTGCCGGCTTATGCAAAATTTTTAAAAGATTTATGCACTCAAAAGAGGAAAACAAATGTTCCTAAGGATGCTTTTATGACTGAGATGGCTAGCTCTATCTTGAAAGCCAATACTCCACCTAAGCTTAAAGACCCAGGGTGCCCTACAATTCCAATTGTGATGGGTGAACATATAATTGAGCATGCACTTATCGACTTTGGAGCAAGTGTGAACCTAATTCCTTATCATGTATATCAACAATTGGATTTAGGGGAGTTGCAACCAACCTCAATCAATCTCCAATTAGCAGACCGTAGTGTGAAACGGCCTAAAGGGATTGTAAAGGATGTTATAGTGCAAGTCAATAACTTCTATTTCCCTGTGGATTTTATTGTGTTAGAAACTCAGCCTGTACCAGACTCAGGGACTCAAATCCCAATCATCCTAGGGCGACCATTTTTGGCTACTTCTAATGCCATTATTCATTGTAAAAATGGTGTTATGCAAATCTCTTTTGGAAATATGACAGTTAACTTAAATATTTTCAATGTGTGTAGGCAAATGGAAGAAAATGATGATGTTGAAGATAATCAACAAGTCAACTTGATCGATACCGTTGTTCAAGAACACTTGGAACTTCTCTCGGAATTGAATTCTGAAGATGAGAGTGATGATCTGGTAAAGAATCAGGGTAGAGAGGTAAGTATGAAAGATGAGGTAAATTCTAATTCCTCTGTTTTAAATAAAGATGTAGTGATGGAGGTGAATGGTTGGGTACCTCGTTTTGAGGAATTACCTCCATCAGAAAAGAAATTATTACCATCTTCTGTTGAACCACCAGTGCTAGAGTTGAAAACTCTACCAGTTGATTTGAAATATGCCTTTTTAGGAGAAAATGAAACTTTTCCTATGGTTATCTCTTCTCACTTGAAGACTGACCAAGAAATCAAATTGTTAGAGGTGCTAAGAAAACATAGAACTGCTTTAGGCTGGTCTATTGCAGATCTTAGAGGAATAAACCCTATTGTATGCACCCATTTTATAAATCTTGAGGAAAATGTTAAACCCACTCGCCAGCCTTAGAGGCGTCTTAATCCCATCATGAAGGATGTTGTTAGGAGGGAATTGTTAAAATGGTTGGATGTGGGCATCATTTATCCAATTGTTGACAGGAAATGGGTAAGTCCAATTCATGTTGTTCCTAAGAAATCTGGAGTAACTGTAGTGACTAATGAAAAGGAGGACTCAATTGCTACACGCACCACTACTGGGTGGCGTGTGTGTATAGATTATAGGAAGTTGAATGAGGCCACTAGGAAGGATCATTTTCCACTCCTTTTCATTGATCAAATCTTGGAACGAGTGGCAGGGCATGCTTATTATTGTTTCTTAGATGGATACTCCGGTTATAATCAAATTGAAGTTGCTATGGAAGACCAGGAGAAAACAACTTTTACTTGTCCATTTGGAACCTTTGCTTTCAAGAACATGCCATTTGGCCTATGTAATGCTCCAGGTACATTCCAAAGATGTATGATGGGAATATTCAGTGACATGGTAGAGAAGATCGTCAAGGTATTTATGGACGATTTTTCAGTTTTTGGTGATTCTTTTGAGGACTGTTTGACTAATCTTGAAAAGGTTTTGCTCCGTTGTAAAGAAAAGAATCTTGTTTTGAATTGGGAAAAATGTCATTTCATGGTAGATCAGGGAATTGTCCTAGGACACATAGTGTCCAAAAGGGGCATTGAAGTAGATAAGGCAAAAATTAAGTTAATTGCTAAGCTGCCTTCTCCTAAAAGTGTTAAAGACATCTGATCTTTTCTCGGGCATGCAGGTTTTTATAGACGGTTTATTAAAGATTTTAGTGCAATTGCACGACCTTTGTGCCGTTTTCTTTCAAAAGATATTCCATTCGATTGGAATGCTGATTGTGAGGAAGCTTTTACAAAGTTAAAAGAATCGTTGATTTCCCCTCCAATTATGCAATCCCCCGATTGGAACTTGCCATTTGAATTGATGTGTGATGCAAGTGATTATGCTATAGGGGCAGTGCTAGGGCAACGCAAAGATGGTAAGCCACATGTTATTTACTATGCCAGTAGAACATTAAATGATGCACAAATGAATTATACCACCACTGAAAAGGAACTTTTGGCAGTAGTATTTGCATTAGACAAATTTAGGTCATACGTGATAGGAACTCCTATTGTAGTCTTTACTGATCATTTTGCTTTAAAATATCTGTTCACTAAGCAGGATGCTAAGGCAAGATTAATCAGGTGGATCCTTCTCCTCCAAGAATTTAACCTTATCATCAAAGATAAAAAAGGAGTTGAGAATGTAGTGGCCGACCTTTTGTCGCGAATCATCTTTGACGATTCTTTTGAAACTCAACCTATTTCTGAAACTTTCCCTGATGAGCAACTGTTTGCTCTTGTTACTTGTCCCTGGTTTGCTGACATTATTAACTACCTTGTGACAAAACAAATTCCAACTGATCGGAATTCCCAAGACAAGAAAAAGTTCTTATCTGTAGTTAAATACTTCTTCTTTGATGACCCTTATCTGTTTAAATGCTGTGCTGATCAGATTATTCGCAGGTGTCTTCCAGAGAATGAACAAAAATCAATCTTATCATTCTGCCACTCCGAAGCTTGTGGATGACACTTCTCTGCTAAGAAGACATCGGCGAAAGTGCTGCAATGTGTATTTTACTGGCCCTCTCTTTTCAAAGATTCATATCATTTCTGTAAGTCCTGTGAGAGATGCCAACAATTAGGAGGGATAACTCGTAGAAATATGATGCCCTTGACTCCCATTTTGATTGTAGAAATTTTTGATTGTTGGGGCATTGATTTCATGGGTCCTTTTCCTTCTTCCTGTGGGAATCTCTATATATTACTTGCTGTTGATTATGTTTCCAAGTGGGTTGAGGCTATTCCAACCAAGACTAATGACCATTCTGTTGTTTTAAAATTTTTAAAAGAAAATATTCTTAGTCGGTTTGGAATGCCTAAAGCAATCATAAGTGATGGTGGACTCCATTTCTGTAACAAACCTTTTGCAAAACTTATGCAGAAATATGGAGTTACACATAAAGTTTCGACTGCTTACCACCCACAAACAAATGGACAACCTGAACTAGCAAATAGGGAGATTAAAAATATTTTGGAAAAAACTGTGAATCCCAACCGTAAAGATTGGTCACAAAGGCTAATTGATGCATTATGGGCTTATCGAACTGCTTTCAAAACGGTGTTGGGAATATCTCCCTATCGTCTAGTCTATGGCAAAGCTTGTCATTTACCGGTTGAAATGGAACATAAAGCGTATTGGGCTATTAAAAATTTGAATTATAATTTGACCCAAGCTGGCGAGCACAGAAAATTACAAATCAATGAGTTAGAGGAGATCAGAAGAGATTCTTATGACAGTTCGAGATTGTATAAGGAGAAACTCAAGGCTTTCCATGATAAAAATAATATGAGAAAACATTTTGAACCCCAACAGAAAGTTCTATTGTATAATTCTCGACTCCATTTATTTCCAGGTAAGTTAAGGTCAAGATGGACAGGACCTTTTATTGTACATCAAGTCTATCCGCATGGAGCAGTCGATATTCTTAACCCTCAGTCAGGTAATGTTTTCAAGGTTAATGGTCAACGACTTAAACCTTTTCTCGAAACTTTCTCTTCTGAGGTAACTGAAGAACTTCTGGTTGATCCTGTTTACCAGGATCCGGTGGGTAAGTAGTGTGTGCTACTTACATATGGTTTTGTATATATAAATATGTCTTGATAATGTTTTCTTTCCTTTTTCCTGATTAGATGTAAATATTTTTAGGTCTATAGTCTTTCTTTTTGGTTTTCCTTTCAACATTGAGGACACTGTTGATCTCAAGTTGGGGGGAGAGCACTTTTGGTGCTAATTTTGGTCCCATTTAATTTTTTTTGAAATATCACCTGTTGTGTGCATATTATGGTATATTTGCAAGCTTTTGTAATCATTGCATACCTTTTATTGTCAAAGTACACAAGTTGTAGTATGCTTGATTTAATTCAAATTTGAATCTTTTGATCCTGCATATGTGAATCTGTGAACTTGTTAAATTCTCAACTTTGTTACTCAAGAGAGTGAGATTCTTCATATTATTTGAGTCATTCCTCTTAGTGGTGAGATTTTGTAGCAGTGGATTGTTGATGTGAGTTCTTATATCTTCCATTCATTATGCATATTTTTCCAAATTTGAATAATTTATGTGAATGCATTATGATCATATTGGAACAATTGTACTGAGTTAGGAAATGATTTAAGGCCGTCTTTGGAGTCCTTCGAGCTAAAAATTCTTTTGTGTCAAAGTTTCCCTTAGGACCCCTTTGAAGCTGTGTGATTCATTGCCAGATTTTTCGATACCTAGGTAACCTTGTTTCATCAGTATTGGTGTGATTGTTCAAGTGAGGATTATGTAATTTCAGTTGAAGTTGTGGCTTTGGAAAGCTAAGTATGGGGTGAATCAGAGCAGACTTGGGTAATCAGTTGAATGGGATAGAGAAAGTTCAAATGAGGAAAAGAGCAGCTAGTGGAAACACAGTCAGAAAAAGGTACTGCCAATCTTCATTTTGATAAAAGAATTGTTCCCTCAATTAAAAAAAAAAATAAAATAAAATAAAAAAAGAAAAAAAAAAGAAAAAAAAAATTGCCCATTATCGATAATTACATCTGGAATTATCGGTAGTTGAATCTCAGCTTTAACATAACCCTTTCCTGAAGGCTATACTTATCGATAACTTGATATCTTGATTATCGATAATCATCTAGTTTGGAATCTAAAATTTTGTTGCAGGGCAGGTCAATTATCGATAGTTGCAAAAATCAATTATCGATAATTAAGTTAAAATTTTAAACCGTCAGTGACCGCCCCACTTATTACATTCCATTTGATAAAATTTCAAGTCCGTGGCTTCTCACATAAGCCACGAACTGCTCCATTCCATCTCCCATGCTACCCACGTAACTGCACCACCTTGCCACCCCTTCGTCTACCTCTTCTACTGCCGAGCTTGATCATGCGCATTTAGCACCTCTCTCCATTCCAGCCATCACAGCTCTCTCTTTTCCAACTTTTCCTCTTCTCAACTCCTCTTCATTCAAGCATTAATCCCACAATCTTTCCCACGATCTTTTATTTCCCCATTACCGAACTCACCTTCTGTAATACCCTAAAAATTTTATTGTGCTATTTTTATTATTTTAATAAAGTTGGGAGTATTTTATAAGTTAGAGGTTTTAAAATTTTAAAATTATATAAAGTTTTGTGGGTAATTAAAAAGGTTTTTATAAACTGAGGGCCCCCTTGCAATTTAAGCAAATCGAATTTCTTTATATTGCAAAACAGCCCCTTTATTTTTTTTTCTCTTTAAAAACCCACGACCAGCCTCACTCTTCTCTCATTTTTTTTCACTCATCAGAAGTAAGAGGTAGAGAGGGAACCGTGAGGGAGTGTGCTGAGGAGGAGTAGTGGCTGGAATCCCTTGCCGGAAAGGTTCATTTCTTTCCCTTAGAGGTAAGATTCAAGTTTTTGAACAAAAGTCTTGCAACTCCCTTCTTCTAAAACATTCGAGTACCCACTGTTATGCAGATTTTGGAAGAGTTTTATCTTGCATGCAAAGAAACTTTTGGGTTTCATAGTTTTACAAGCTTGCATGTATATTTAAATGGGTTATCAAATTTATTTGAACCTTGATCTGTTAAGCTGCAGCAAGTTTCACCTCAAATCTGATTTGGAACAGTAAGTCTTCAACCCTTTAAGCTTGCTAGTATGTGGATCGAAACATGCATGAGCTGGTTTTAATATTTTGAAAGCTAAATCAACATTTCATGGAATGTCCCTGTTTTTAAACACACATTTCGGGCTGTGCATGTCAAAGATCTATGGTGACTTTACTTTTTTTTTTTAAATTAAAGGCTGTGTTCAGTTTGATTTTGAGTCTTTATAAACTTTGATTCCTCAGTGGGGTTGGTTTTCAAAATATTTGAAGTTTAAAAAACTTTATAAACAGCCCCTGTTTTCTGGAGTTTTGGTTTCGGCCTCTGCACATCAGTCTCTAAATGTTGATGATCCACTTTCTTTTTGATTTGTGCTTTGTATCAAGCCTGATTTTGGGTCTGCATGTGGATTGTAAGCCTCTATTAAGGTTTGGTTTCAGGAAAACCGTGACTGGGATGAAGTTGGCCACCCGCAGCAGCCATGGCTGCTCACCGTGGGCTTCAAGCTCATAGGATAATGTCAATTCTTGGTTGAGCCATTTTATTTTGGTTGATTTCTTTCTCATTGTAAGCATTTTGGCAAATATAAGGGTTATTTTAAATTGATAGAGGGTTGGGTTGTACAGAGCCGTGATGCAGCAGCCATGGTAGTCTCGGCCATGGTACTCCTTGCCGTGACAATGCTGGGGTTTTACTATATATATATATATGTATAGATATATATATATATATATGAATATAAATGTATATATCATATTTAAACCAAGATGCCAACCTTTTATTTATAGTTTTAATAAAACCATATTACTTTGAATCTCATTTTTTTTAAAGTGTAGAACTCTGTTGCAGGTAGGCTTCACGTGAAGAAGACAACTATTTTTAAATAGCCAGTTTACCATAATGCCCCTACTATTATGGTTTTGGCCTTTTTGATAATTTTGTACTTCGAATTTCAAACGCTTATAACTTTTGCATATAAACTCCGATTTTCGCGTACTTTATATGTAC
>JAESVK010000636.1:9343-50500 GCA_017140935.1 Hamamelis virginiana
TATATATATATATATATATATATATATATATATATATATATTAGTATTACCAAGTCAATACTTTGTTAATTAATATTGAATCTTCTAATTAATAACCAAAAGTGTAACAATTTTTGCATAATCTAGTTTTTACAAATCATTGAACTGCGCGCAATCTTCATGTAATAAACAAAATGTCCATCCATATATATTACAATCCTCCAGCCCCTGCATTAAAATATAGAGTTGCACTTATGAGTTCATATTGCAATTGATATATAAAGTTACATTTTATGAAAAATTAATTTACCATAAGAAATGTGTAGGTACATCGCAGAAAATCGGTAAAATTAACAATACAAACTACAACCAAATCATATGTCCATTAAAACTTCAATACATGTTTCCACATGCACTTCTATTAATAATAAAAATTAAATTAAATTAACTTGTACTAAGAAATATTTTCTTTTTTGAGATAAAAATTCGACAGTATCTTGTTTGTTTTTGGAACATTTCTATATATTCACCTATTAAAAGAACAGTTTATAGCACTTCTATAATCATATTATCACAACATCCCATTTAAATGGCGCCTCATGTGCCATGTTATCATCAACAGCCAACAATCACAAGCAATCTTAAGTATAAAACAGAACCTCTAGCATAAAAAATAAAAGGTTTTTGGAATCAAAGTTCATTGATATATTATCTTTAGCATATAAAATATGGTTACTTCCATATCATACACTTATATAAATAATAAACGAAACAAGCAAACCCAAGTGGGTCTCCGTCCAACCTCCTCCCCCGAAACTACAATATTTCAAGCCAGCAATCCCACAACACATATCCAATATGAGTTCACTCCATTACAACTCCTTAATAATTTGGTGTATAGAGATATATAGTATACCAGAACTTCAAAGAAGGCTAGTGCAGTGACCACATTTGACCATAACTACCATAGACAAGCTGCTACATGAGACACTTACCTACACATAAGATGAGGTGCAAAAACAAAAAGTCCAGTTACCTAGAAGCTCAAAACTCAAATACTTTAGAATATAGATATATGCAATGCATCAATATTACCAGCAAGATGGTAAATTTGAATTCCATACATATATACTTAGAAATTTGAATATAGGAGCTCAAAAACTAGCAAAGCATGCAATGCACCAGGGCAAGAACTTAGTCTGGACTCTAGAGAAATATAATTCATTTTTTTTTCTTTAGCAGAACCTTGGGACTAATCACAAATGAAGATAACGACTAAGCCCCTCAACATGCAGTAGTATCATCAGATTTTAAGTCAGACAATTCATAATTTGAATAATCTTTAACATAAGCATGCCTGAAACGGACCAGTAAGAATGAGTTACAACAAAACTTAGTGACTTTGAATAATTTTAGGAATCTCAAGGTATAAAATTAAACCTCATGGTATAGAACTTTAAACTTAGTGACTTCGAATAATTTTCCCATTAAAGAAAGAATTGTGTTAGCTTTTTTAAAAAATCACTTATCTATTCACATATCTTTTTAAAGTCGTGTTTAAAACATGTCTTCATGAATCACTATTTCCATACTAGAAGTGATTGTGGCAAAAGTTGGGGTCTCATATCTTTTGCCCCAATAACTTCAAGTATGAAAATGTTGTCAACTTTCCTATCACTCAAGTTGTTTAGAACTCTATCAAATCAAAACGACTCCATCAAATCAAATACACTTTAAATGAAATGGTATATATATATATATATATATATATATATATATATATATATATATATATATATATATATTGTGTGTGTGTGTGTGTTTTATACCTAGGAATTGAACACATCTGTGCTAGCAATGTGGGTATTTGATTAGCCATTGAATTCAAAAAATGATGAGTATCAATCACATATCATCCCATATGAAACTCATGAGTTCCACTTGCATTGCATCAAAATTGGGACAATTACTAAACTAATAGCACAAAATTCAAAAGAAAATGCACTATTCTTTAGATCATAACAAAACAATCTTGAGGCTACATGTCTAGATACAAAGGAGCATAAATTGCCAAACTACAGACTGTAGTATACCAATCACTAATTTTGTGAGAATTTACTACAATTAATCACAAAAATATATAACTTGGATCATTTATAATAGAAAGATAAATATCCAGTAGCCAACCACAAGTAGTTGGGATTAAGTTTGTTGGCTTGAGTATGTTTATGGTTCATTAAACAAAGATTTTATTTTTTTTTCATTTCTTGGTAAACTTTTAAAAGGAATGTACAGCCTGTTTTCTCTTCTTTTATCATCACTAATAACATGGCCTCTTGATTAAAATCACATATCCAAACCTCAGTTTGAAGCAAGAATAAATTTGTCATAATGAAGTCTTCATATATGTATCATTTAACCAATGTGATAATTGACAAAAGAATCTAATTATTGATTCCTAATACAAGATTCATTATCATTTTCTTAATATTAAACATTGCAGCTTTAAGCAATTTAGATGCCTGAACATCAGACAGAGTTCTCAATTAATTTCATCAAGTTCATATTCACCACAAGTACTCTAGTGAGAGGTAGAACAGGACAAAAATCTAACTAAACGCCCAGCCTAAAGAGACTATAATTGCAGATATATTTTAATACTATAAAGGCTATCCTCACCAAAGATCAATATGATTTTCTTGATCTTAAAGGACAACGAGCATGGATCGAACTCACAGAATTCAATGTTTGCGGCACACAAAATATAGCCTTTACACTAGCATGATTTACAATATACTTGACAGCATCTGGACCTGCAGGGAAAACAAGAATTAATTTACCATAAATCTGTAACGTCTAAAGGCTTGGACAAGCTAGGTAAAGATCCAATTAAATTTCTAAATAATGACCAATGACTGACCAAGAGTGTCATATAAAGGAACTGATATGTAATAAACGTAACTAAAAATCACACTGTTTTTAATTTAATTTTTTTTTTTTTTTTATAACTCAAGGCGTCCGGGCCAAACTGTTTTAACATTTTTAACCCCTTGATCATTGGGTTTTTGGCCATTGTCCAAAGAAAACAGTATTTGTCATGCCTTGCAGGGCAGCCATAAACTTCCAGCTCAATCACAATGCAAGAAAAACTAAAGTTTTGATATCATACCTATCCCTTCTTTGGCTCATTGCTGGTGTAATTGAAATAAAATGGAGTTTCAATAGGGAAGGAAGAACACTTTCAATGTAATCAAAATTGACCTTTGCGTTTGCTAAAATCCACTCGAAAAGGTTCTCTTGATGCAAACTCAGCTCTTGATGCAAACTCAGCTGGCAATTCTTTGACAACTTTAACAAAGCCATTCAACTGTTGAATGAAGTAATCTACATCAATTACATCTGCAAAACCGCTGAAGGAAAACAAAAAAGCTAAACAATGTACTTTTATATAGCATAACAACTACAACAACAACAAAAATTGTACAACTTTTGGCAGATTACCTGGGAACTCTTAAACTCTCTGTACATGCTAAGTTATAACCATACACATCTTAAAACAGATTAAATGTGAAAGGAAAGATGTGCCATATATTGTACAAATTTGCTCAATTTACAATAATTTATCCAAATATTGACAATATTTGAAGTAAGATGCAAATTTTGTAGGATAACCCAAGCATAAGGCCTGAGAAAGAGCCAGAAAATTAATCTTCTAGTCACAAGTAACAAGCCTACAAAGTACATATTCAAATTCTGATTTTTTTTCCCCTTCACAAATACTACCTCAATAGAAGTGGACAACTTTATTTCTTTAACTTTTTCAAGCTTTTCTTTTTGAGTTGCAGCATTCAACCCCTGCCAAGGAAGACTACCAAAAAATAAAATAAAATAAAATAAAGCAGAATGGGAGACATTATGCAGTGGAGAGGATTGAAAATCTGGTAATTAAGGGTTGCAAGAAAATTCACGTTCCCCTTAAGAAATACATGAGAACATATCCAAGAGATTCTAAGTCGTCCCTCCGGCTTTGTTCTATGCAGTTTAAGAACAACAATTAGGCAAAAGCTTACGATTAAAACCCAGACTTCGGGTCAAACCATTTAAAGAATATTCTATAACAACATTATATCACCCAAATAATAAATACAAATAAACAAACCGATGCCAAGGTGATTGTTAATGCTTGCATATCTTGCAGTTCCAGTGATAAACCCCCTTTTTCTGTAGTGTCAATGACCATATGTCAAGTGCAAAGAAACAGGACAGTGGCAATACTTGCTATAAATTCCAAACTAACAAAAATGTGAAGAAGTGAAATCTGAACATAAAGGATAAGTGACAATCAATTGCGCGCACACACACACACACACACACACACATATATATAAGAAACTTGAGCTTCTAACGATTTTGATGATTGAATTGATATGACTGTAAAAGTTTTGATTGCTTTTAAATTCCCATGGTAGATTATATTGTTCATAAAAGAATATAAATGTCAGTTTATTTATTTATTATTTAAAGAAAATCCTGAGAAATGTGGCTAGAAACTTGGGTTTGTGAGTCTGAACTGTCAACCTTGATTCTACGATCACTAGTTGTGACCAGTAAGCTGAATTTGGATTTGGAGATGTATTCCAAATTGAAAAGTGAACAAATTTGGATGAAAAGATGTGGCCATAAGTTCGGTTCAGTTGGTGTAGGTGTACAATTTTGGGCTGAACCGACCTAATCGATTTGGCAAAGTGAAGCACTGAAACTTACCGAGAAGGATAGAAAGCCTAGTTGTTTTTATTTCGGTTTCATTCGGTAAGTTTGAATGCTCAACGATATAAAATTCAAGAAATTCTGAAAATAATGTAAGACCTATTCAAGAAACAGAGCATTGATTGATTTGATTCTGTTTGGGAAAACAAAGGTGACCGGTACAGTCGCGGGCGTTTGAAAGAATCTGAGTTTTCTCAGCAACCAAACACAAAGTATACACATACAAAAATCTATTCAAGCTAAAAAGGAATATATATATGCAGATTTCTCAACCAACCAACAATAAACCCTAATGGCCGTACCTTAGCTTGACAAATGACGGAAGGGGGAGGAGGAGAATACAACAGCACAGTGCAGCGACAACCCTGGTCGGAGCGGTATCCTTGCCCTAGCTATAGCTACAAGGTCCAAAAGAGGGGGGCGGAAAGGGAGGTTGTTGTGTCGCAAAGTAGAGAAGTGAAAGTTCGAGAGAGAGGGATTAGGGAGGGACTTAAGCAACAAGGAGGGAAATGAAAAGAAGATGGGCATGGCGCGGCAGTCGTGAGTGGGAAATGAAAATAAGACATTTCCCTTTCGTAAAACGACGTCGTTACTAGAAGTGCTACATGATATTTTTAAGTTTTTTTTTTTTAAATAACTATACAAATCTATTTTGATTGAATTATAAGTTATAATTTTTTTAAGAAAAATAAAAATAATATTTGAATAATTTTAAGTTATAAAAGTGATTCACATTGATCCAACGGTCATTTTTTTCTAAATGCCACATTTTTGTGAAAAATATGATATTAAATTTGCATAGTTTAAATAATTTAAATGTTTTCTCAAAAACCAACTGTCGGATCTATGTGATTTTTTGTATAAACAATGTGTTTATATGGAACATTTTATCCAACGGTCGGTTTCTCAAAATAGTATCCCCATGTTAACATTTGTACAATATATATATATATATATATAAGCTAGAGAGAGAGTGTGTGATGAGTGATCGAGGGCGGGAGAATAAAAACACATGGGGCCAAAATGCAGGTTCCCTAAACGGCGTCGTATTGATATGTTCCTAGAGAGTGGGACTACTAAAGAGAGGGAAAGCTGAAAAGTTTAAAATAATTTGAGAAAGTTTAGGGATACTTTTTTAAAGTGTTGCTAATACTGCATTTATAGGGACACTTTTATTAAAAGTGTCCCTATAACATGAGCTAATAGGGACACTTTTAAAAAAGTGTCACCTTAAGTAATTTTTTTGGACATTTACGCGACACTTTCCTAAAGTGTTGCTAATAGTAGGTTTATAGGGACACTTTAATAAAAGTGTTGCAAAACATGATCTAATAGGGACACTTTCTAAAAAGTGTTGCATTAAGTAACTTTAGGGGGCACTTACCACAAGTGTCCTTAATGTGCAAAAAAAAAGTGTCCCCTTTGACAGTTTTTGTAGTAGTGAAAATTGGATAAAGCAAAGGGTAAATGGGTCGAAGAACTTCATAGTATACTATGGGCATATCATACGACACCTTGGTGAGCAACCAGGGAAACCCCTTTTTCATTAACTTACGGAGCAGAAGCCGTAATCCCAGTTGAAATTGGCCTGCCATCCCCAAGAGTAGAAACGTTTGATCTGAATCAGAATTCAGACGAGCTTCTCCTCAATTTGGATCTTTTAGAAGAAAGATGAGAAATGGTTCGATTGAAGATCTCAGCTTATCAACAGCGAATGAAAACAAATTACGATCGGTCGGTTCGATCTCGTACACTTCAAATTGGAGATCTCGTCCTCACGAAAGTGATGGAGGCAACCCGAGAACAGGGAGCGGGGAAACTGGGAGCTAATTGGGAAGGGCCTTATAGGGTCATCGGTCAAGTGAAAGAAAACACTTACATTTTGGAAGACATGGAAGGAAAAAAATTATTGAATGCTTGGAACATGGAACACTTGAAGAAATACTACCAATAAAGTCAATTTCCTAGAGAACTAGAAAAAAAATCTCAATAAAATTCTATCTTTCTCTACAAATGCTTGTTTTTTACTTCTGTTTAGTCTGTACTTTAAATCCTTGCAGATTATAGATAAATTGTTAGGTAAACTTCATAAAACTGATGCATTGAGAGCTAAGGTCCTTGAGAAGTCGACCTCAAAGGAGCCAATCACAATGTAAATAGAAAGAAAAAAGTCTGAGCATCATAAAGATGACGACGAAAAGCATCTAAGCATCGATTAGATGACGATGTGGAAAGTAAAAAGAAAGAAGAAATTGAATATCAAAAAAGGCACCATTCACACAGCTACATCATTGGATGACATAAAACAAAAAAAAAAATACAAAGTTCATCAATATGTTCAAAAAAACATCAGCAAAATAAACAAGCTATGCAAAAGAAAGAGTTAGAGAATGTCTTCAGGCTTCATGAACCACTGGATTAGCTGGAGAAAGTGATGGATCATGCTCGGAAGGCTGAGGATTCTCTTCTTAATCAACTTCAAGAAGTTGAGGATTTTCTTCTTCAATATTTTCCTCCTCGTCTTCGTCATAATCCTCAAGATCAGTAAAATCAAGATGAGCATATTTCTTCTTCACTGCGGCACGGCAGGAATTGAAAGTAGCCCCATACTAAAAAACTGCATCATTCCTACAAGTCTTAGCCATATCCTCGGCCTCCCTCAAAGACTTCTCAAGCTCAGAAATAAGATTCATAGCCGCAGATACCTCCTCGATTAAATTCAGAATAACCGAAGCATTCTCCTTTAGAATCTCCACGTCCTTCTCCCGACTGACCTGAAGAGTTGCAACTTTATTTCTCAAGGCAAGAATTTCTTCTTCTAACTACTTCCTCGGAGAAGATATATCCTCATCCTTTTTCTGAAGCTCCTCATCTTTCTTCTTGAGAACTTCAGCATTGGAACGATTTTTCTTCATCACCGAGTATAACCTCGTCACCGTACCATAACAGAGGATAGTGGCCTGGATATCAAATAATGAAAGAATTAATACGAGAACTATATCAACCGAAAGAAGAAAAACAAAGACATATGTTTACCTTTGCCATTTGATGAACAGCTTTAAGACCCAGCTTGTCTGAAGTGGCAGAAGTCACGTACTTCCGGTCGGCGGGAAGCAAAAAAGAATTAACCGCCTCGTAGGCCACATCCCTATTAACAATGGCAGAATCCTCCGGAGGCAATTCAGAGACAACAGGCGGAAGCTAAGGTTGCTGAAGCTGAGCAACTATTTTTCCTTTGTTTATTGCACGAATAGGGGAATCCACCGAAATTGGATTCTTGGAGACCTCAGAAGATGTAGGAGGTGGGAGAGGAACTTCAGGAACCCTTGAAGGTTCAACCCTTGCTTTCTTTGCCGGAGGAGGAAGATAAGAGGAACTGTTACCTTTTCCTTTTACCGACGTCTTTGCCTGAGATTCTTTCCAAAGCGCCTTATAGTTTTGTTTCAGAGACATCTCTTCGGCTGCTGACGACTCTTCAGAATCTCCTGGAATTGCCCGAAGAGGATCGACCGCTATTGCTTCTCTAAATTTCCGAGTATAGTAGAACTCACTCAGAAACGTCGGTGACAAGAGGTGATTCATTCTTCTATCTTTAAGACTCAGAATCGTCTCCACCTTCCTCTGAGCCTCCTCGGACAAATAGGAGCGTCACAGAAGCGTTCAAATTCTATGGAGAAAGAAGAAAACTGGTTAAATAAATTCAAAGAAGTACGAACGAGAAATAAAATCAATTATAATTAAGTATTTGGAAGAAAAAGACACCTGGGGGAGCCCAGATCGTAGGAACGAAGACCTCACAAGCTTCTCCAGGGCCGAACTCCCATTCACCACTCAAGAAAAAGTACCTGCCATTCCAATTATTAACCAAGGAGGGATTTTCGAAAATCAATTTTCGGCCAGTACGCGACCAAAGATAGATCCAACCACTGTGTGGGCTAGGACTGTTTCTCGGAGAAACGCAGTACAAAAGCTCGTCGGAAGACACCTCCCAACCTTGGGACCGCCATAAGATAATGGCCGCTAGGATATCCCGCCAACAGTTCAGAGTGAGCTGAGCCGGGCATAATTTTAGGTCGGACAAAAGACGCTTAACGACTGGTTGTAAAGGGACTCTAAACCCAGTGTCGAAAAAGTGCTCATAAAAACAACTTCGCAAGGACGAGGGCTGATGGCGCGGTCATTCTCATTCGGAAGACGAATGTGAACGAATGAAGGAAGACCAAATTTGGTTCGGTAAGAGGAAAAATGTTTTACTTCAACAGTACACAAAACCGTATTGGCAACAACGTTATAAGGATTGGGTTCAACATTAAGCTCCTCCTCAACATCAACGTCCTCATCTAAAGGCCGATCATCTAGGTTTTCTCTAGGGACGTCAGAATAAGGGGGAGGAATTTGAGGACCATCTACAGAAGAGACAACGTCCTTGTCCTCAAACCTATCTACGATTCTAGTAGTACGAGGGATAGGCCTATCTATGGGTCCGGGGGATGCTTCTTCCTCCGAACTATGACTCTTAAAAGTTAAACGACGATGACGTTTCATTTTTCACAGGCAAAAAGAAAAAGAAAAGGGATTCTGGACCAAAGACAGGCAACACAAGAACAACCCATAAATGCGAGAAAGTGTAAGAAAATGCGAGAAAATGCAAAAGAAAAAAAGTGCAGGAATATGCAACAAGCCCGAAGAAAAAGAGAACTAGAAAAAAAGGAACGAGGAAGTACCTTAGAGGGACGAAAACAAACAGGCAGTAGGCAAGGAAGAGGACGATCACCAAGTTCGGAATTAGAATGGCAATGGACTCTAGAGAAGAAAGAACAACCTTTGAAGCTTTTTCTCGAGCAAAAATGGTGAAGGAAGTGAAGAAAGCAAAGAAAAAAAGGTTATATAAGGGAGAGGAAGGAATAAGGTGATGACACGTGGCCCTCACTAACTAGTTAGAATTTGAAAAGACCCACGTCCTTTCGAGTTCCCCGCCACATTTAATCTAAGCGTGCCAAAGGTCTTTTCCGTTTCGAAATTTGAAATGTTGCCACTCTTTCTTCGAGAAAAATAATAATGACCCGTAACCGTTCTGACACATAGCCGTTTCGTATATCCTCGGGATTTGACCGAATATTTTTCAGTTTAACTTCGGTTAAACAAAAGAAATAGGGGACTCCTGATGGGGGAGATTATATTGTACGAAGTCTTATATACAAAGAATCAACATCAGCATAAAGACGAGATTCATTAAGAACGGTTAAAAGACAAGGTTATGAGCTGGAAGGTCAACGACAGAGACTCAACGACCGTTGGAGCCATGAATCCGCAATATCAACTGATATTACGGATAATCAACCAAAGTTCATGAGGAACCTATGCTCTTACCAAAAACTCACACTCTCTATATAAAGGGAGGACGCACGATGGAATAGGTACGCAATACCCACAACCTAGACTCTTTGATTATCTTGTCTAGTAAATCAATACTGACTTGATCGTCGGAGGGTTATCGCCGGACAAGATCCGGCCTCTCTAATTTATTCTATTTTGCAGACTTAAGATCACGGTGTTCGGACATTTGCTGAGTTTTGTATCATCAACCTGGAAGATCTGAAGTACTATATAGATGAAAAGGTAGCTTTGGAGATAGTAGAAATCATTAGAACAACTGGATGTGAGGGAATCAGCGAACCATCTCTTAGAAATTGGGTGGTAAAAATAATTTTGTACTACTTAAACTTGCCACGACCTTCACAGCTTCCACCGGCGAACTGCATGATCAAGACTCCATAGCTGAAATTGACCACCTAGGGAACTGCATCATCAATCAAAACTCCATAGCCAAAATTGACCTCGCCATAGGTCATATTAGAGTATCTCGACAAGGAAGAGTTTCTATAATTTCTAGCAAAAACTCGTCACCTTCTTATCTCGGTCTATGGAGGGATGCCAGCAGAAGAGAGGAGCAGTAGGTCGTCATCGAGAACTCGCCGTGGAGCAGAAAGAAAAAGATCTAGTACTGGAGTTTGCAGTCGATGCTTGGAAGAAAAAAAACAACTCCATTTTTCGGTATAATTTTATTCTTTTTTCTTTTTTGAAACTATTAATATTATTTATTTATTTTTATCATGCAAGATAAAGATTTTTATTTCTTTTTATGAGTTTTAAGGTTTTTTTTTTTTTTTTTTTTGGACGTTGTGAAAAAAATTTCTAGAGAATAAAATGCATTTTCCAGTGTAGTGATGCTCCCCATCAAAAGAACAAGGCCCTCCTCCCTTAAAAGATACATGGGTTCCCATGGCACCATATAGACCCTAAAATTATAACCACAATGGTATGATATATGTCTTTTCGTGAATTCAAAGACCAGATGTAAGGTGTTATAGAAGCCTATTCACTGTAATGATCCATTTAAACGGTATCTTCATCGTCCAAAGCTGATTCCAAAGTTTCTCACAGACCATCTCTCCTCTGTGTTCCCTTCTGCTCACAGCTAGCCTATAACCTGTTTTCACCAAGTACTCCCCTGACCTTTTCATCGACCAGCACAATCTGTCAGGACATTCACCTGAAGGAAAAGGAATCAACAAGATCTTAATTGTCCCCACATTGAAACACCTTCTCACCATATTTTCATCCCATTCCTCAGCATGTTGCTTATATAAATCCGCAACTCTATAAATATGTCGCCCATTTGTTTTCTGAATAGGTTGCTGCAAATCGTTCTGCTCGATCCAACAATCTTCCCAAACTATGTTTCCTTTCCCCGCGCCTCCTTGCCATGTAAGTCCTTCGTGAGAAGGTCTCGTCTGAAGAGGATACTTATTCCAAAACCAAGAATCTGAGCTTCTTTTTTGAATACACCCTGCATGCCAAACACATTACCATTTTTGCTAACCACTGCTCATCAAACTACAACTTCTTGGACAAAAACTGGTCTTCTCTTTAAGTACCCCAGCCCTCAACCCAAGAAAGAAGAATTACAGACTCTACATTATGAAATCATCAGTTAGTAAACAACCCTGCAATTTCCATTCACACTGACTTTTACAATGAAGTACACAAGGAGATATATCTGGTCAATGAATACAAGTGGCTGCTTTTGGTTCACACCATTAAGCATAATTGAAGTCTTCACCCAGTTTCTTTCAGGAACTTATCCAAGAAAGTTCTTCTCTATGAGCTTCAAAAAAAGACCTGTACACAAACCCTACAGCCGAACTTTAATAACAGGACACCTTGAGATGATCTTCCTCTCCAAAATGAGAAAGAGAACCGTTGTGATTTTGTAAATAACTGCAACATGTGCACTTTCCAGATACAAATGTACAGCAAAAGTAAAATGTTAAACCGGAATGGAAATTTCTCAAAAAGATGCAATTTACTGTTTCAGGATAAAACAGAGGAGGGCAAATGGCATCGTGGGAGTTGCCATCAAATCTGTCGCAACAATTAAATGAGGACTATCTCTATCTATATTTGCAGGAACTACCTGAAAATTATTCCTAAGCCAATCAAGATCAACATTACTTTTTTTTTTACAACGATGGTTTTGGTATTGCGGGCTTCTAGTGGGAGGCCTGCATGACGGGCAATTAGCTCAGTGGTGGAGCGCACCCTTGATAATTGCGTCATTATGCCAGGTGTCACAGCCTTAATTATTTCAACCCTCGACAGTGCGGAGTGCCTAAGGCCGCACGGTCGAGGGTGCAACAAATAAGGCCGTGACACAGGGCTATGAAGCCACATGGATATTTGGCCTCATAAGCGCCTGAGCCTGAGATGTGGATCATCCAAGGCACAGTAGCATGGCATACTCCTGTTCGATCCGGGGTTTGAAACCAACCCCCCAACCCACCCCCTGTCCAAAAAAAAAAGAATGATTTAATTTTTAAGCCTGCATTCAAATATTTCTCCTCATTTCTTAAGTTTCACTAAACAATTTCATGTTGTACGGTTGTCCCTATCAACCAACATATGTCCTCATTGTCAATCGAATTAGATTGTATCAAGAGTCGATTAAAATTTTCACATTCTGGAGGGAAAAAGTCAAAGTCAGACTTCAACTCTTAACGAGCTAACATGAACAAAAAAAAAAAAAAAGTTAAATGCAACAACACTTTTTAAAAAGGACGTTCTACAAGACTACAACCACTTCAGCCAACTAATCGCAATCATAAAACCTGTTTTCCCTTGTGAAACTTCCTCTCAATAACCTATGAAGCCCAACAGAATGTATTTCTATATGCAATAGAACACAGAATCTAATTTCAAATCTTCGGTTCTGAAACCTTTTAACAGAAAAAAAAGATATTACCACCTTGGTGTAATTCTATTCTCCCAGCTACAAGGAGAATCATTTATCTGGCGGCAAATCTATATCAGCCCTACAAGTTTGTCAGTTAAGTGAAACAAAGTCACCCACCAGTTCTAATGCAGCTAAGAAGGGAGAGGGCACATATATTGGTGACCTAGAGAAAACAAAAGAAAATAATTTAAAGCCTTGGTCATGAAAACACAATTGTGTATCCATTATCACCCTGTCACGTCTTTATCACCTTGGAAAAATATAACAGTGCACTTAAGGCATGCAATATTAGTCATTTCAAAAGGATGAAAACAAGAACAAGGTAATCAAAATTACTAGCTGAACCAGAATCAAAATAATTCTATCTTTTCATTCAGAACAATGTAAATTCAGAAAAACTGAACCGCTGAAAATTAGCCTGCCATCAAATAGAGATTTAAGAATTACTTGATTTGCAAACTCCACATGCTACAACTGCTTCATCCCACATATTTCCTCATATCCAAATCCTAGTTCCAGAAGACTCATTTTCCCTTGATACACATTCAAAAGTTGAGGAACATCTTCCTGATATTTGGTTATAAACTTATCCTGGAAATGCTTCTCACTGTACTTCATAAAAGTACTTAAACTCAAATCTCCCATTAATAAACCCTTCAACCGCAGAACTTTAATAACCAAACACCTTGGAATGACCCTCTTTTCTAAAGAGAGACTAAAAACCAATGCATATCTGGCAATAGCATCCAGCTGGTAACCCATCTTATTCACAAGGAAATCCATTCTGCTCATTATTTTCTTATCAGATAAAGCGATAGAAAAGGGACGTTTTTTGAACATTAGTTGAACGTCATCTTCAGACCAACCCCAACTCCTGTAAACCTCCATTTTTTGTTCACGAGTCGATTTATTTTTCCAAGAGAACATATACACTGCCTGAACAAATACTGCCTTCTTGGGGTTGTATCCAATTTCAATAACCTCCTTGACAATTTTATAAAACTTGTCACGATCTAGAAACAGTGCAGGCGAATAACACTTAATCGTTAACAAAACAAAGGATTCAGGCACTCCATGTTCTCTCAAGACTGAGATATTGGGAGCAAAACGATATTGCACATCACACTTAAAAAACCTACACTTCATGGTTTTGACAACATATTTATCATCGAGATGTAAACTCTTGAGGAAATTATACCAAGGCACAATAATGTTTTCTAAGCTATGTCTCAAGATAAATGGGTTAAAAGAGAGGAGCTTTACAAGGTCAGTTCTGGAAACGCCAATAGAAAGGAAAAACTTGAGTTTGGGGAAAAGGGACTTCTCAGGATTGGCCATAAGAAGTTTTGGACTTGCCCCGACGAATCTGGTGATGTGGGTTTTAGTGAATCCATAGTCTTTGAGAAGGGTGAGGACAGAGTCCGGTCTCTCTGGGGTTTCAAAATGTACCTTTTGGGAAGCAGAAATGGCAGTTTCTTAGGGCAACCCTCATGAGTTAATAAGGTAAGACACTGTGAAAGACTCTTGTAATTCATGTGTAACTGATGATGATGAAAATGGTTTGATGGGTAACATTGTAGTTTGAATAAAACCCAGTCGAGTGATGGCTGAATCTTTCACTATCCTCCATTTTGGGAGTATACTTTTGCAGAGGAAGCTAAACATTCGTCCAAATTAATATTAATATGAAGATTTAGCGAAAAAAAGAGAAGGGCGAAGATTAGGGTTTGTATTTTGCAAGGACTTACTGAGCAACAAGGAAGAAGAATCTGCTGATGGGGTGTTGTTTGAATGATGATGAAGCTCCTACTCCAGTACTCCTACTGGTTTTCGATTTTGGTAGTTTAAGGCGTCGGCGGACATGATAGAGGGTTTTTTTCCTTGGGGAAATTACAGTTTGCCCTACACCCCATGATTTTGATCGTAACAATGTGTATATTAAATTATAAGGCAATTTCTATGAATAATCTTAAATTTCTAAAATATTTCGGCTACGAATCAGATCCAAAACATATTACGAAAATATTTTTTTAGGACATTATAAATACCCTCCACTGATATGGCTAATTACAATTTGACCATTGAAATGATCAAAATTAGGTACAGTTTTCTTAAAAATTAATTGAAGAGTCCCCAATAATCAACACAATCTCCAATTTTGGAGATTGGGGATTGTGTATAAATTTGGAGATTCGGGACATTGAATGACATGCATGATGTGACATGTTGGAATTTAAGAAACATTGAATGACATGCATGATGTGCCATATTGGAATTGAAAATTATTAGAAAAGTTGAGAATTCCATATTATCTTGAAAGTTGGGGATTATGTGATAAATTGGGTATCATGTATTAAATATAAGGGGACATTGAATGACATGCATCATGTGACATATTGGAATTGAGGATTATTAGAAAAGTTGGGGATTATGTTTAATTTTGGGGATTATGTGTATCAATTTGGGGATTGGGGATTACGTGTTAAATTGATGATTATGTGTAATAATTTTTTGTAAATAAAAATTCGAAGGACATTGAATGACCAGCATTAAATGTTGACGTGACATATAAAGAATTGAGGGTTATGTATAATATTTGTAATTATTAGATAAATTGGGGATTGAGGATTTTATCTATTTTTGGAGATTATACATAAAATTGGGGATCCTGTACAAATTGGTCAAACTTCAATTTTAAGGGTAACTCCGTCCAAAAAAAAAAAAAACAGTAATAGGTGTATAGCCGTAATATGTTTTGGATCGGGTTCGTAGCCGTAATATTTTGGAAATTTAAGATAATTCATGGAAATTGCCCTAAATTATATTGTATCAAATTATCTCATTCTATTGGTTAATATAGAAAAAAAAATTATATTAGACATGTTATTTTTTTATACAGTATTTACCCTGAACTGCTTATGTGTTTATAAGAATATTGGTGAAGTTTCATGATTTTTTTCAAAATATTTTAATTTTTATAAATTAATTTTTTCATACAGTAAATAAAATTCATAATAAATAAAATATATCGAAACAAATTATGAAATTTTACCGATATGCCCGTAAACCCATTAGAAATCTGGGATAAATACTGCATAGAAAAATAACAAGCCTAATACCATTTTTTTATTCAAAAAAACATATGGCTGATTGATAGAAAGGGGTAATTTGATGCAATTTAATAGTTTAGGAAGCACATTGATGCAATTGAAACCACAGGGAGACAACTTGAAAACGACCAATAGTTCAAGGGGCAAAATGTAATTTCCCCCCCCCCCCCTTTTTTAAGATCAAACAAGAAAATCTAACACAATTATATTTAGGGTTAAACTGAAACATAAATTTTTGCCCAATCTTTTTATACAAACTTAAATAATTTTTTAAAACTTTTGTTTTACATAAACCTAAATCATACAATTTATGTTAAATGGATTAGGGTTGTTCAAAAACCCGCGGTACTCAATCCCACCCACAACCTGCGGTTACAATTATTAGACAGGTTGTATTGGTAGATTTCATGAATTTTTGGTGGTTTGGTTCAGTTAGTGGATATAGATGTGATAACTTGTCCTAGATCCAACCCCACTTGCCAACTAATTATATATAAATAAATAATATATTTATATAAAATAAATTTCATTACTACATTATCGTTTCCCTTAATTAGATATGCTTGCAAGTTGAATATTTTTTTTATTTCATTAGAGATATTTATTGTAATAATTTGAAGATATACTTATTTTGTTGGATATGCTTGCACTTTTGAATACGAAACCATATGCTAGTTTGTAAAAAAATTTAATAACAAAGAATTGTTATTATTATGTATCGAGTTAGTAGTTTCTATTGTTGTAGGGTAATTTATTTTGGCATTTTAGTTTATTAGTGTTGGAAGAATTATTTGAATTATAGTTTAATCACTGAAGAACACAATATTGCATTGTTAGATACGAATTTGAGGTATTTTTGCATGGTAAAAAAGTTTTAGGGAGTTCAGGTGTTTGTTAAAAAAAAAAAAAAAAGAAATTGGTAAAGTTTCATTGATCCATAAAGGCAAGAGTTCAGGTGTTTCTTTGGCCTAATAAAGGCAAGAGTTTGTTTAATAAATTAAAAAAATTATGGAAAATGCTATATTTTCCAAAAAAGTTGTACCAAAAATGTATTTCAAATGATGTGGTGGATCATTCAACCCTGCTCTTTTTTAACAATTTTTCTCTCTATAATAAATTAAGTGTTATGAATTATTAAATTAAGAATGCTTTTTGGTAACAATCTTTTAGTATATATAACATTACTGATAGATAATATTCGAAATAGAATAATTAAAATAATATTTGAGTGAAAGTCTTAATTAAATTTAAATTTTCAATCCTTAGAATAGATAACAATAGTTCGTCTGATTATCGGGAAAGTTATGCGGGAAAGTGAAAAGGAGGGAAGGAAAAGAAAGAAAATATAAAGGAAAAGGACGGCAATGTGACTTGCTCTTTTTTTTAAAAATGTTTGGTCAGCAAAAAGGTTACAGAAAAATCCAGGATGCATCTTTGATGAAAGTATTGCAGGGCAAAGAGAGCTTCATAACCACAAAAGATGACAAAACTTATAAAAAAAATAAAATAAAATAAAAATATAGACCACTTGGCAATATTCATAATATCAAATAAGATTGCTTATAGCCATTTAAGAGAAAAAAGATTGCAAACACGCATTAGACCACACTGTTGTCCTGCTATTTGGTCATTATGGAGAAGAACCTGCATCCTTATTCTTCTGCCCACCTCAGAGCTTACAAAGAAGCAGAGGCCTCTGCCTGCAGGGCTGATGCAGGTTTGATAGACAACATACTAGCTACCGCCTTCTTGGTTGTTCCTCTCGTCTTGTTTTCTCCATACACCATCGCAAAATCAGCCCGAGATGGTCTAGAATAACCACAAAACTTGGAAATTACTGCAGCAATATCGGCCTTATAGTTCTTCATTTCATCATCAGTTTCATTTCCTACCCAAATCGAAAGCTCAACAAACCTGTGAGAAGTGATGCTCCCCATCAAAAGAATATAGCCATCCTCCCTTACAGGGCCGGCCCTGGGCTTTGGGTGGCTTGAAGCGGCTACCTAAAAGGGGGCTCCTCTACATGTAAACTCTAAAGATAATTTGTATCTTAATTACTACGTTAAAGATTTTAGTTTCTTATAAAACAATATCTATTATAACATATTATAGCAGGGAAAATAGTTAAATAGAAAAGGGTTTTCAATTGGCTTATCCCAAACCTCAACACTACATCCACAAAAAAGAATTGCTTAATGATAGAACATACCATGTAAATGTTGTAGCTAACCAATACGATCTTTGTCCGTTAACAAAACAGTATCTCCATCTTCTTCCACTGCATTCGAAAAGAAAAGCAAAGAAGAATAAGCAACTATTGTATCATGGAATTGCCCAAAAAAACAATTTCAAATAAAAAACAATATATATTTTTTATAATTACCTAAAAAATAAACATGTCATTGAAATATTACTCTTCTTGCATTTGCACCCGTGAAGTCAGTAATCAAAGTAGCATAGTCAAGCTTTTTGGCTAAATCATTTTCAATGGATAACATTGCCAATCCATTCAACCTTTCTTGTGACATTATTGACCGAAGGTACGTTTTGATTAATTTCAACTTCGAGAAGCTTCTTTCTCCGGATGCAACTGTAACTAGTATAGTCAATAATACTCTATAAGCAATCCAAGCATTTGGGTAACAACCATCCATTTCTTTCAAATGATTCAACACTTCAATTGGCCTTTTTGGTTCTTGTGGGAAAACTTTTTTCAAAACTTTTAACTCCGTAAATAAATCTTTCCCATCAATATCACTATGCTCACCGACTTTAAAAAATTCTTCAAGTTTTATACAAGAACTTTGCAAGCATTCATCTTCAATGGACCTCAACTTCTTTAAATCAAACAAAAACCCGAAAGCTTCCTCGTATATTTGAAATTGTGTAAACCTATCCTCAAGTGATTGAATGCCTTGATCAACAACATATAAGAAATAATTAATTCTAAAAGATTCTTCCGCTGAGTGTGCCACTTCTTCACTTGCATTTTCATCAAAATGTTTCTTTCTATGAATGGTACGCCTTTGACGAAAAATTGGCTCAATCTCCATTGTATTTGCAACCTCTTTAGCTTCATCTAGGGCCTTTTCAAATCCCTCTTCCCTATAATCTTGAAGAAATTCAATGAATCCTCTTATTTGTTGTATAGCAAAATTAATATCCATGTCTTCAACTTGAAGAGTTTTGCTAACACCATTAACAACAAATAACACATTATGCCAAATAATCATAGCAAGTAAAAACTCAAAATTTTCAAGTTCACCTGCTAGGGACTCAGCTTCACTCTTCGGTATAGATTCGGTGCAATCATTTGCAAATTCAAGTAAAGCATCTCTTAGTTGTGGAGCTTGGCATCTTATTGCTTTAACACTCTGTACACGACTCTCCCAACGTGTTTGTGACAATGGCTTAAGAGTGAGACCTCTCACATTATCAGTGAAAATTTTCCACCGTTGTGTAGAAGAAGAGAACAATATATATATACGGTTCACAATTCCAAAAAATGATATAGCTTTAGAACAAGAGTTGGCCATGTCAGAAAGTGCAAGGTTAAGACTATGACAACCACAAGGTGTGTAAAAAGCTCTAGGATTCAATTCAAGCACCCTTTTCTGTACACCTTTATATTTTCCACTCATATTAGAGCCATTGTCATATCTTTGTCCTCTTATATCACCAATATTAAGTTGGAGAGTTGCCAAAACTTCAATTAGCACATTAAAAAGTCCTTGCCCCGTTGTATCATCAACATTCAAAAATTCAAGAAAGAACTCTTTTACTTCTATGGGCTTTTTTGAAAGATCCAAACACCTTATGATAAGTGACATTTGTTCTTTATGGCTTACATCGGGAGTACAATCAAGAATTACTGAATGGTATTTACCTTTCTTAATTAATTCAACAATTTTACTTTTCACCTCTTTCGCCATCAATATTATCAATTCATTTTGGATCTTATGGCTAAGATAGTGATAATGTATTTCATTATTTTGGATACGCCGAAGGTGCTCTTTCATTACAAGATCCCATTCACCAATCATTTCAATTAATTGTAAAAAAAAAACCATTAGAGTCATCATAAATCTTCTCATTGTCCTCTAAATGCCAAATTATTTATAGCAAGAACCCTCACAATGCCAAGAATCCTAATTAATACATGCCTCCGATGTTCCTTCTCTTTTTGTATTTGCTCTTGCACCCTTCTATCAATTGCTTCACAACTTCCCAATCTCTTACTTAGTTCCATCCATTTTGTCATGCAATTAATGTGCTCATCACTAGTTTCATGACGTTTAAGTCTTGCACCAATATTTCTCCAATCATTGAGACCCCCATTAGCCATTAGAGTTGTGTTTTCTAGCTTGAACAACTTACAACAAAAACAATATACTCTATTCGTGATGGGGGAGTACACCAACCATCTCCTATTTTCGTTCTCCCCATTAGCCATTTGTCGATTGTAATGAATTCGAGAGAAATGTCTACCCAATGCATATTTGGGATAGTTGACATCATCAAACCTCATAGGGCCTTTTTCAACTAAGAAGTCTCTTAGTTTTTGATCAATATTGTTCCAATTACTTGGATCAAAAATGTTTGAAGGCCCATATTCAACATTTCCATCCACATTTGAATTACTACCCGCATCAACATTCTCATCTACATTTCCACTGTCACCCTCATCAACAATCTCGTCAACATTTGCACTATCACCCTCATCAACATTTGCATTATCACCATCATCAACATTAGGTTCTACAGCTGTTAAATCTTCATGTTCATCAATCTTAGGCATACTCTCAACTTCAACTGAACTAGAAGATTCTTTATATTTAGTGTTCACCAAAAACTTGTCAAAAGCCCCTTCTTGAGACTTGATAAATGCCTCTATTTTTTTTCTTTTCAACTCTTTTTGATGACCAGACTCATATTTTCTTTTAAGAGGCATGACTTATATGAACAAATGATGAATCCTACAATAAGAAAATAATAAATCAAATAAATTGTCTTCTTTGTTTACTGAAAAAAAAAATCATAAAATTTTAATTTAATTCTCAAATTAGAAGCCCTAAAATAAAAACCCTAAAATAAAAACCTAAATAAAAAATCCTAATATCACAACAAGTAAATAACAATAATAAATTCATATTATCATTAAGTAAGCCAAAAGCCCTAAAAGTAAAACCCTAAATAAAAATCCAAATCTCACAATAAGTGACCATAATAAATTAATACAATAAAACAAAACAACCCTAATGATTATCTAAAAAAAAAGAAGTTAATCTCATAATAAATCAATAATAACAATGATAATAGGATAAAAGAGATTCAAGAGAGAGAGAAAAAAAAGAAAGATTATAAATACCTAAGAGAGAGAGAGAGGGGACCACTAAACAATGCAAATCTGCTGTGAAATATGCTAGGGCAGTAGTGGCTTTGGGTTTTTTTCTTGGGGAAGAGAGAAAAGGGGAGAAAGTGGGGGCCGTGAGATAAAGTGGGAAGGGGAGAGTCGTGGGAGGAAGTGGCAGTGGGGCCGTGTGAGGGGAAGTGGGAAGTGGGAAGATGGGAAGAGGAGTCTGGCTCGTGAGTGCGTGTGACTGACTGTTGGGGGTGGGGGAAAGGTTGAATTCTTATGTTTTGGGTGGGGTCTTTTATTTGGGCTTCAATTCTTGAAATGAGGTGTTGGGCTGGTATGGCTTTTATTTGTGTGTTATGTTTTTTTTGGGCTTAAGGGGTTGGGCTGGAATGGGTCTAATTGTCTTATGTATTTTTTGGGCTTAAATGGCATTTTACTTGGGTTTAAAATGAAGGATTTCATTTGTGGCCTATTAGCCCTATTATATGAGCTTAAAATTATGGGGCCTATTTTTTGGGCTAAAATTTGGGGGCCTAAAGCAGCTGCTTTAGCAGCTTTAGGCCAGGGCCGGGCCTTCTCCCTTAAAAGATACACTGGTTCCCAACTTCCCATGGCACCATATACAGGGCCGGCCCTGAGGTTTTGGATGCCCTAGGCGAGCTCCTAAAACGATGCCCCTACTATTTATTGACTAAAAAAAAATTGTGTAAAATTTTAGTTCTTGAACCTTAATTTCTCTAAAGCTAAAACCTAAATATAAACTCGAATCACACTCCATGTTGGGAACAGTTTCAGCAATCAAATTTCCTCAAGAACATAACATATGCTATTATATACAACTACTGAAAAATGTTCCATTTCAAGCGTTCGTATTCTAGTCTTGCCGAAAAATGTAATAAGCAGAGCTCAAATGGCTGTTTTAAAATTCCAATTTTCAAAAAAGAAAAAAAAAGTCTCCATGAATTCTCTGGAATCAGATGGAGCACTAATAAAGAAAATGGATTCACCCAAAAACAGATAAAAATATTGCAAATGCAAAGCAAAACTCCATAAATAATTTGTCAAAAACAAACACAAGACACATACCGGAACGGTAAGCATTCACATTGGCACTGAGTTCGACAAGAGTTTTCGCAACATTGTAAAGCTCCGAACTCATGGGGCCAGACCTAGAGGGGTTTTTCCTTCTCTGTTAATCCACTGCACCAATAACAAAAATAATAAACAAACACCCTCCACTTAAACACCAAAGGAACAAGGGTTTTGATAATTATTTTCCATGATGCCCTGTTTGGTTGCTGATAAAAAAATTTTGAATCTCTTTACTTGGTGACCGAGCAAAAGAAGGGAAAAAAATACTAAATTTCAAAATATTGACCTTTTCATTTTGTGAAAAAACCAGACCATCAACCACTTAGCTTTGTCAAGTTACAATGTTCATTTTCTTTGAAAAAAATTCCACTTTTCTTTCGTTTTCCTACGTTTTCTCAGTAACCAAACATAGTAATAAACAGAAATTAATAAAAGTAAAAAATAAAAAAAATCTCAGGATTACCTCAAGGCCTGCGCCTTGAGACTGTATGTGTTGTAGTAGTGCAGCTGTGCGAGAGAGAGAGAGAGAGACTGAGAGACAGTCGGAGAGATGTCGGGGGAGTGTGGGGGAGAATGGGACTTGGGAGATATGGGCTGGATGCCCCATATTGGGCTTGATTAATTTGATTTTTTTTTGGGCTGAATGCTGAAGCTGCTGATTTTTTTTATGGGCTTGGACTTGGGAGATATGGGCATATGCTGATGGATTGATGTGGTATTTGAGTTGGAAGGGATGCCCCTAAAATTAAGCCACCTATGGGCTGCTCAAGGCGACGGCCTCTTGGGCCTCCCCTTAGGGCCGGCCCTGACCATATAGACCACACAATTATAATCGCAACGGTATAAATCTTCATAGAGTCCTCCATTCCTTTAAAGCAACCCAAGCAAGTCATCAGATCTGTCCCTCACTCTCATAACTTTGGACTTGGGTGAGGGTACGTGTCCAAGTGTCAAATTCGTCTATTTTCCGAAAATTTTCCATTATTTTGAAGTATCTGGCAATAGTACCCTTATCCTTGTCCAAGGATCGGGTGCGGGTACTTCAAGGTGAAGCCACCCACACATGTCTTGTGATCATGCAGAACCCAAAATGATGTTCATAACCCTCTTTTTTACAAACATGGAACCCAAACCGAGTGATAGACGTCTCTTCTTGAATTCAAAGCCCAGATGTAAAGTGCCATAGAAGCCTTTTCACTGTAATGATCCATTAGACGGTATCTTCATTTTCCAAAGGTGATTCGATAGTTTCTCACGGACCATCTCTCCTGTGTCCCCTTCTGCTCACAGACAGCCGACCAGAACAATCTATCAGGACATTCACCTGAGGAAATAGGAATCAACAAGATCTTCTTAACCGCCTCTCACCAGATTTTCATCCCATTCCATAGCATGTTGCTTATATTATAAATCTGTCGCCTATCTGTTTCTGAATAGGTTACTGCAAATCGTTCTGCTCGAACCAACAATGATTCATTTCCCCATGCCTCCTTGCCATGTAAGTCCTTTGCTGAGAAGAGGATACTTTTCCAAAACCACAAATCTGAGCTTCTCTTTTGTATAGACCCTGCAGGCCAAACACATTACCATTTTTGCTAACACTGCTCATCAAACTACAACTGGTCTTCTCTTTAAGTGGCCCAGCCTCTCCACCCAAGTAAGAAGAATTAATAACTCTACAAAATGAAATCAACATTTAGTAAAAAACCCTTCAATTTCTATTCACACTGACAATTACAATGAAGTACAAGGAGCTATATCTGGTCAATGAATACAAGCGCCTGCTTCTGGTTCAGCATAATTGATCAAGTCTTCGCCCAGTTTCTTTCACAAACATATCCGAGAAAGTCTTCTCTAGCTATGAGCTTCAAAATATACCTGTACACAAACCCTTCAACAGCCAAACTTTAATAACCGGACCTTGAGAT
Source organism: Hamamelis virginiana (assembly GCA_017140935.1). Classification (NCBI taxonomy): domain Eukaryota; kingdom Viridiplantae; phylum Streptophyta; class Magnoliopsida; order Saxifragales; family Hamamelidaceae; genus Hamamelis; species Hamamelis virginiana. The sequence continues at coordinate 33,872 of JAESVK010000636.1, forward strand.
GATCTTACTCTCCAAAATGAAAAAGATAACTGTTGTGATTTTGTCAATAGCTCTCCAGATACAATTGTACAGCAAAAGTGAAACGTTAAACCAGAATGGCAATGTCTCAAAGAGAAGCAATTTACTTCTCCTGGATAAAACAGAGGAGGGCAAATGGCATCGGGAGTTGGCGAGTTGCCATCAAATCTGTCGCAACAATTGACATTTACGATTAAACAAGTTATAACTACAAACTACTGCGATGTTCTTACCACCAAAAAACTAATGATAGCAACAGAACACTGCCTTGAGAAATCCATAATAAATCAGCCTTTCTCATTAAGAAATAAAAGCTCCAATATATGGTTGAGATGAGGACTATCTCTATCTATATTTGCAGAAACTACCTGAAAATTATTCCTAAGAAAATCGAGATCAACATTACTTTTTTTTTTTACAACCATCAGTGCATAAGTATTTTAAACAAACCTCATATGGATATAAATCTGTATCCGTACTGCCAATCCTGTGATCTATAGTACATCTTCTAAACTAAAACAAAATCTGTGATTGTTATAACAAAACAACTCTCTGAAATATTGTCACAGCCTACAAGCTCTGATACCAGTGCAAATTATGCGTCACTGGGAATATAAGTCCATTGGTAATCCGATCAAAACCTGTATAATTTTCTCAGACGCTCTGCTGTCAACTGTCCAAGTGCAGATATTATTGGTGAAGTCCATTGTTTTGTTCTACCAGAAGAAAGACAGGGTGAGCAAAACCAACAACTATAATAAATCATAAATTAAGAATAGAACGTAAGCTAAACTCACAATCTCCATTTTCAAAAGATTCTTCGAGAGAATGGTGACGATAGGATGTCAGAGAGGTAAATGATAGATTGGGGGCAATTTGGCCTCTTAAACTTAAACATATAAACTTGTTCATGATTTTCTTCTGCAATGATTTATCATTTTTTTTATAATTTTTCTTTTTTGTAGCATCAAGAACAACAGCAAATCTATATCATCCTTTCATCCCTACAAATTTATCAGTTAAGTGAAACGAAGTCACCTGCCAGTTCTCATGCAGCTAAGAAGGGAGTTGGCACATATATTGGTGACCTAGAGAAAACAAAAGAAAATAATTTAAAGCCTTGGTCATTAAAACACTATTGTATATCCATTATCACCCGGTCTGTCACGTCTTTATCACCTTTGAAAAATATAACCATGCACTTAAGGCATGCAATATTAGTCATTTCAAAAGGATGAAAACAAGAACAAGGCAATCAAAATTACTAACAGAACCAGAATCAAGACAATTCAATCGTTTCATTCAGAACAATGTATAATTCAACAAAACTGAACCGCTGAAAATTAGCCTGCCATCAAATAGAGATTTAAGAACAGAGATTTACAGCCGCTTCATCCCACATATTTACTCAGATTCAAATCCTAGTTCCAGAAGACTCATTTTCCCTTGATACATATTCAAAGCCTAAACCGAAAACCTTGGAATGACCCTTTTTTCTAAACTGAGACAGAGAACCAATGGACATCTGGCAATAGCACCCAGCTGGTAACCCTTCTTATTCACAAGGAAATCCATTGTGCTCATTATTTTTTCAGCAGATAATTTGATAGAAATGGGATGTTTTTTTAACCCCAACTCCTGTAAATCTCCATTTTATGTTCACGAGTCGATTTAGTCGTCCAAGAGAACACATGAACTCCCTGAACAAATTCTGCCTTCTTGGGGTTGTATCCCATTTGAATAACCTCCTTGACCATTTTATCAAACTTGTCACGTTTTTGAAGCAGTACAGACAAAAAACGCTTAACCGTTGACAAGACAAGGGATTCAGGCACTTGAGGAAATTATACCAAGGCATAATCTGGTTTTCTAAGTTATTTCTCAAGATATATGGGTTTGAAGCGAAAACCTTTGCATGGTCAGGTTTCGAAATGCCAATAGAGAGCAAAAATTCGAGTTTGGGCAAAAGGGTTTTCTCAGGATCGACCATAAGAAGACTTGAACTTGCCCTGACGAGTCTGGTGATATGGGTATTGGTGTATCCATGGTCTTTGAGAAGGGTGAGGACAGAGTCCGGTCTCTCTGGGGTTTCAAAGTGTACCTTCTGGGAAGTAGAAATGGCAGTTTCTAAGGCAAGGTAAGACACAGTGAAAGAATGTTGTAATTCATCTGTAACTGATGATGATGAAATGGTTTGATGGGTAATATTGTAGTTTGAATAAAACCCAATCGAGTGATGGCTACCCGGGTGATGATGCGTTCGAATTTGCTGGTGAGCAGCAAATTGCTCACCAGGTGGTGAGCAGCAGCTCGGATGGCGACACCTCAGCAATTTCAGCAATCCAAGGGACCAAGAGCAAAACGCTCAACATGGAGGTTGTTTTGGCCCAAACGGCAGTCCCCTTAATCCCGTTAAGGTGACTGAGCAGCTCTTTTTGCCAAAATTTTTGTTTCCCGCCAATTTCTCTCTCCTCCCTCTAAGAAAATCTGATTTACCCTCTCTCTCCTCACCGATCCAAATTTCTTCTCTTTCTCTCATCAAACCATCACTCATACAGTGCAAGATTTTGATCACAATCAGAATATACACAACATACAAATTTCCTCTATTATACACAACCTTATTCTTCTCTCTCTCTCCTCACAACCCAAATTTCTTCTCTTTCGCTCATCAAACCATCATTGATTCAGTGCTTCTATTATACACAACCTTATTCTTTCTCTCCCATCACAATCACAACAGTTCTTTGCAAGTTTTTGATCTACACAGCTGCATCTCAAGATCTCCATCAATCTCTCTCATAACTGCCATACCAGGTAAGCCATTGGTTTATTTTTATTTTTTATATGTGAAAATACTCATTTTGGTGAGATCTATTTGCAAAGGAGGGGGATATTTTGTGGATTGGCTACTATAAACATAAGAGAGAAGGAAAATCAGTGTTAATGAAAAAATAAACATGGACAATAACAGAAATTGTTGGATTGGCTACTATAATAGTCGACTATTATTATTAATTTAGTCAACTATTACTGTGCTGGTTAAAAAACCACATTTTAAGTGCAAAGATTGGTGGATTAGCTACTGTAATAGTCGACTATTGATATTTCTTTATGTGAACCAGCTTTTCTCTCTCGAGCTATTTTGCTGTGTCCACATCATCACTGAGCGTGATTTGTGATTTTAGATAACAAAGGAGTTGCCACCTTATTTTTAAGGAATAAGGAAACCATAAAAATATTTTATTTTCAATAAAACAAAACAAACTTCATTTAATGAAAAGACAGTCTGCGAACCAAAGATGGATACGGGGGCTAGGTTACGACGTGGGAAGGTTCCAAATTCTTACTTGTAAGCACCCACCTCGCCCTAATTAAAGGACTTCTAATTTATTTGGGTTATTTAAAATCCTAATGCAAAGAATCCTAAATAATCTAATCAACCAATGAAAATAGTGATATAAATGCAATAATCTGTATTAATTATAATAAAAATGATAATATACAAACAAACCCTAAAAACCTAGGACACTCCACTAGCATCCTAGGGCGGACTTGAGCCCTATTAGCGCCTACGTAACCTATTAGTGTTACCTAGCAAGTATCAAAGTCCACGTAGTTCGACTACCCTAGGACTCTCCTATTGTAATGAACTACATCATCCAAAAGTATTCTACTTTATCCAAGACTCTATCTTCGAGTGTTTTTATCCACTTCAAATTCTTTATTTGAAATCATCCCAAATTAAAAAACTTTCACAAAATCCAAATATTCTAGATAATTCTTATCTTTAGAACTCAATTTCAATTGATCTTTTTTAAAGATATTTCAAGAAAACAAATCATATTGGGAGAAATCTTATCCCAAGATAAGAATTCTGGAACATTCCAAATTCTTTTAAAAATCATTTAATAATGAAATCTTTTATAAAATCATATTTATTTCATAAAAACCACATTAAAAACCATTTTAGAAAATCTCTCGAAGATAGACTCTTAAACCAATTACAATACTCAATTCGGATAATAATTCTTACAACAAAGGACAGTCCTAGGGAAGGTCAAGTGACCTCCCTAATCCTAGGGTCTCTAACTAATCCTAAGTTACTCTAAAGACCTAAAATGCTAATGCAATGCATGCTGAAATTTAAACAAAATAAGCAAGAATGCATGAAATTAATTCTAACAATGCATGAAAATGCTCCTAAATGCATATTAATTCAACTATGTGAACCTAGGCATATTTCTAAGTTGGATTTGACCCTAAAAATGATTTTTAGAATAATTTAAGACCACTTTTCAATTCTGGATAGATTCGAATATGGCTCTTAAATCACTCTAAAAACCTTAAAAAGAAATAATAAAAATCATGACAATGACCTAGCATACGTCCTACATGAATACACTATAAGACAATATAAAAACTATGCAAAAACATGGCTTAAGAATGGTAATTAAGCCACTTCAAGGTATATATTCAAATCTGGACAGATTTGAATACATGCTTTAAATAGCTTAGAAAGCATTATTAATCCATGTAAAATAATGAGCAAACATCCTAGCATGCATACTAACATGTTAAGTAAGAAAGCTATGCAAAAATCATCTAAATAAGCCATATCTACCTTAATTGACACAAGGGTAGAGACTCACCTTTGCCATGCTCCCTTTAACACAATTCATATAACACTCTCAAACATTAATAATATGCATTAAACACAAACCTATACATGAAACACAAACCTATTCTAAGACATTAATAGGCAACTCACAAACCTATGCATGAAATATTCAACGCATAAACTCATCTTAAACAAAAAGACCATACATGCATAGACTCAAAATCATGTCAAAGACAGAAAATAATATGCATTAAACAACTCCTAATATGCATCCTAAACATGATTATATCTCCTAAAACATGCTCCTATCGACCAAACCATGATTAACATACCCACAATATAATAAAAGACTCAAACAACACACTAAACATAGACTAAACATATCAAACATCTAAAACAACAAATATATCCTACTCTAAATATGCCAAACAATGCATGAACCATGAAAACCTTTAATCCTAAACTATCATACATGATTTAAGGTTACATCTCACCCTAAATAATGCATATAAGAAAAGGGAACCAAGACATATATTCTGTAAACAAACTAAACTACTTGAAAATACTCAATTTCTAACTATGTTATGCAAAATCAGGTTTTGAACACAATGGGGTATGAATCCATACCTTTTGCCTTCTTCTTCCTTGCTCCTAGCTATCTCTTTCAAGCTCCCAAGCTTTGGAATTTCGTAGCTATGGCTCCAAGTGCAGCTCCAAGGTATAGAGGTCTCCTAAATCAAATATCCTTTCCTCTAAAGGCTCTATCAAAGTGTATTTATAGAGCTAGGGTAAAGAACCATTGAATGGTTGAGATCAATTCATCCTAAGACCAAGGATAAATCTCCTTAGAGTCCTCAGACTGAATTGTACTTGGATTATCTCCAAAAAATAGAGCAAAGTCGGATAAAATGGGTGAAAGAGTCCCAAAATTTCAAAACACAAAAAATGGGGTCGAGCATCCTGGTGGCCGTCCTAGCTAGGATAGTCACCAAGTGTGCTTCCCCAATTTTCCCCAATTTTGAGGAATTTTGGTATTTTTGCTCAATCTTACTCATTTTCAGTCCAAATCGGATGATTCAAAAGCCAAAACGACAGTGCTTTAATCCTCCAAATTTCTAGAAGGGTTTTGAGTCAAAAATGCTTGACCATGGTCAAGAGTTTTAGTAAAAAGCTAGCCAATTGACCCGGTTGTACCAAAATAGGTCATATGAGCATTCTTTGTTTTGTAAAATTGATCAATTGGGCTAAACCCACTTCTATAAACATAATTTTATTATGAAATTGATATTTGAGCACATATTTTAAAAATCTTTGATTTTGGCGAAAATGACCAATTCATGGTTAATTTGAGTGAAATCCTGGTTTGACTCATTTTTGCTCGTAGGACCAATTTTGGGCGAACCCATATCAACCATTCAAAAGTTCAATTAGCACTCTAAATACACTCCACACATTCATATAAACTCCACGGAACAATCCGATTCAAAATCAGAGGTCATTTGGAAATTATACGAGAAAAATGACGAAAACACCCCTCAAGTCGTAAAAACCCTAATTACCTATCGAGCTCTCGTCTGAATGACATGAAAATTTATAGAGATATTCTAAGACACCACAAAAACCAAATGCATTGCAAATGAGTTGATTCCAATTCAAATGTATACATGAAATGATGAATTATCATTTTTCCCCGAAAAATGATAATTTGGATAATTTGGTTTTTACAAGTCCAATTCTCCACCAAAAGACCAACTCTTCAAGTTAATCATTTACAAAAATACATAAGAAAACGATTAGTAAAAATGGGGTGTCCACACTTTAGTCGACTATTAAAGTGCTGGTTTTGTAAATTAAATGTTTATATTTATAATTATTAATTTATATACATGTGGTTTGCACTTGATAATGTGTGCATAATGCATCTTTTGTTATGATGTTTTTTCTTTGTGGACATGATGTGTGCAAAAAATTAATGAATTATCTCATTTTATCAATTTAATTGGTACAGTAGGTTGATTATGGATAGTAGTAATGAAAGGAATGTTGACAATTGCGAAGATAATCCCAAAATGGGTATGGAGTTTGATAGCGAAGAAGCAGCATATGATTTTTATAACAACTATGGGAGGAGGGTTGGATTTAGCATTAAGAGAGGTAGTGTCGGTAGAACTAAAAAGATGAAGGAGTTGACATCAAGAATTTTTCTTTGTTATAAAGAGGATGTTCGTGATAACAGGAGAAGGGACTAATTGCCAATCAATCCAAGAGCGGAAACAAGGTGTGGTTGCAATACTCATATGGGTATAAAGATAAACAGGGAGAAGGTAAATTTGAAATCTACACATTAACAGTGGATCATAATCACGAGCTTGTTCCTACGCGGTGCTCCTATATGATGGGGTTACAGCGTAGGATTTCTGATTTGCATGCAACACAAATTGAATTGGCCGAACAGTCCGGAATTCCTCTTAGGTCTGCGTATGAGTTACTTAGTAGAGAAGCTGAAGGAAGGAAAAGTCTTGGTTTCACTAAACAAAATCAGAAGAATTACTTACAAGGTAGAAGACATAAGAACTTGGCATTTGGGGAAGCTGGTAGCATATACGAATATTTTAAAAAACAATCATTCGAGAATGACTCATTTTACTTTGCTGTCCAGTTTGACAGTGAGGAATTAATTACAAATATTTTTTGGGCTGATACAAGGATGATAATGGATTATGGTATATTTGGTGATATGGTGAATTTTGATACAACTTACAAGATAAATAAGGAGCATGCCGTTTGCTGTTTTTGTTGGGTTCAATCATCACAGGGAGACTGTAGTGTTTGGTGCGGCATTGATGTATGATGAAACAGCGGAGTCTTATAAATGATTGGTTAGGACATTCTTGGAAACAATGTGTAACAAGTCTCCAAAGACCATTTTAACGGATCAAGACGCTGCCATGACTATTGCTATCAAAGAAGAGTTCCCATCAACTTTTCATCATTTATGCAAGTGGCATATAATGCAGAGTGCGCTCAAGCACACGAATAATCTTGGGAATCGCAATCCTGGTGCTTGTACTATAAAAAACAAGATTGCATACCTCATGGATAATATTGATTCAAATGATGAATTTTTACAAAAGTGGAATTGTATGCTTGAAAAACACGATGTTCATGAGAATATGTGGCTGAAAATGTTGTTTGATGTAAAGCAAAAGTGGACACATTGCTATGTTAGTTATGAATGATCTGCTGGTATGAAAAATACACAACTGAGTGAAAGTTTTAATGCATGCCTGAAAAATTATTGAAGTCTGATCATGATGTTGTACAATTTTTCATGCACTTTGAGAAGGTTCTATCCGACAAACGCGAGGCTGAACTGTGTGCAGAATATAATATGATCCACAGGTTGCCCAAAATTGCTATAAAGATAAGAATGATTGAGCAAGCAGCCTTAATCTATACTCGGCAACCGTTTCAGGAATTTCAAAAAGAATATATGAGATCTCTTGAACTGATCACTCATTCTCGTGACCATAATGATGCAAGAAATCTGGTGTACAACATTGGTCTCCACAGTGGTCAAAGGTTATATTATGTGACCCGGGATGTTGTTAATGATTGGTTGTCTTACAGTTGTAGGCGGTTTGAAACAAAATGAATCATATGTAGGCATACTCTAAAAGTGTTGAGAGAGGACATTAACCCTAATGAACTCCCTCGCCAATAAATTATAGAAAGATGGTCTTGAGATGCAAGGTTCACTTTAGTTCAAGATAGGCAAGGTCGATCTATTGTTGATGATGCAAAATTGAAGGAATCGGAGCGATGCAGAAATATTTGTGCATTTTAAAGAAAAATGGCTGTTAGAGCTGAACAATCTTATAATGCATACCTGCATGTTATGGAAAAAGGGAGACAAACATAAGATGAGGTAGAAGACATATTTCTTAAAGATATGGATCAACTCTTGAGCCTTGACAATACTACCAGAATACATTCAGTTGATGTATCTCCCAATAATGGGGTGGCAAGCACTTTGAATTCAGCTAGTCCCACTAATGGGGAGTCAAGTACTTTAAATTGAGCTGCTCTCAATAGACAAGGAAAAGGGCTAAAGGTGAGAACTGATCATTTCCAATGCAAGAAAAGACAGAGAAGTGCAATGGAGAATGCAATGTTGAAGGCAAAGAAAGTCGCAAAAAAAGTAAGCTCATCCATTTGTATTTTGGTTTCCCTATAAATAATTAGACATAATTCATCCTATGTTTTGCAGAAAACTCCACAAGCGCGAAAGAATCATCAAAATATTGACAATATTGTATACACTCTTTAGCCACTCAACCCAAGTCAAACACACGTTTCTTCACAGATGTCGTGTTATGTTCCTCAAATGGATAGTGGTGTAAGACCAATTTACTCCAATTCTCCCAATAATGGGGAGCCAAGCAATTTTGATGCTCTTCAAATTCTTACCCAAGATGATGCTGGATGGCTACCTGCATTTCAATTATCACAATTCATTACTAAACCCCAATCATCGCAAGTATGTTACATGTTTGTCAAACATTCTCTCTCGCCAATATGTTAGATGAAATTGTGATTTAAACTGTATAAAATAAATTAATTTAATGTCGTAGGTGGTGGACTTAAATGAACAACCGGTGCAATGAATCCCAAGTGCACCTTTTGATCTTGATTTGTCACTGTATGTATAATGGTTTTTTTATGTAAAAAGAAATTAGGCATACTTGATAGTATCAAAATAGTTAACTAATTTTATTGTTGTGTTATTTTAACTTGCAGGTAACAATTTGGATTTAAATTGGACAAGGAATGATTTTATGGGTTATATTCAAATAGTTGCTATACATGATTAATAGTCGACTATTAGCTCCCAGCAATGGATTACCTGCATATGCTGTGAAGACATAGTCGACTGAATTTTAAATATAGTCGACCATTTGCTCGCAGGTATATATTCCTGCAGAGGCTGTGACTATATAGTCGACTTATTGCATTAGATAGTTGACTGAGAGAAATATTATTTGATTACAAAATTTCGCGCGTTTACATAGTCAATTGAGCTTTACTATAGTCGACTATGTAAATTCTTATATAAGCGCGCGCTTGGAGGGAAAAAACTCAATTCTAATCGCAACTTTTCATCTTATTTGCAGAAGAGGTGTAACCCAAAACCCTTGTACCCATTTGATAATCCCTAATCGATGCAAAGGTTCGATTTTTCCCTATAAAATCCATCCCTCTCAGTTTCTATTCCTAGACATTGAGTTTTAACCGCATAAACCCTACATTTTGCGGAAGCACAATGGCGTCAACAAGTCAAAAAGGGAAGAGGGCAAGGAAGAGCGACTCTCCGTCGAAGCAAAAGAACAAAAAAGCAAGGAATGAAGATTCAGAGGCGAAGTGGTTTACAAAGAAAAGGGCTTTAGAGAAGTACAAGTCTGATTATACAAATCGAAAGGTATGCCATGGAAAGCAAGTGACTGAATCATTTTTTACTTTGAATTTTTCTGCTCTTTCTGCTAAATTTCTCACTGTATATTGGACACCACTCATCTCTCTTGGTGTTCCGTCATACCCTGAATGTGTTAGGTTGTTCTATGTTAACCTAGTGTATATTCCCAACTCTAACGCCTTCAAAACTAGTGTTAAAGGAGTCGACTTTACCTTTGATACTAACACAATAGCCGAAGTTCTATCCATTCCCCGTTCACCCATTTCAGTTTTATGTACAGTTGACATCCAAAAGGTTGAAGAGTAATCAACTATGTGGTTTGAAAAATCTGGAATCTCGTGACAAAGTCAGAGCTTCTGACCAAACTATTGTTAGCCGCGTCATACATCATGTCATCAGTCATAACATTATTCCAAGGGTTAGCTCCAGAGAAACCATAACTGCTTTAGATGCATTTCTGATGTGGAGTGTTGTTAATGAATACCCTACTGACCTCCCAAATCTGATTTGTTGTGAGATGCGTGCTTACTTCCAGAGGCACCATCAATCTTTACCATATAGGATGTTGATTACGAAATTATTAGAGTATTTCAAGTATCCTCTTGAGCAAGAAATTGATGTTAAAAAGCACTGTAATAGTGATACTTATACTGACACAACTTTGAGGAACATGAACCTTGATAAAATTGACAATGTGTGGGTCCATCGACGCACCCGCGTACATTTGTCTTGTGGGGAGGAAGAATGTGTGCAAGAAATGAGAAATGAAGCAAATGCCCCATCCCAAACGCGGCAAGTAGATGCGCCTATAGCAGACATGGAGGTCATTGTTCAGGGACTTGCCAAACTCACCAATGAAGTGGCGAATCTGAATCAAAATATATCTACTTTGTCATCTCTAGTTGAGAAGCTCGAGAATGTTGTTGATGAAGTGAACCAAGAGATTGCCATGGTGAGTTTCAAAGGGGGTCTAATTCAGAAAACTTTTGAAGACGGGTTCAAGGAAGAAAATCAAAAGTTCAATGGAATTAGTGCGGAATTGCTGTTGTTAATGAAAAAAAGCTCATAACTGATCTTCGGTGTGTTTTGTCAATTGCAATTTTTTTGGGTACATTTGGGTGTTGGTTGTTTTAAGTTGGTGGTGTTGTTGTGTTTTTTTTTGGGGGGGAATCATGTAATAGAAGCTAGTGAAGGGAATATATGGGTGTTGTAATAGGGATTAGTTGGGTGAATGCCAAGTGCATTTGGGATGTATGCGGTTTATTTTGGCCACATTAATATGAAATGATACATTTTTGGAAATGATTGTGTGAATGTTTTGGTTACCCAAACATCACATGTTGTTTACTTAGATTGATGGTAGAGTTTGTATGGATGGTTTATGGTGGTCTTTGTATGAATGGCTGTACAGGGAATTTGTATTTTCTTTATGTATATGAAACTGACAATTTAGAATTGGTTGATATTGTAAAATTTAGGTTGGATCTGGTTATATACATAATATAGTTGACTATTTTACCTTATATTCAACAAAAATATGTATAGCAACATTTTTTCTTACCAAGTTTCCCACAACTAACAGAATACTTGGATGCGAAACAACCAATGCACGCCAAAAATTTGTATTTTCTTTATGTATATGAAACAACTAGATTATGATGGGTTGATGTTTTAAAATTTATGTTGGGTCTTTTGTGGGGGGACTATATTTGGTTATACACATTCAATAGTCGACGATATAATAATATAGTTGACTATTTTACCTTATATTCAACAAATATATGTATTGCAACATTTCTTATCTAGATTTCAACAGCAAACAGAGTCAAAACGGCTCCTTATAATATTGATAATATTAATTTATATGAGTACATGTAATATAACATAAACTACAACCACCAACCCTACTATAAAAACATATCATTTTACATCGAGGTAAGTTTTCTTTTTTACTTTGGTTTTCCAATACACACAAGTGACATTACATGTCTGCCACATGCTTTTGAAGTTCCTTTTTCTCAATCAGTAGCTCTAATATAATTTGAATTGATTGTTTGGTGAACGACACCTTATCATGCCACGTGAAGAAGCCGCAATGATTGGTTGTCCTATAGTTAACACATCCGTTAAACCTTCGTCCAGGGTTTACATTCGTCCATGATGTTCTCAATGGTGCTGCTATTCCACAATGACACAATGGTGCAAACTCTGCAAGAGAACCTGAACGGCAATGGCGCGATGATCGGCTTGACGGTGAAAAGCTGGATGATGCCATCTTGAGTGTCTTACTTGCCTGCAATCTGGTTGAGACATTTTAACAAACATTTAGTACTCATCTTCAATTAGAATCCAACACATATCCACCCCAACTAATTTCACTTCAATTCAGTTCAGTTTTCACACCAAACTATAGCAACAGCCACATGCATATATATACATGAACACACACACACATATAAAGTGTGTGTGTGTATATATATATATATATATAGATACACAATATTGACCGTACCTCTAGATAGAACAACCTACTGTTTGGTACAAGAGAAAACGAGCAAGAAATTTAGAGTTGGAGGAGAAAGAAGAAATTTGGGTAATGAAAGAGATGGAGCAAGAAATTTAGAGATGGAGGAGAGAGAGAAGAAATTTGGGTGATGAAGGAGAGAATGGGATTTAAATGAGTGATTGAGCGGGATTTTTGAAAATTTTGAATCTCAAAATATTCAAAAAATTTAAGAGTTAACGGGGGGGCTGCTGGTAGAAGTCGTTTGGGCCAAAATGACACATGTTGCGCGTTTTGCTCTTGGTTCCTTGGATTGCTGAAATTGCTGAGGTATCTCCATCCGAGCGGCTGCTCACCGCTTGGTAAGCAATTTGCTGCTCACCAGCAAATCCGAACGCGGTGATGATCCTCTCTTTGCCAAGTTCTCTCCTTGCCTATCTTGGCTTGCAATCTCATGCTGCCACCTCACCCAACTAATGATCCTAAGGTTGAGAATTTAGCAGCAAGTTGGAGCTTTAAATGGCATTGAAACTTAATGGAAAAAATTTCTATTTTGCCCTTATGATAAAAAAAATTCATTTTAATAGAAAGTGCAGTTCCATATAAAAAATCGATTGTTGGATAGAATACTCTCCTTATGAATGTTATGGCTACCAAAAGTCATTGTGATCTAATTGTCGGTTTTTGAAAATTTTGACTTCAAAAATTGTGGCAGTTCGAAAATTAAAAAAAAAAAAACACAATTTTTTATTGAAACTAACCGTTGGATGTGATACCCCTCTTATGAACATGTTTGCCAAAAAAGTTACTATCATCCAACTATCAATTTTTGAAAAATGTGGCAATGAAAAACTGTATTTTATTTATTCTTCAAAATGTCACAATTTTTGCATTAAGATATTTCAAAAACTTACCATTGTGATTTTTGGCAGTCATGACATTCATAAAGGGAATATTTTATCCAACGGTCGATTTTTCAAAATTTATTCTGCAACTGACATATAGAAGTGCACTTTATATTAAAATGATTTTTTTTTTTTTTTTATTGTTATAGGGGCAAAAGAATTTTGCCCATCAAGTTTCAATGCCCTTTAAAGCTCCAACATGCTGCTCAATTCTCAACCTTAAGATCATTAGTTAAGTGAGGTGGCAACATAAAATTGCTAACCAAGTAGCCAAGGAGAGAATCTGCTCAATTCTCAACCTTAAGATCATTAGTTAAGTGAGGTGGCAACATAAAATTGCTAACCAAGTAGCCAAGGAGAGAATCTTCACCCGAAAGAGTCGGACTTCTAAAATAAGAAAGCCTAGGAAAAGGTAAGCTGCCAGGTTTGGTTCCCGTAATACAAAATATAAACAATTATTGTTTTTACTTGGTTCACTCAACAAGGACAAAATAGTCCATTCACACAATATAATCTTGATTGCTGTGAAAGGAGTGAATATTGTTGCGCCAATAGCACCACCACAATTTATGTTAAAAAAATTTAATTTTTCTTAAAATGTGTTTTATATGGCAAACCGTTGTATTTTATATTTGCATGTTACTCCAATAGTTACATACAATTTACGTTAAAAAAAATTTAGAATTTTTTTTTTTTTTTTTGACAAGTAAAATAAGGTGTCCAAGTTGTCAGTCTAACTAATTCCCATTATCTGCATGAGACCACCGCTGCATGGGTCATATGACACCTGGGCTATTAGCTCTATAGCTAGCCAAGAGAGTTTGGTTAGTTTCGAACTCAGTGTATCTGGGTTTACAGCTCATCCCTTTGCCATCAAGTCAACTTTCGTTAGTTTAAAAAAATATTAAATTGAATGGAGATTAAGAAGTATCGATCTCATCTCTTTTATATTAATTAAAAAAAATAAGTAAATTATATATATCAATAATGTTATACATCCCAAAAGATCATCACATTGAGAACTATGAGATAGGTATTTTGAAAAACTAACCATTGAATTATATGCTTTTCTAATGCATGTTGTGCATGCCAAAAATCATATTGATCGAGCGATTGGGTTTTAAAATGTAGATTATGAAAAACTCTGAAAATATCTACTGTTGGATGATGTCATGATTGTTTAACGGTCTGTATTTTGAAAACTGATAGTGGGATTACCGTAATTTTTTGTATGCATGACATGTTTAAGTGGAGCATCTAATCCAAATCTCGATTTTTCAAAATGCCAATCCTTGTGCAAAAAAATAAAGAAAAAGAATAAGAAAAAAAAAAAATCCTTGTGCGAGATATGAGTAAATACACCCCTCACCTATTTTGTTTTAAATTTTTTTAATCTTTTTTGGGCTTTTCACCAAAATATTGCCAAGGTTTCCCAAAGCTTCCAAAATAAATCCCGCCTTTCAAGAAGTACTAAACTTATTTATATTTTTTTTACAAAAATGCCATTTGAAGTAAATAATCTCCATTTTGATTCACAATCCCCAATTTTATTAATAATCACCAACTCCCCAAAATGTATGTAATCTCTAGTATTATGTGACTTTTATCCTACATTTAATGCTAATGAGTCAACTTAAGGAATGATTTGATGTAAATAAAGTGGAAAAATGTTACTTCACCCACCTTTTCTCGCCAACCTCACGTGGATCAATTACTTTTATAATGTTGAAAAAAATAAAAATATAACATTTATTGATGTGAACCACACATCAAATGTCAATTAAGGTGAGTAGAAAAAGGGAGTAGAAATGTTCACTCCTACTTGTATGTACCACTTTCATGTCCCCTCTCACAAAAGTTCACCTTGAAAATCCTACATTTTAATAAATATTCATATTTAAATTTTTCAATGCGGACTTTTGTGAAAGGGGACAAGAAAGTGGTATATAAAAGTGGGACAAAAGATTTCCACTCAAAAAAAGGTGGGTGAAATAACATTGCTCAATAAAGTGACTTGTACGGATGTCTCTAGCACTTGGTGATTATTAAAAAAAAAATGGTGATTATATACAATTTTGGTGATTGGTAATTGTTCGTTTGTTTTTTTGTTTTTTTTATTACATAATAAACTTGTAATGCTATGTATTTTTTGTGATTACATAAAAAACTAGTGATTGGTGACTGTAATATTTTGGTGATTGTGTGAAAAATTAAAAAGTTAAATTCAAATTTTTTTACCATTAGAAGGGTAGAAATGTCCAATTTTTCATACAGAAGTTTAGTTTAGTAATTCTTTTCAAATGACGTTTATTTTGATAATAAATTGAAACCTTTGAAAATATTTTAGTAATTTTTTTATTTATTATTATCCAGACAAACAAACCTAACACTATTATATTTATGTTTAAAGCTTAAAGCGAAACACAATTTTTTACATAAATTTTAACAATTCCTTTTAAAATTTGCCTTTTATATGATTAACCGTTGTATTACATGTCTCTCCAATATTCCTATACAAGTTATGCTAAACAAATATTTAGTAATCGATTGAAAATTAAGAACTGTTTCATCTCTCATTTATTAATTAAAAAAATATGTGAATTATTATTTTATTTAAATCAACAATTCTTTGGCATAATTTTTTTTTTTTTTTTAAAGCAACAAGATATCTGAACCCGAGTAATCCTCGCTTCCCATGTGGAGCCAACACCACATGAGATTGTATAACATCTGTGCTACTAACCCTGACTTGTGGTTGGCCAAAAGAGTTTGGTTGATTTCAAATCTAGAATGTCAGAGTTTACAATTCATCCCTTTACTGTTACTGTTAGACCAACTCTCGTTTGTTACTAACATAATTTTATTAATAAATGGTATTTTTTATTTTTAATTATATGTTTTCGGAAAACCGAATACATAAAATCATGACATGAATTAAAATACATTTGATGCTAAAAATAGTATAATCTTCGAATAATTAACCATTGTTCTTTCAATTTTGACCAAAAAATAAAAATAAAAAAAACCCATTGTTCTTTCAATAAACATAAGAATCATAATGCTTTAAAAAAAAAAAAAAAAAAAAAAAAAAAAAAAAAAAAAAAAAAAA